>OX101783.1:22355400-22382900 GCA_944452715.1 Ophion slaviceki
TCATTTTTTTTATCTCATTAGATTGACTTATTTAGACACCCTAAATTTGTTTTACATTTTTCTAAACAACCCTTAGTCAAAAAAAATGTCTCCGACAAAAAGGCGCCGATTTAAAAATCTGAAAAAATTCCCAAAAATGCGTGATTATATGTGAAAATTTACCCGGAGTGGAAGTATGATTTTTTCTGTGCTTTCTGAGCGATTAACGTTAAAAAAAAATTCGAAAAATTCAAGAACGTTTTTTAACGTTAATCGCTCAGGAAGCACAGAAAAATCATACTTCCACTGCGGATGATAGCTTGAAAATGTTTACATGTTCAACGCATATACTGACCAACGCGGCGGGGGTCAGGGAAAAAGTTTACCGCATATATATCGGATATATATATCGGATATATATGCGATACATTATCGCATCGGTATATATCGGATATATACATATAGGATGTTAGGAAGTTCGATGCAAAGCCTTAAGGGGATGATAGATTACCTCGCTAGGAACATATCTAAGCTAAGTTACCTTAGTCCAAAGTCTAAGGATTTCGAGTTATCATGGTAAGTATGATTTTGGGAAAGTTTCCCAAAATTAGGTACTAACGCGTTTATCTCTTATGTTAATGCTATTTAAAAAAATAGCATTAACATAAGAGGTATGTTTATTTTTTGACAAGTTTTTAATTATTCAATACGTCCCATTTAGTTAGTTGTGTGGATACAGATGATTGTATTGGTGTTTGTCGTTTGAATACACATTAAGCTAAGACGCAAATAAGTTTTTATTTCCCAATTGTTGTCTGTTTGAACATTATGAACGAGTTAATAACTAATTTTTGGAAATTTTCCGAAAATCATAGTTGACATGATAACTCGAAATCCTTAGGTTTCGGACTAAGGTAACCTAGGTTAGATGTGTTCCTAACGAGGTGACCTATCACTCCGTTAAGGCTTTCCATTGACCTTCCTAACACCCTGTATATACCGGGTGTCGCATTTTAATCTTACGTCGGATTTGTGTCGAAAAATACTGCTCCGATCAAGTATTGACAATAAATATAATGAAACATTCAAAGTTCAAAGGAGGACGTTAAAAAAAATCGCTTTTGGTCCAAAATTATTCGAACCAAAAAATTATGAACGATTTTTAAAAACTCTTCCTACAAAAGTTGTTAGTTATCACGTGATAAATGTTTTGGTGAAAAAAAATGTATGATCCCATTTAAAAAAAAAACATGTCGGCTATCTTAACGTCGCCGTTTCGAATTTTGGACCAAAACGATTTTATTGTAAAGTCCCTCTTGGAACCTTGAAAGTTTTATTATACTCAATACTTGATCGGAGCGGTATTTTCGAGATAAATCAGGTGTAAGATTAAAATCGGGAATCCGGTATATATATACGTATGAAATTCTGCCATCATTTCGATTCCGCTTTCACACCCGTGTCGAAGCCAACGCTGTGACACATTGACACACGAAAGTATACACCGGTATGTATATCACGTCTGTACACTTTTCACGTCAACGCTTGTCAAGTTTGATCGTAAATAAGCTACGTGAACATGGAAGGTCTGCGGAGTTACCGCGTACACATACCCACATACTTGCTCGAAGAGGAAGTTCATCGTCTCCGCATCATCAGTCTTTCATTTCTCTCTCTCTCTCTCTCTCTCTCTCTCTCTCTCTCTCTCTCTCTCTCTCTCTCCCTCTCTCTCTCGCTCTCGCTTTTTCTACTTCTCTTTCTCTCTCTTTTATGTATGATTCTGTCTGATTTATGGCTCAGCACGAATCTCCAAAAATGTTCTACAAAAATACGTATAATTTCTTGTCAATCAATTCTTTATTGTCATTTTTGTATTTTTTTTCTTCGTCATGAACAGAGGGCACTAAAATTTGTGCCATGTTCTCTCCTACTTTGTCCAAAATTATAGAACTAGGGCATAATAAAACGATCAATCGATCAATTCCACTCCGTCTACAGATTTCCGTCGCCCTCTACACGGCGTTGAAGTTTGCATCGTTGGAATGCAACGAAAGTTCTTTTTAGGTCTTTTCATTTCTTTATTTTTATTATCATCTTGAATTTTGTCAATAGATTAAGATCGTAAATATCTTAAGAACATAACGAAAAACCGTTTGAGTGATTTTCGTACCCTAAATCGGCAAGAAAAACGTGAGCAATAGAAGAAAACATAACTTTCGTTGCATTCCAACGTTGCAGCTTTAGTGCATCCCTTTACTCCTCTCTTTCTTCTTTTCCTCAACCCCTTTCTCTTTCAATCTCTTCAACGTTTTTCTCTTCTTTTCCGTTACCCTTTTTATTTTTCCCCCCTTCTCCCTCCTCTCCCCTTCTCGCTACTTCCCCTCTATCAAGCCGCTATTCTAAATATACCTTTTAGGGACCGAGATGAGCTGAAGGACAATAAGGGATATTGTCGCGTGAAAATGAGGAGAAAAAACATCAGTATGCAATCACAGTATGTATGCAACGTTTTTCACCACTCTCATACCCATATAGGATAAAGTGACCTTATTTTGGCACTCCACGAATTATTGCGACTTCTCTCCGACCTACACAGGGGTCCTTAAAATGCCAATAGTTGGGCTCTTAATGTCCTAATAGTTAGGCCCTTGACGTACCAATAGGTGTGCCCTTAACGTACCAATAGTTGTACCAAACTTAAGTACCAATAGTAGTACCAAACTTAAAGTGCTGATAATTGAGCCCTTAACGTGCTAATAGTTGGGCCCTTAACGTGCCAATAGTTAAGCCCTTAACGTACCAATAATTGGGCCCGCCGAGTGCCAATAATTTGGCCCTTAACGTGCCAATTATTGGCCCCTTTAAGCGCCAATAAGTGTGCCCTTAAAGTGCCAATAGTTGGGCCATTGAAGTACCAATAATTGGGCCCTTAAAATGCCAATAGTTGGGCCCTTGAAGTACCAATAATTGGGCCCTTAACGTGCCAATAGTTGGGCCCTTAACGTGCCAATAGTTGCGACCTTAAAGTGCCAATAATTGGACCCTTTAGGTGCCCATAATTGGACACCTTACCCAATTCGGGCGTACACGTCGCGCGTTGTCCCAACATTGCAAAACAATTATAAACGTACGATGCACACTTAGGTATATGGGTACCAGCGACGCGTTTCCGCGCAATGAGGGTCTTTGATGTTCAGCCACGCTCGCGAACGTGATTCATCAACGATCTCGTATTACGTGATTTATGCGTTTGATACGCGAGTACACGTGTGCTCGGCAAGAGAGCGAGAGAGCGAAAGATCTTATATCCGAGGGTGTATTACAAAGTGTGAGAAACAGGAAAAAAAGAATGCTCGGGGAGGCGAGATATCCTCAGCGCTAATGAGGGGACCACGTGAAGAATAACTTGGCATTGAGGCGCGTGCAAAGAGACAAATCCCCTTTGACAGTAATAAACGAGGATAATTGAAACGATGCTCGTGCAAGGCTTGTGCTCAATTCGGAGATGCTTTAGTTTGAAAATGAATAACTTATCAATGTTTGTGAGGTAGAGTCGAAAATTCAAGTGGAAAAGGGACAGGTTGCTGACGTGTAAATAGTAATTTAAATAAAATCTATATCTAGTGGCTGTTTGAAAATTGAGGAAAGGGTCCTGAATCCCGAAAGATATTGAAGATACTAAGGATATTAAAAATACTGAATACTAAAGAGATATTGCGGATACTAAAGATATTAAAGACGAGAATATTTTTACCCGGAAATACGATTTTCATTTGACTTGCACCCCCCGAGAAGCGTCGGTCCTAGAAAATGAAAATCGTCGCCAATTATTTTGTGGCTCTCTTTAGGCACAGGTAATATATAAGGCAAATCGAAAATAGAAGAATGTCTTCAGCGCCGATGATGCCAATTTTTCGACCCCCCCCCCCTCCCCCATAATAGTGGGTTTCGGAAGTTAAAAATCGTCGCCAATTTTTTTGTGGCTCTTCTCTAAGCACTACGAATGTATGAGAAAAGAAAAAAGATGAGAATCTCTGTGCCGCCCGGGACATTAATTTGTTCACTCCTAACCCCTCAATAAGCCCGATAATGTTTTTAAACGTTTTGTGGGGCCTCCGCAGATATTCCAGCGACGAAATTTATATAAAATAGGGGTGTGCGGGTACCCGATTGACTCGGGTACCCGATGTTCGGGTCGGGTCGGGTACCCGACGGGCTTCGTTTTTGCATTACCCGCCTCTATCGGGTACCCGAATTTGGTTTTCGGGTATTCGTAACAGACTCAGAGATTCGTATCTATTATTTATGTTTATTTTTATTTTTTATCTAGGTGTATCGATCGAATAATGGGAGAAAACGAAAACTCGAAGAAGGCGATAAATCGAATAAATCATAATGCTGTAAAGATCTTTTTTCGTCTCACTTCTCTATTTTTTATTCTTTCATTCTTTCGGTCGGTTACTCAATAAAGTACGAGTATTCCAGTCTGGTCACGAGTACTCGAAAACCTCGGATACCCGTTAAAGTTCGAGTATTCCCGTCCGATCACGGGTACCCGAAAAATTCGGGCTACCCGAAAAATTCGGGCTACCCGAAAAATTCGGGCTACCCGAAAAATTCGGGCTACCCGAAAAATTCGGGTACCCGATCCGAATCATAGTCTAATTACCCGACCCGACCCGACCCGACCAATTCTGCTACCCGCACACCCCTAATATAAAACAAATTGATTAAATTAAAAAAAAAAAACAAAAACTCGTTCGAATCCGACGATGCAAACTTCAGACCCATCACTAAAGAGATGCTAAATATATTATATAATGATGCATACGTGATAATCATTGTGAGAAAACATGTGTGTGAGTATGTAAATACAGGTCGACCCGAAAAATGAGGTCCAAAAGGAATATCCAGATGTCTCACGATTTTTTTTTAGTTTCCGAGAAAAAGCATTTTTTTTATTTTTTCGCTTTCCTGTGTGTGCTTTCTTTGTTGTATTTTTTACTTGTATTATCGTTATGAAGTGCACTATCAAACAATAAATAAATAACCAACTGAACACCAACGCAAATGTCTTGTACTTTCATCAAAAGTGCAAAAGAAAGGTTCGAGACGATCAAACACTAAAGGTTAGACGATTGAAAAATACTTATACTAGTCTAAATGATTCCCAATTGCTTTTGAAAACTCCCAAGAGGAAAGTACCTACATACACGAGAGAAAAAAAATCTATGCAACAGGATAACTCGAAAGAAAATTAAAAAGTGCTTCTTTCTCGAAAAGTAATTTCATATTATAAAATGTATTACATATTATTACTAATATTATATGTTGACATTACCAATGTTATTATATGTTGGTACAGCATGTCTAATTGTAGGGTAACAAAGGATATCTAAGCAAAAAAAATCATGATTTTTCTAGTCTTCTATTTTTTTATCATAATTGCATATACTTCTCCCTTTACTTCTCGTGAGAGGAATATACAATTGCGATATGTTACGTATTCGAGGGCTCCCCGAAGCCTTGAACACGTTACACATCATTAGCTGGTAATCTTCTTAGCTGCGGGACATAGTTCCGAGAACCATTGAGTAATCGATAGTCCATTTAATTATCGGATTACTTGCGATCATTCTCCCGGAGATGTTGCGCAAAGATCAGAGAACAATGAGACAACGTCGATAACACGATTGAATTCTACGCGCATTCTCACCGGGACGAACGTGCACTGTGCTATTGTTACGAAACTTTGCTGCTTTCCCATAAAATTGCCAGTACAATAGTAACGAAGACGAGTGGAGAAAGAGAAACGAGGGATATGCTTTTGTTTCTCCTCTTTTCTTTTTAGGGTTGCAAAGAATGAAAGAGTAGATAACATTTTCTCGTTTACCGCGTCCACGCTCTCGGGGCTTATGGGGCTGGTAAGTATATACCGTGCTATTCATGTGTATTTCTATGTAACGGCAACTTATGGCGCGAAGATGGGAAAAGGTATGCGGCGAAGAGTCGTAAAAAAAATTCAAGTGGAGAAGAAAATGCGATGAGGATTAAGGGCGATCCGGAAAAGTGCAAGCTGTCGAGAGGGAGGAGAGAGAGAGAGAGAGAGAGAGAGAGAGAGAGAGAGAGAGAGAGAGAGAGAGAGAGAGAGAGAGAGAGAGAGAGAGAGAGAGAGAGAGAGAGAGAGAGAAAGCTTATCACAAGGATTATGGCTCTGCTATGAACGATCTTCACTGTTGGATAAAATAACCTTTGTAAGTCATGAGATCATCATAATCAGATAAAACTGTTTTCGCCACTTGTTAACCCATCAACTGCTCACTGGGTCACTTTGACCCCATTTTTTGGTTCAACTGAGTGTTTCGCAAAACAGTTTCCCCACTCCTACTCTATAGGTGGACACTCGGTCCCTATCCCACATTCTGCCCGTGTCCTGAGGACAGCTGTCGGCAAAGGACCTGGGGTCGAGTCGACCCCATTAATGCAGTAGTGCCGCGAAAGTGAAAAAAAGTTTTTTTGTTGTGAAATTTGGTGTTTTATTACCGTCAAACGGGGCTACTTTGAACAGGTTTTGAAAGTTTTTTGTAGGTAACTTTTTTTTAACATCCCAGATACCAACTTCTCTTGCTCCAATAGAACAGTGTCCTTTGGCTATCAAATAGTATAAGAGAGTCAAGCTCCACAAACCGCTCACAATTTGATATATACATTTTTCAAAGAGTAAAGTCTCAGGGCATTGAAATGCAACTTATGTCAAAGATTAAGGGTTACTTTGGAATTATTTCGATAAAAAATTTAATATTTTATGCATTATACATGGAATTAAATGAAAAACAACCATTTTTTTATAACCAAATTGTCATCGTTATTAACTGTAGCTTCTCAGATTGCTTTAAGAGTCAGGTACGAGCGCTTTTTTCGATTAATCGAAAATCGTAAAAAAAATATATCACTTTTGAGATGAAAATTATGGTCGAAAAAGACAAACTTTTTTTCAAACTCGTCTCTATTTTTCTTTTAATGATTTTTTTAGTCCCCCCGTACTTGACTGCTCAAAATAATATAATTAACGAAGATATTTCACTCTTAGTTCCGGGACTGAATTTACGACAGTTCTACTGCGTGCCGCGGAGAGGGTTGGCTGAAAAACAGTAGTGCTATAGTGACTCGTGCACCGCCATTTTGTATACCTTTGACAAATAATATTTTTTTTACATACTTCAATATATACCTTATAAAATCTAAAAGCTTTTTTGACCATGTATTTTATTCCTTTCTTTAAAAAAATCCAAAGAAAACGGTCGAAAATGGGCAGTTACAGTGGTGCCCTCCCCTAAGGAAACATTTTACATAAAAATATCAAGTACCTGAAGTGCTATTATAGGCACTTAATAAGTCTTAAAATTGTCATTGAGATCAATGTCATCTTGAGCTACATTACAATCAACTTTAGCAACATTATGATGGACTTGAACAACAAATTGTTGTTCATGCGTCGATTGCGGTAAATGTCAATAATAATGAGTCATGGGAGTAAACAAAAATGCGAAAAATATTCGTTTTCAATAATTAATCTGTTCAAGTAGTCGACTTTTTCCATTTTTCGCTATCCCGAAAGTGCTCGAATTCAAACCTCCGAATAAATATACTTTTTGGACAGACGGTCGACACTGTCTTTTTTCGTATCTACAAAACTTTCTCTTTAAAAACCTCGAAGGGCTTTTATTATATTTTGAAGAAAACAAAATTATGATCTTTTTCATGCAAGTACGTACTTTCAACGAATCTCCCACTTTGAACGAATGTTTGGGCACGTTATCTTTGTTTTTCTCAAAAAAATAAGTTTTGCGCCATAAAATAAAGATCATTGACTACAAAAAAGATCTCTGCAAAAAAAATGCATATTCACCTAAATACAGCCATCTGAAAAACGTCTGGGGTCCGATCGACCACATATGCAGTCAGAGGTTTCTGGCGGAGGCGTGCAATCGAAGGGTTAATTACTTTCTCACCGTTTCCGGTCATTGAAAATGTACTTCCGATAGCTTTCTATTCGATATTTATTATTCATTATTGTTTATCATATAATTATTATGTATTATCACTTATTATAAATTATTATTCGACTCGTATTTAGTATATATCAGCATTTATTGTATATTCATATTTATCGTATATATGCTGAGTATTAATAAATGACTAGGTCTCTAATGAGTGACATAATTGAATATTCACTGAATAATATTGAATTTTTCTATACTCTGGCCGGAAAGAAGGAGGGTAAATATTAAAGAATTCAAAATTAATTGAAATAAAAAATTAAGCAGCCGAAGGAGGTAAAAATGTTGATTGAAAAATGCGCGACAGCGCCTTACTCTCTACATATATATATATATATATATGCAATACGTCGCTATATGTGCTTGCATCGACTTTAGGAATTTAATTACACGCATTCTTTGAATGGAAGTAAAAGGAAGATGAATGAAAACAGGAATCAAAAGAGAGATAAATCAAGTAGAGAAAATAAGAGAAAGAGAGAGAGAGAGAGAGAGAGAGAGAGAGAGAGAGAGAGAGAGAGAGAGAGAGAGAGAGAGAAAGTAGAAAAAAGACAGCGAAACGTTGAGAGTACAATAAACAAGCGTCACAAATAAAATAGCTCCCTTTTCTCATCACCGAAAGTCCTCATAAAGGGCTTTATTTTTTAATGAACGAAGCTCTTGGAAACGTATGGACAGTGATAGTCCAGCTCGGTGGCGAACAATTGATGCTTTTACTGGTGAAAGAGATTTCACGATTAAGTAATCCCAATTCTTTTCCCTTTGGTGTTTTCTGCTCATGGCTGCTTTCTACATTTCGTTCTTCGAACGAATGTACCTACTTCGTAAAATCTCTGGATTCTCTATTGTCACGATTTTTCGGTCTGTACTCATCGTATGTTTCTTCCTATTGTCCCCTCCCTATCTATCTCTCTCTCATGCTGTTCACGTGTTGTACACGCTGCTTCTGTAGCGTGCACACACACATGCACACACTAAACACATAAGTAAACTTGACTCTTCTACGCTCGTCCACACAATTATTGAAAACCTATCTATGCACATTCTTCCGATAGGGTCAAATCTTTTTCTTTAACCGCGTCTTTTACTTATGTTTGTCCTGTAATTTCTTCTCTCTTGTTTTATATACTTCTCCGTCTTTCTTTCTATAACATGCACTTTGCTCGGTCTCTGTCTCTCTTTCTCTCCTTGTTCCTGCCCTTCCTGTCCTGCCCTGAATCCGGTGGACTTTTTCCCTGACCCCTGCCAATTCGATTTATTTTCTTCTATCTGATTCCATTGACTCTAAAAGACACCCTGAATTTTGTAAACATTTTTCGGAACAACCCTTAGTAAAAAAAAAAAATCTCTCCGAAAAAAACGCCCCCATTTAAAAATCCATTTTCGAACAACCATTTGGTTATTCAAGAATGGTCAACAAAATTCATGAATTTCCTGATTTTTTAACGTTAATCACTCAGAAAGCACAGAAAAAATCATACTTCCACCGCGGGTGATAGCTTGAAAATGTTTACATATAATCACGCATTTTTGGGAAATTTTTCAGATTTTTTAAATAGGGGTGTTTTTTTGGAGAATTTTTTTATTAACTAAGAGTTGGTTCAAAAAATGTAAAAGAATGCAGGGTGTCTTTAGAGTCAATGGAATCAGATTTAAAAAAAATAAATCGAATTGGCGAGGGTCAGGGAAAAAGTCCGCCGGATTCACGTGGTCAGGGAAAAAGTCCACCGGATTCACCTCATATGTATTAAATTCAATTTATATTGTTCTCGTGCTTGTAATTTTGTTATGCTGCAGTGCGTAGACTTTCTTGTGCGAAATATGATTTTTAAGTTTTTAAACATCTTCTAGATACTCGTTATCTTTTTTGTTTTATTTATGCTCCAGTAATTGTTTTTGATTTTATGCTTTATTCTTTTTTCTCATCTGTACCTTGTTCTCTCTCTCTCTCTCTCTCTCTCTCTCTCTCCACCCCCCTCCCTCCCTATCTCTGTCTTCCTCGATTCGCCCGTTTCGGCCACTTTGCTACTTTATAGTTTTCTGCTTGTTCTCCGTCCGCAGGGAGCACTCACAAGCATCACCCCTGGCCGCCTATCAGTTTGCCGGCGGTGCTCTACTCCGTCTCAGGACTTTTACGAGAATTTTACAGCGGAAGGACGGAGGGGCGGGCCAATGAGGCGAACGTCTCGAGCTCAGCACGACTAAACTTAACATACATACGGAAAGAGGTGATTTTGAGAAAATTCGATTTCGGGAACCACCCCCTGCGCAGCTTATTGCCCCAATACTCAACATTACCCAAGCCCCAACGTCTTCAAAATCACCTCTAAATAAATATACGCAAATTTATATGAAAGACATTTCAGGGAAGATCCTGTTGCCACAGTCGACAATACGATGCAAAAAATGTTGCAGGCTCTCCTCGGAATAGCCAAATGTCCTGATAGCCGACATTACACGGAGAACGGGTTCAAAGTATCTTTTTCCCATCCATACGTGGCCCATACACACACGCGTGTACGGTGTCCAATTTTCTCATCGTACGAAACTTTGGTGCGTTTCATTTGTCATCTCATTCTTTTCTATCCACTTTGGCGCCCCTAAGCTCGCCAACACTCCGCTATCCTCCACTATTCCTAAGGGGAAAAGAACTTATTGCATTTTCTACGAGCAGTATGTGCAGCCAGCATTACATTACACGAACTGCGGCGACCCGACTGCTGGTTACTGCTGAAATAGGGCAACCATATGTTTCCCTCTTTTAGCTACTTTCGAATGTCCGTGTATATATATATGTCGACGTAAAGAGGATCTCGTTTCGAGTCAACTTTGCTAGCAGAGATGGAGGACACTTTTCATCGTACGCAGCTGCACTTTCGTCAAAGACAAGTTCAACGAGTACAACAAATGTTGGTCGGTTTAAAGATTGCTGGAGTTATTGCACTTCGAAACTATATATACAGGGTGAGTCGCAACTATTACGGTTCCCTTGGTTAGCTTATAGGGTGTGCTTGCGGGCAAAACGCAATCATTTTTTTAAGGGGGTAGGCCACTCTAGAGTCCGAAAAAATAAGCTTTTTGGGGATTTTTTTCAGAAAAACTACAGAATAAATCGAGATTACAAAAAAGGGGTGTTTATCATACATATCAGTGACTGTATAACAATAATTTTCGTATGTTTATCATACATACAGTTACTGATATGTATGATAAACACCTTTTTTGTAATCTTGATTTATTTCGTAGTTTTTCGGAAAGCACCCCTAAAAAGCTTATTTTTTCGGCCTCTAGAGTGGTCTAAGGCCTTAAGTATTGCATTTATTTCTCCATGTACTGAATAATGAACAAAAATGATGACATCATATTATCGATTCGTAAAGCGAGTCTCCGTGTGCGTTATTTGTTTCCGCGAAAACAATTTTAAGAGAAAAAAAATCGCTTTTCGGACGGGGGATTCGAACCCTGTGAAACTAGTGTGCCATTGTTGACTATTTGGACTTCGAATGCGAATATCTCCGACAATTGTTGTCGCGTGACATTAAAAAAGGTCGTTCCGCTCGTAATAATTGTTAGAGCCTAATTTTTAAGTTGTAAATAACTAAATTAGTAAATAGTAAAATAGTAATTTAGTAAATAACTAAACTTACAACTTAAGTTGTAAATTAATTGTAACCCTAATCGTTGTAAATCACCCAGTATTGGTATATATATATATATATATATATATATATATATATATATATATATATATATATATATATATATATATGAGGTATGTCCTCAGTGTTTTCGAACGTCCTAAAAGCCTGACCTTCTTCAATCTTTTTTCCAAGTTGGTGTTGTTGTTGTATTATATATTTTAAGTAGGGGAGACCGGGGCAAAATGGTATAGCGGGGCAAAACGGTACCGGGGCAAAACGGCACTGGGGCATAATGGGATCGGAGCATAATGGGATAGCAAAAAATGAAGTTTCTTGGTGCTTGATTTGGGGCAAAATGGGATAGGGGCAAAATGGGACACACAAAAATGAAGTGTCGCAGCCCGCTGAATTTGGGGCAAAATGGGATGACAGGAAAATTCATGCTTCGGCTCTATGAAAGAGCTGTTGAAACATAATCTAATCTAAATGGTGCTTGTGGTTCGTTTCAGTCCACATATACGCAGATAATACGGACTGACCGATATATTTGTCGACACATATCCGTCGATTTCATGGGGAGCGGCGGTCCTAGTTTCATAAAACAATTTACGTAAAAATTGACAAGAGTTAGATTTTCATCAATGGCTTGAAAATCAGTATCAGTAACGTGCAGTTGGCAGAAAATAAATTAAAAAAAAAAAACAAAGAAAGATAAAAACAAAAAAAACCATAAATTGCACGCGTCAGATTATAAAAATTACTTGATTATTTAAATAATTAATAACGACAAAGAAATTGTACCAATCGAATAAGAAGGCTCAAATAACAATTTACGTCAAGTTTGGTACAGTTCTGACCGCAGAATCAAAAGTAATTGTTTAACAAACTTTAATAACAAATGGGCCCACTATTCATGTGCCCATGCTGACGATAACTTAATCGAGTCCGTTTGCGACAATTGTGCCGATAAAAATTAGCTTAGTTAAACAAGCAATAAAAATTTAACATTGCCACCGTTAAATTATAGTATCATAAGTAGAGTGTGACCCAAATATCGTGTAACATTCAATAAAACCTGTTTTCACTCATTTATTACCCCTCGTTTTTTACCCCTGCATTTCTTTCGTTTCTGCATCGAATTATTCCACTGTCCCATTTTGCCCCGATCCCGTTTCGCCCCAACCGCCTCTTTCTGAGGAGCCTGATTTTCTCCGGCCCATGTTGCCCCAGTCCCGTTTTGCCCCAATGACGTATTTTCCAGCAGTGTTGATTTTCACTATTCCATTTTGCCCCAAACCCGTTTTGCCCCGGTCCCATTTTGCCCCGGTCCCATTATGCCCCGCTATACCATTTTGCCCTGGTCTCCCCTACGTGGCATTTTTTTTCAGATTTTTATCGGCTCCCTAACTCGGCTAACTCTAAGATAAGATTTTACACGTTATAAAATTTCAAAAGTTCGTATTGTAGTGATCTTTTCGTCGTACCAAAAAATATCCTCTACAAAAAAGATTCATTTTTTCTATGAACTATTTTGAAAAAAAAAAATTCAAAATTTTCCAAGTACTACAACACTATAAAAAAGAAATATCTTTCATTTTTTAATTTTTTAACTCCAATCACTAGGTTGATCCTGCTGAAACTTACACTGAATTTTCTTTTATTAGTGTAAAACAACATGTGTAAGTTTCATTGTGGGCTGAGCTTGCGTTTAGTTAATATCGTCGTCTTAAATTTAATGGGAAATTGGTTTTCTTTACTAACTGGGCGATTTACAATTTGTAAGTAAAAATGGTAATGACTAAACTTGTAGGATATCGAGTGCTTTACAACTTTGATCATCACAGTTTTTTCTCTACCATTAATATTTTTCGAATTAAACCTGAAAAAAGCGACTATAGCATTCTCGTTCATTTTTTAACTTTAGGTCATAAACGAACATAAATAAACTTGTAGAGAATGAAATGCTCGACAATTTTGATCTCTACCTTTTTTCCCTAGAAACAATATTTAAGGTCGTACGCCAACGGTAAAAAAAAACACGAAGCGTGAAAATATTATTTCGCGAACCATACGCTCGTTGGCGTACGACCTTAAATATTGATTCTCGGGAAAAAAAGGTGGGAACAAAAATGGTCGAAAATTTCATTCTCTACAAATTTATTCATGTTCGTTTATGCCCTAAAGTTAAAAATGAACGAGGTAATGCAATAGCCGTTTTCAATTCGAATAATATCGATGGTAAAGCTTCCTTAAGGGGAGATATACACCTAGATGGTCGAAAAAATCGATTTAGAAGCTATGAACATTCCGTCGACCGTAGAAGACCTACAGTATGGGCCTGGTATCGATGATTCCATGTAAGTTGACAAATTTCATGATTTATTCATTCCCAAACTTTCAAACGCGTTTTTCTCAAAACCACGTTTTTCAAATCGGTACCCAAAATTTCGCGAAAACCAATGAACCGATTGCCTTGAGGTTTTTTTGTGGTTATTCTATACACCATTATCTAGTACTTGTCATAGGCTTTTTTTCCGTTACTTAGTATTTGTTTTATAGGCAAAATAATGACTATTTTTTGGCCCAAAAATCACTATTTATGGTCAAACGACCGCCATTTTGTCATAAATCGATATTTTCCAAATCGGCTATGACAAGTACTAGATTATAGTATCTAATTTAATAATCTTTTTGGTTTTTTTTTCAGATGATTTTTGAAGAAACTCCAGTGGGTACCGTATACGCAGATTTTTTTACGACGCTCCAAGGATCATCCAATATCCTTTTATATTTTTGATATTTTTAAATAAAGAAAATTAAACATATTTTTGAGTGTATATACTTTTAGATAATTAAAACACCAATCCGAAATTTAAAATAGTTTTTCTTTAAAAAATTCACAAAAACGACCTTTTTCCGCCTCCTAGGCGTATATCTCCCACTTAACGTTTAAGATTAAAAAGCAGACTTTCCTCGATAAAACAAATAACGAAGAGTATTTTTGAAAAAACCGGGTAAGAAAAGTTATCATTTCTAGAAATGGCATTTGAAAAACCAAAAGCAGATGATTTTTATCTCGAAAACCGTGGAACTTTTATTAAACGGAAATTCCAGCATATGGTAGTAGACGATCTGACCTATCGACACTTGCATGATTATCATTCATTAACATTCGGAACAGGACACCCTGTATGTATAAATGTTTATAGAATATGCCCAGACCTCGCACAATAGATTTCACCTGACCTCTTGCAAGAATTTCGTACTTGCAATAACGCTATTGGCCACAATACATACATCTATCTATGCGCATTCATGCCAGAAGAGCAGTTAGAACGGCAGAGACGTGTGTGTGTGTGCGTGTGTGCAGTGGATAAACGTACACATGCGTGATCAGTGCAACGAGCCCATTATAACGAGCCGGGATTGTGGGAACTCGCGCCGCCCGAGGGTGTACGGGTTCGATCACCGCGGCTTCCCCGGCGTTCATCCGTCTCTTTGGCCTTTCTCCCCTAATTGGCCCTCGATACAGGATAATCGTATCGGCGGAATCCCCCGGTGCGTGGAATTGCCGAGTACAATTAACCGAGCCGAGCAACCCAGGCCGCGCGGCTCGTACCTCGATCGCGACTCCGAGAGCTGACCGAGGTAGGAGTCGGCCGGGCGAGGAAACGCGACAAGGGCAGCGAGGGGAATAGAAAGGGAAAATCTGCGAGGAGTAGGGCTGGTGGAAGGAGACGAAATTAAAGGGTGGCAGTACAGGGAAACTTCTGTATATAGTCAATTAATAAAAAAATACGATAAATATTTATGATTAAATTTTTATATGTGAAATTCAAAAAATAAACTTATAATCAGGTATCAAATATGTATTATTAGTTTGATTGAAATTATCACAGTGGCAATATTAATATATTCCCATTCGAAAGAATGTTTCACATTGAATGAATTTAATATATTTAATTAAACGTATAATAATAACATATGTAACAAATATCATATCAATTTATTGTTTATTTAATTGGGTAATTCTTTAGATAAGTGACTTTTCCGAAAAATGAGCCTAAATTTTTTCTTGCTTTTTTCTCATTTATTGGGTTAAAAATGATGATATTCAGTCGGGGGAAGCTGAAATTCACCCCCCCCCCCCCATACAAAGTTATGGGGTTTTGAAGTTCGCGTGATAAAATAGGGTATTTTTTAACATCTCGACCTCTATATTGGAGGTGGTAGGGGGGGGGGATTTATAAAAGAAGCTTTCCTGAATACAAACAAACCCAACCCCCTCCGGCGTGAGGGGGTTGTGTTTGTTTGGGTTTGTTCGTACTACGGAAGGCTTCTTTTATAAATGCGCCCATATTTGGATTTTATTACAGAAGTTTTTGAAAAATTCGAAATTATTGTTAACAATTTTTTTGCTCGTTAAAAATTTGTTAAAGAAACATTTCAGCTTCTCCCAAGTGATTATAATCATTTATAATCCAATAAATGAGAAAATAGCAAAAAACATGTCAGGCTGATTTTTCGGAAAAGTCACTCATCTAAATAATTATTGTAAATAGATATGGAATATATACTAGATGTTATTATAATATTATTATAACAACATCTTATTAATTTTTATAATTAGATAATATAAATCAATTTAATGTTAAATATGATTTCGAATGGGAATGTATTATTATTACCACTGTAATAATTTTGATTAGGTTAATAATAAATATTTGATGCTTGATGATTCATTTCTTTTTCAAACTACATGTATAAAAATGTAATCATGGATATTGATCGTATTTTCCATTAATTAGAAATAAACATCTCGTCAATTATGTTGAATACTTAACGCATTTTGTAAAATGGTGTAGAAATCGTATATACGTGTAGCTTGCGATGCGAATGATTTTAAAAAATCACGAATACCATATACATTAATATTTAGATGAACAGACAAAAAATCCATAAGGCCTTATAGCTATCTATCAGGAATAATAAATGATTTTCCTATTATCGAATAGCAATTATTTTGATCCATCATGAGAGATGGAATATGGTAGGAATGCAATAAGGGACAAGACCGCGTACAATGAAATCGACGATTAAATATATATATATACATCAATTATTCATATACATACGAATATTTTCATGAAAATAGTTGATTCATTTTTGTGATAATCAAATTAAAAACATGTATTATATACTTGATTTCTAATTCAATGCTTTTATACTATTATTTGTATAAGAAATATACGTTGACATACATTGTTTATTGTTTTTTTCCCTTGCCTATTACGCAGGGAAAGTATATTTTGTGGAATATTATTTATACAAACAGAAATTTAACAAAACAATTGATCCGAGGATGCAATGTCAGATCGCGTGCATAAAAATCGTATTATTCATATTGCATGCACACGAAGGAAAAAAGCAAAATATGGATGGATGTATTTTCGTGATCCGGTTCTCAAGTTTCAACGGTATCATCAGGCCTGACGACCTTTTTGGCCGAGTCCTCCGAGACAGCCCCCGGGGGTGGCCCACGGCCCTTATTCTCGAATATGCACGATACACGTGTGTGCATGTATCGCGAGACTTTCAACGATCATAAATAATATTGCCGTCGGTGAACGGTGACCCGGGCGACCAAACTTGAGCAGTTCAAACCCCGCCCTCTCGTACCTCCCACTCAGACCCTTCCAGCCGCTCTTCAATGGTAATAACCCTGCTAATAAACGTTCCCCGGTTGCGCCCCGAGAGCCTGAAAACACTCGAGCTCGCGCTGGCTGCGCGCGCTAATTGTTGAAATTATTTCACAGCACCGCTCTTACGGCGATAAAATTGTTTGAGAACATTACTCGTCCGTGGGACGTGGGTCTTTTGCTTCACCTACCCTCTCTTCGGCAGGGAGGGAAGGCGAGAGAGAGAGAGAGAGAGAGAGAGAGAGAGAGAGAGAGAGAGAGAGAGAGAGAATTTCAAAAAAGGGTGGCCAAAAAGGAAAAAAAGGACTATACGTCCTGATGAACGATACGCTCCACTTTATTGTTAGCTGTGTATACATTAAGGGGGGGTAAGGTTTTTTTGCGTTTTATTTTTATTTTGTTGTGTGAATGCTTCATGGGCCTGGCATCGATGATTCTGTGTAAGTATATGAAAAAAACCCTCGTTTATTAATGTTTGATTTTTGATTCTCTAGTGTAGAAATTTTTGAAACTTTTAAACCCGTTTTTCTCACACTTAGCATTTTCAAAGTCGGCGAACTATCTAGCTCGAAATCTACTGCACCGATCTTGAAAAAATTTTACAGTCTTTCTAAACATAAATTACGAGGTAACGCTGTCGAGTTTTGTTATTTTTTATAATTTCAATTTATTTTACTATAACAAAATTTGCAATTTTTTGAACGAAAAATCAGTATTTTGACTTCTAAGTGTAACCAAAAATTAAAAAATCAATTAAAATACCCCGACATCGTTACCTTGAGGAACTGATCAACTAATGAAATCTTTTTGGTTTTTTTATTTCAGATGATCCAGTGATGAGTTATGCCGTTCACCGCAATGTAACTTTTTTTTAAGCGTCTGCGAAGTTTTGCCGTCAAAGGCTCATTTCTGCATAATTATTAATGAAAAGTTAACGGAATATTGTTCAAAAGTCCTTATATCATATACTAATTACATAAATAAATGTATTTTAACTGTGTCGTCAAAAAAAATTATCGTAAATATACTTTTTTATAGCCAATTAACCTTCCCCCCCCCCCCCCTCTTGAAGGAATCGCCACAGTGTTAAATTTAAAAAAATCCTTTTTTTTACATTATCCGATAATATAGACGCTTATAAACATGCTGTTCAATTTTTGCGGAGAAATGCGATTTATTCTGATCGCTACAGCCTTTCTCAAAAAAAGAGATTCGACCAGCTGCGTGAGACCTGGCGCGGGCAAACGCGTTTTTCTCGAAATGTCGTTTTGCGAAACGGTGTACACTCTCAAAGGAACAATTTTCAAGCTATCCGTTTTTAATTTTGACACAACAATTTTTTTTTAATCTTCATTTTTTTTCATAATTCTTCATAATTTTGACACAAGCTTTTTTTTTAACTTCATATTTTTTTAACGAAAAACTGTCAAAAAATAGGCTAAATTCGATACCTCTTTTTTTCAAACCACCGCCATTTTGTCAATTTTTATTTTCAAAAAATCTCCATAACAAATAGCGGCTTTCATACTGATTAAAAAACGGTTTACGAATTTCGTTTCGGATAATATTTACGGCCACAAACGTGTACACCGTGAGGACTCCTTTTTTTCGAAGACATTTTCAACCGTTAAAAAAGATGTAAAAGAAATAAAAATAAACGTTAATATATATAATAGCACGAAATAACTTTTGTTGTATTCTGCACTGTATGTTTATTCTAAATAAATCATTATTTTATACAATTGTTTTCAAGAAAATTACTCATGAGCTTCCAAAGTCTTGAAAATTCGTAAATGTTTAAAAATGTCAACTTCTAAATACATTATAAAAAAAAAACTAAAAGCTATTTTGAATTTAGCTTTGTTTTAAAAAGTTATTTAGCTTATGCTCTTTCCAACGATATGCTACATGCCATAGAAATAATTCATTATGTGGTGAAAATAAAGAGAATATATTTTTTTTACAATGAATTTAGAAGTTGACATTTTTGGTACACTTGCACATTTTTAAGACTTTGGAAGCTTAAGAGCCATTTCCTCGATAACAATTGTATCAAATAATGATTTATTTATAATAAACATACATTGCAGAATACAACAAAAGTTATTTCGTGCTATTACAACCACAAACAAAAAAGTTGTGACGATTTAAATGCGAAATTTAGGGCAATAAAAAAACGAAAAAAAATCATATTTCAATAACCGTGACACTTAGGACATAGACTCTAAGGGTGAAAAAATTAGCAAATGACCCACCCAATGTCCCAAAAAATTGTGTCGTTTCATGCGCGAAACACCCTGTACATATATATATATATATACACATATATATAAACCGACTTAGACATCGATGTGCATACATCTGCCTATAAATACGTCCCTCAGCGAGAAGGCCAAGTTTTCACCAAAGTACATGGAGAGGTACAATCTCACGGGGGCGAAAACTTTTCCTCGTGTTCCTCTCAAACCCACTGCCGGGCTATGTGTTACAGGATGTAAAGCATCACCGAGACAAGGTCCGCAAAAATGAAAATAAAAAAAGAAGCGAGAACGAAACTTTTCACTCGGTATACTTTAGTCAGGGAAAAACGAACAATCGATTTCGATGATAAAATCCTCATTTGTTACTGTGGCTATCGATGGATATTGCAATCAAGAATAAAATAGTTTTCCAATTAATTCCAGTGTATTTGCAAAAATAAAGGAGACGGATCGACAAATGTGTCGCTGCAATTAAACGTGAAAATAATAATGATACCGATATTCTATGTTTGCAGAACTGTCGATAAATGTGTTTCACTCTGCTGTGTTCAGTAGATGATTAGTAACTTTGTTCCGCAAGTTCTCGAAACTCCGGCTCTGCGTATGGCCTGTATCACTTTGTTTGCGGCGACTGCAAGGGTGTGCGAAGACGAGAGAGGTAGAAAAAGAAAGGGATGACACTAATAAATTGATCGATGCAACACATTAATCGTACGCCAGCGAAGCTGTAGCGCAATGGTATACGAACACTTGGAAATATCAACGAAAAATAACAAACATACCAAGCAAGAAGATGCGAAACTGAGTGAAGGAGAATAACAAGTGCAAAATAAAATGGAGATAAAAATACCTGCCCTAGTAATTTAAGACCGGACGCAACTGTGACGGGTAGAAAAATCGATTTTTTTCCATTTTCTCAGAGTATACATATCCAAGAATATGCGAAAAAATGGTCAAGTTAAAATATTGAAAATTGAACAAATTACAGACGATTGAGTGAGAGCAGGTAGCGCGAAAATGTAGGTGTACTGAAACTATCAATCGTGTTTTTCTCGGAACGATTTTGTCTTGATCTGGCCGGAATCATAACTCTGGCTATAATGTACGATTTTCAATTTAAAAAAAAAACACAATTTCCGTCATTGCAGTAGCTATTATTGTACGCAGACGGTTTTTTTTATTTAGTATTTTTTAAGCCCCCGCATATAAGTGGAAACTTCGCCAAAATTACACCTTTTTTAACCCGCCATTTGGTGAACTTTTTTTTCGAAAATCGGCTACGTACATCGAGAACTACAAAAAATAGGTTCAATGTATGCTTGATAACATACCTTTTTTCCAAATCCCAAATAAATAATGCAGCAGACTAAAATAATTGGTAAAAAACGACCTATTTCGACCCGTCGCAGTTGTATCCTGCATTCAGCCTGAGTAAAACGCGAAATCAGTATCAAATGAATAAAAAATATGTAAACAAAAAAAATCTCACGGCAATGGTAAGAAAAAATAAAATAAAAAAAGTGTCAAAAAACAATAGAAAAATAGAGAAACATGGAAATATCAACTAAAACCAGTAAAGCTACCGAGCAAGAAGATCCGAGATGGGAAGTAAAGGGAGTAAAGTGCAAAGTAAAATGAAGATAAAAATACGTGCCCCAAATAGTAACTCAAATATAAACAAAACGCGAAATCAGGACAAAGCGTATACAAGATATGTAAACCAAAAAGAAGATATCAAGACAAGTGTACTGAAAAACAGAAAAGGGAATAAAACATCCTTGGACCGGCTCGGGCCAGTACTCGGATGGGTGACCGCTCAGCTTGGATGGTCGACCGGAAATGCAATACAGGAAGTGCATCGGCAGCCGAGAGGCTTTGGGCATTACCCAACGTCCAGCGACCGGAAATAGTGCAGATACAGGTATCAGCTGACACTGAACGAAACCCCTAAAGCCCGCAAGGGCGTACGAAGAAATAATGGATTTGAAAAAACAGCACATACGAATAATAATAAAGAATAATAATAAGAATAATAAGAATAATAATAAAATTAATTAATTAATTGATAAAAAAATATTTTTTTTAATAATAAAAAAAAAACAAAAAATAAGAAACATAACGAGGGAGGTGGATCAGGTGGATATAGTGCAGACACAAGTGTCGGCTGACACTGAATGGGATCTCAAAAGCCCGCAAGGGCGTACGAAGAAATAATGGATATAGAAAAAAAGTATATACGAATAATAATAAACAATAATAATAATACAAATAATATAAAAAATAAATAAATTAAAAAAATAATAATAATCAGATAAAATGAAAATATATATTCATAATAAAATGAAAAATATATATTTTTTAATACGAATAATAACGAGTAGGGTGGACCTGGCAGAAAGAGAGGAATTGTCACTTGGTCTCTCGCTTATCCGCCTAAATTATTGACGCTCTTGGATCGTACAGTTTGCAGCCCCGGAAGTGTACATACACACATCTATATTCGGAAAAAGTACACTGAGAGAGATGGTCGCTTTCGCGTCGGCCATCGGTCAGAGTCGCTTTGTATACCCGACGTATGTACAAAGCGCGCGTCCTGGCCGTCCATCCATCGGTACTTTCGCGACTATATCGTTCGGCATAGTGGCATTTTTCTCTGCGTCTGCGAAGGGAAAGGAAGAGAAAAAAAACCGATGGCCTGTCCCAGCAGCCATTACGCGGTTAAATATTGATACGCGCGAAGGAGCGCTGGGACGTTTCAGTTGTAGGGGCGCGATGATTCGCGAGGGTTTCGCTCGGACACGAGGCTTTTTTGCGATGAACACAGGCCGAGGAAGAGCGGGGGAAAAAAAACAGCGAGGACAAAACGATCTCCCGACGGTCTCGTTTGGTCGCAAGAATTATTTAACGAAACTAATCGTGCCACGGGGGAAATTGTGGGCCAATTAGCAAAATAATTTCGCGAGGCCTCAATTGCCGTAGGGTTATCGACGTTTCGATAAGCGCACAGCGAGGCAAGGATAGAATTATTAGGCACCGTATATGGGAGGGAAGGATCATTTGATACACGTTAATTCTACGATTGATTCGGCTGAATTGACGATCGATTGGTATTTTGATTAAGGGGTAAGGATTAAGGGGTAACACCTCTTATCTGCTAGATTTATTTTTTTAAGCTGGAAAAGACGATAATAATTACGAAAGTTGGAACTTAACTTTTCAAAACGCTGCCAAAAATTCAATTTTCGATATTTTTTCACTTTTAAAATTACTCTAGTTCCGGCGATAGCATCAGGTCTACAGATTAAAATTTCCTCTATTTTTTTCATATTCAGATGAGCCTGATTTCCGCATGAATACATCATGAATCATGGCAGCCGTCAAACAAATTTTTCTACACACGAGTGTCTTCCGAACGGCATAAAGTCGATTTAACTCGTTATTTTTGTTTGATAAAATTCTGAAGGACTGTAAAATGGTTAATAAATGCGGACTAAAAATTCAAAAGAGTGTGGTTTAATGGTTCATTAAAAAAATCGTAAAAAAGCAACAAAAAAATGCTGTCACATGGGATGACCCCCTTAACGGGCTACATCTACCTAAGTTGCTCAAAATATTGCATTTTTCAACACTTTTATTCGATAGTATCACCTTTAAGCTATACTCCCTGAAAATGTAATTGAAATATTCCTAAAATTCAATGAGCTACTGCTTCTAACAGTCGGCCGGACAAGTGGTTGCAGCACCATACTTCAAACTTTAAACGCGTTTTTCTCGAAACACTGTTTTCAAAGTCAGTGGACATGATATCTCAAGAACCACTCGATGGATTATTTAAAAATTTACAGCAGATACGATGAGAAACATTGAAAAGTCGTTGACGATCTCACTTTTTCAAAATCGATCTTCATTCTCTAATAGTTGCGTGAAAATTACGACCTTTTTCATAGATTTTGTATGCTTGTTATAAAAAAAGGATTTAAAAAATCGGCGATCGTCAACGGCTTGTATTCATTGTTACCTCAAATGACCCGTTTGGTTTTTAGGCTTCGGATAGACCGTTTAAGCTGGAGAGCGTCCACCACTAGAGGTCACGGAAAAAAATGTCATCATCTGCCGGCGGCCATGTTTTTGGTGTTTATTCTGGTGATTTTTTTAAGGCTCTCAATATATGTACCTTTGTGTTAAAAAAAATGCGTTTTTTCTTCACCGACAGTTTCCTAGAAAAAAAATCCGAATTCGGCAGTTCTAGTTGCCTCAGAAACTTCTGGAGTTCGTAGCTCCGACTGGTCGACACTATTCTCGTCTCGTTTGTTGGCGTAAACATTGGACATTTTGAAATTTCCTTTTAAGGACGTATTCTTAAGAGTCCATACTTCGAGAAAGAGCCAAAGAAGTCAATTTAAGCCTTAAGACTTATTGATTGGTTCATTAGTTGGTACTTATCGATCGGGACATCAATCACGACTTAAGTGTTAACGCGATTGGTTGGTGAGTCAATTGATTCATACTCCTTCACGTCTCCCATTGATGAACATCGATTCTTGCATCGCCACTCAAAAACTTTATTGATTGTCGACACTTTCGATCATCGAATTTTGCCATACGAATGAGATGAATTCGAACCAAAAGTTAATCCATTCGTTCTGGTGGTGATCAATAATTTTATTGGTAAACAAAGCAAGCAAATACCAATGCAAATGTCTACAAATGTTAACGAAAACTTTCGTATCAAGGATGCCATGATGCGTCGTGCACGTATGCATTCACGATTCCATCGCGTACGTAATACCAATGCAGGCCCATCCTCACAATAAAAACCGCGCTAACGAGGACTCTCTGGAATCTGAAGAAGAAGGTTTGGAAAATATTTGCTCGTTTGTTCATTCCATCCTATCAATGTACCTGCGACTTTCGTATTACAAAAAAAAACACACGTAAGCCTTGCATTCCCGTCTGGAAGGTATGCATTACGTTTCTTTTGATACGGCGAATCATTCCACTGTAGCTCCGGCTCTGACGAGTACATTCGATCGATTCTCCCCTCCCTAGCCGGGAGTGGATCGACAAACATCTTCGATGCAGGTACAAACGAGTAGTTTGTACCTGCGGAAGAGAGTGCGTAAGAGAGGGAGGGGGGGGGGGAGAGAGAGAGAGAGAGAGAGAGAGAGAGAGAGAGAGAGAGAGAACAACGTTGTCGCACAGGATATGACAAACAAAAAAAACATTCCCTGCGCCGGTAATAGCCCAAGGCAAAGAGGGAGAAGACTGCAAAGACGGGGATGCAAAGAGAAGATGAGGGCGAGAAAAAGCCTGACGGCTTTTTCCTAAGAGAAAGAGACAGGACGAGAGAGAGAGAAAGAGAGAGAGAGAGGGAGAGAGAGAGAGAGAGAGAGAGAGAGCCATAGCGACAGGAGTAAATTAAAACGCACACGGGAGGTTGCCGGGGTATGTGTGGCCATCGGGCGAAACTCTCGTGCCAAACAATTTGCAATGCTGAAACGAAAAGTTGTCGAGCGTTACGAGAGGGAGCCCAGAACGACGACGAAACGAGGAGGGCGCTTGGTCACGCTTATATATATACGATATACAGCCGCGAGTCTACGTCTCGCAATACAAAATGTCCCTTTTCCCTCGCTCCCTCTGCCCTTTTCGAGGCAAGCGCGAAGGGTTAGTTACGAGCTGAAAGAATTAAGCAGCACGCTATACCTCCCTCGTTGAGAGAGGGGTGCTTTCAGTTCAAAGTGTGCGAGGCTACGTCATATGGGGAAACAAAAAAAAAGATACCAAGCGTTCTGCAACGAAAAATACGAAGGAGAACCGCGTCACTCGCATATACGCGTATACATCGAGATATTTATGGTACACCTCAGAGCTAACGATAATATCTTAACTCGACTAATAACGTTCACAATTAAGCTCGCGTAACTTTGCTTGGCAATATTAGTAGAGGTGCACTATAGCCATGTCGGCCTAACATTTATTATATCCATATATACATGTATATACGCACACAAGTAAAATGTAATTTTTGTTCTGCAATTATTCCGAAACAAAAAATGCCACACGTTCATTTATGAATTGTGTGATTTTTTTGGTTTCGTCATACCCAAAGGATAAAAATTATTGTACATTTTCATAATTGGAAAATATGTAAAATCACTGCCGAGAGTAGACCGCGGAAAATGCAAATTTTTTTAATACTCTTTGCAAAACGAGCCGGGCACGAGAATACTAAGGAGACCGGTCGCGGAATTACGAACGAAAAAATACAGAGCGGGTCACAATTTATCATTTGCGAGAGCCATTTTTTTTCAATTACCGCCACGGGCGACAAATATTTATTCTTCCGGGAACGTTAATTGATCTCTTTTTTTTTTGCTTGGTACCGAGGCACCATAGGCATAAGAAACGATGGCCAGGTGGTCCGGTCGACGCCCACCTCGCACGTCGCTCTCTTTATTCCTTTCCTTCTCCACGGCCCTCCTCGCCCTACTTCAACATGCATGGGAAACACGGGACCCATTTATACGTACAAGGGTTGGGGGATGGGGTACATGAGTCATTCCGACAAATATTGACCAGCGTTTCTGACTCGACGACTCCGATCCGCATCTGACTTGGAGTCGTTGATTCTCGCGTAACGCCTGAGCATAATAATCAAGAAGACAAACTTTTTTTCGACATTTTAATAGCCCTCGTTTCGGGGTGGCGCACCCCCCGGCGAATTAACGAGCTTGTAGGGCAACACACCTTCGAAACGTATTTTTCCAATATGTCGTTCGGCAGACGATGAGAAGGGAAACAAATGATTGGGTTAAACTTAACTCGTGACCGGAAAAAAAAAATAAGTTCTTGGCAATTTTTTCTGCGCAGGTTCTCGATTTTTTTTACATTAACCCTACGTTGGCACACGGGGTCATTGTGACCCTGACGAATTTGAAATAGAGTGCCCACTTTTCCAAAATTGAAAGTTTTTAATAATCTTCTGCAACCATCAATTTGATACTTTGGGAATTTCAATTGTGCAGACATATTAAAAAATGTCTAAAGTGTAACTTTGATTTTTTTTAGTAAGAACCCGCCGAAGGGTTGTTTATGACAGATGGATGAAGTACTATCTGGGTCAAATTGACCCAGTGTGTCAAAATCGTGACCAAATCTAAGTGTGTCAACGAAGGGTTAAAGAGTATGGTTTTAAATATCTTTTATAATTTTTGTATTGAAAAATATTTATAAATGTGGTAGATAGAATGGTTTGTGCAGTCCGTTGTTTGAAAAACATCCTTCGCCCTGACCGCTCGGAAACAAATCATCGGAAATAAAAAATTGAACGAATTTCGTTTTTGCACGAAATTATTCTGTGCTAGGACGAAGGATTTGATGAAATTTTGATTTTTAACAAGATGGTCGCAGTCCAAAGTGAAAGTATATTTTCGGCAAAGAAAACGCTCTATACTCGTTAAGGGAGACTTTGTCCTTGAAATTTTCAAAAAATCAATTTGAGCTCAACATGAGCAGCTAGAAGAAGAGGAGGGATGCCTCTATGGACCAGGCATTGCCGATTAGCGGTAATTATAAACACATTTGTGTAAACACATTACAAAACTTTAAACGCGTTTTTCTCGAAAACACGTTTTTAAAAATGGCTGACATTCTCCTGACCGCTGTAATTAACATATCAACCTGAAATTTGGAGAGCATACTCAGAAAATATGTCTTCACGGAATGACGGATCGTTTTTTTCGATAAATACATTTTTGCATTTATTATTTATCTTTTTATGCGAAAAAAAACGCGAAAATTCGATTTTTTTTAAATTGCCGCCATTTTCCGAAATTTGTACTGAACGAAAAACCCATC
>OX101783.1:22387900-22447900 GCA_944452715.1 Ophion slaviceki
TACAAAAAAGGGTGTTTATCATACATATCAGTGACTGTATACATTTTTTTAAGCGACTAATTTCAAAATGGCGACTGTGCAGCGTTTATCTCAAAACTGCATTTCTTAAGTTGGCCGGAAAAATAACTCAGACAATTTTCACCGATTCACTTTAAATGTTGAATATATCTTAAAAAATACATTGTCTATGGAAGTACGTAGGATTTTTTTTACATTGCATAGTTCATTTGTTCTTAAGGGGTTACCCCGACTTGCGATTTTGAAAAAATGGATTTTTTTATTGCATTCTTTTGAAGTATAAGCATCTGAGAATATGTCCTGAAAATTTCAAGTCGATCCGAACAAAATTGACTGAGATAAACTGAAACTTTACACTTCGTGTAAACTGAAATTGAAACTTTAAACGCGTTTTTCTCAAAATGGCATTTCTGAAGTCGGTGACCAAGATTACTCGAACACTAATGAACCGATCTTCTTGAAATTTTGCAGGCTTATTTAATACATAAAAATGTAGTCTTTAATCGTTCGACTTTTTTTTCGAAAAAAATGGCCGTTTTATAGCCAAAAAACGGCCGTTTTTTTTCGTTAAAATCGAACCATTAACTTTGACTGTCCGCCATTTTGTGAAAAATGAATATTTTTTAAAATCCTTCGATTAAAGACTAGTTTATACTTATATTTGACTAAATCCACCCGCATTTTTTTTTCAGATGATCCACTTCGCCGCAATGTTGGCCACCGCAAACCGTGTATATAAAAACATTATTTCATTGACGGCCATTTGCCACTAAACAATGTAATATTTTTCAATAAAAAAATTACTGAAAGTTCTTCAAGATGTGTTCTTTAAGATGGTATGTTGATTGATTAAAAAAGTTTTGTAGTTTTCTTTTAAAAAAATCATGAAAAAGGCCTTTTTTGCGCTACAAGTGGGGGTAACGCCTTAACAATTATCTGACGAAATTTTTCACTTTCCAAAAATTTGCCAAAAAAATCGTCAGATAATCTTAGTGATTATAGTGACAAAAGAGGTAATTGTTAATAACCAATGAACTATACAACATAAACAAAAATCCTACGCACTTCCATAGACAATGTATTTTTCAATATATATTCAACATTTCAAGTGAATCGGTTGAAAATTGTCTGAGTTATGTTTACGGCCAACTTAAGAAATGCAGTTTTGAGATAAACGCTGCACAGCCGCCATTTTGAAATGAATCGCTTCAAAAAAATTAATGTATACAGTCACTGATATGTATGATAAACACCCTTTTTTGTAATCTCGATTTATTTTGTAGTTTTTTTCTGAAAAAAAAATCCCCAAAAAGCCAATTTTTTTTGGCCTCGAGAGTGGTCTAAGGCCTTAAGAACAAATACAAAATACCGTGTAGCAGCCAAAAATAGTAATAAAACGAACCCTAAGTCTCAAAAATTGCCATAAAATCGTACCTTAAAAAAATCATGAAAATCAGCAATTTTTTCCTCGCCTAATTATTCCGTGCATGATACATAGTCAAACACGACACCCAAATCGCATGTTCAGATATACTTTTCGCTTATAGTTCGCTTATGCTATGATTGCGCTTTCGATCAACTATAGGGAATTTATTCTACTATGCCCTCTTTCACCATGGACTTTTTTCTCAGTGAGCGATAGATCAATTCATCGACGTAAAGGAGGATAGAAATTATAGTGACAAAAGAGGCTTGGGGAACTCCAGTTTCCCCTGTCTATATTTCTCCTTGTTCTCTCTCTCTCTCTCTCTCTCTCTCTCTCTCTCTCTCTCTCTCTCTCTCTCTCTCTCCCTCTCTCTTTCGATTCCTTTTTTTGCGCTGCTATTTCGGCCGTAACTCAAGAAGCCCCCAATCGTAGCGATACATTCGACATTTTAGATTACGTGGCTCTGATATCGTGAGACAAAATACGCGAAGAGTGGAAAGAGGCGAGGCGCCATTTTTCCCTTATATGAATGTGTGTCTACACACGGCGTAACTTCCACTTCCGGTTAGGGTATTAAATGCAGGGACACGCGTGCCGCGGTTGCGGCTCCCTCGACCGTGAAGTGTGTTCACGACGATGGAAGAGAGAGAGACAGAGAGAGAGAGAGAGAGTACGAGTGAGAGGGTCGGAGAGTGAGAGAGCGTGGCACGCGCCTGCCGCGGCAACCTGGTACGCCTGCGATCGTATTTTATATATACGCCACGAGTGGCTGAGAAAAGGGCACGGGAGCGAGCAATCCCGAATGAATAATGATCACAATAATAACCTGACGCAGTCAAGAGAAAATAGGACGCGACGGACGAAGGGCCCTAAAAGAGAAAACGGAGTTTTTAGCGCCTTGTTAATGAAATAAGTTGCGTTCGTTTAAAACAAAAACCGTAACTTACCCTCCAAATGCAATAGTGTTGAAGTTTGCATCATTGAAATCCAACCAAGCTTCCCTTTTGTATTCTCATTTCCTGATTCTTATTATTGTTAAAAATCGTTTTTTGCATATTGTTATTTGCAATCTCTAAATGAGTATCTCAAAAAATGGTTGGATGATTGCTGTCGACAAAATCAACCGAAAAAAAAAACGTCAACGATTTAGAGAAGTTTCATTTCATTCCAATCATGCAAATTTCAGTCGCATGAAATTCGTTCACTGCGATGCAATGTTCTATTTACCGAAGCATCCTTTCCGGGAGAGCTGCAGTTGCCGAAGCAAAAGGCCTGCATCAAATTTACCGCAATTAAAAATTACTCCGATTGCCATTCGATCACCCGAATTGGAGGATGAAAAGGATCAATAAAAACCAATAATAATGTGTGATAAAATAATTAATTAAAAAACGTGAATAAATCCACAAATGCCAGGTGAGGTATGTACTTTTCGATTAATTTACCGATCGAAGCGAGCCCCAGTGTTATATATCTCGTTACTCATCCCGTCTGTTATTCGCTATGAAATATTGCCGTTCGTGTCGTGAGCTTGTGTGTGCACGGGAAAGCAATTCTTACGAAGGTGAATGTGGACATACACATGGCTACTGGTTATTGGTCACGATCCCGTAAAAGAGTTGTGGAACATTTTTTCCGCCATCAAATAACCCAGTAATGCCTTATGCAAAAGTCAACTATTTTCGAGAAATTATTACTTTTACTAGTTTTTTTTTTAAAGTAGGGGTAGGCAATTATAAAAATTTATTAAAAAAAATTGTTATATAGAATGAAACTTTTTTTATTATTTGTAGTTTAAACACACAGTAACAAAGAATTATCAACAACAAAATAAGAATAATCTGTAAACATTTTTTAATGTAGAGTCCAAAACCCTGCAAAGAAATAATTTTCGTACTTTTCTATAACAAAGATGCAGGTTTTTAATTAAAAGTCACCGAGTTACTGAGCTTGCGGATCATTAAAAAAAAATATGAACACATCACTAGCTAGCCAAAGAGGTACGAAAATTATTAGACTAGGGTTTTGGACCCCTATTTTATAAATATTTGCAGCTTATTCGTATTTTATTATTTATTTCATTTATTTATTAATTGTAATAATTAAATTAATTATTTTATTGACAATTCTTCCTTACTATGGCCTCAAACTACGAATAATACCAAAGTTTGATTTCATACAACAGTTTTTTTCATCAATTTTTAAAGTTGTCTGCCGCTCACTTAAAAAAAATGATGAAAATAATACCTGGAAAGTGGCTCATTTTTGCATAAAGCATTACTGGGTTATTTGATAGTGAAAAACATGTCCTACAACCCATTCACGGGATCGTGACCAATAACCAGTAGCCCTGTATGTATATATTATGCTGCAAAGAAGAGAAAAATTGATAAAACCAGAGAGCGAGAGAGCGAAGGGTTAGCGAGAGCGAAGAGAGAATAGCAAGACAGCAAATGATCCTCAAATGTGCATAATTGGAATGCAATGAAATATAGTTCTTCTCAATTGATAATCATGTTCCACGACCGATTTAAGCTTTCAAAATTACTGGAATACTTTAACGTATTCTCATTAAGGAGTTTCGGGACAATTGACAAATAATCACCACTTGATTTAAATTTATACAGTAAATTCTTTATCATTTGCCGAAAGTACGCTCCAAATTTTAAATCAATCGTCTACACCGTTTCTATAAAATTGACAATTAAAAAAACACTTTTCAACATAGGGAAATACCTACGCTTATCGCTGAATGGCAGTTTCACGAATGAATGAGTGAAATTTTTTTAAAAATGTTATGCAACATTGTCAAATCACTCAATACGTTATGACAATTTTGTCATACGTGCCAAAATATACTCCTTATGTTATCTGATCATATACATCTCCGTATGTTAAAACGTGTTTTTTTCAATTGTAAATTTTATAGAAACGGTGTAGACGATCGATTAAAAATTTGGAGAGTGCATGCAGCATATGAAAAAGAATTGACTGTATAAATTTGAAGTAAATGGTAACATTTCGTCATTTGTTCCGAAACTCCTTCAAGATTTACGCCCACAATTTGCAATGTGTTTTTGACAACGATGAAAATGAAAAAAAGAAGAAAAATCGTTGCATTCCAAGGATGCAAATTTCGCGTCATGGTAGCCAGAGGGGGGGGGTGACAAGTGTAGCACAAATCGAAAGTAAGAGATAAATTGAAGAGAGAGAGAGAGAGAGAGAGAGAGAGAGAGAGAGAGAGAGAGAGAGAGGGAGAGAGAGAGAGAAGAGTGAAACTGATTCCAGCAGCAAAACTGTTCATACACGAAGCCCTTCAAGCGTGGAGGTACGACCAGCGAAGGGTGAGCCCCACAAATATGGCACCCACGAAACACGAGAAGGACCTTGCATAGGTCTCATCCAGTTCTCCCCCAAAGATTACACATTACAAAGATAATACTATATACGGCATGAGTAGAGTGGTGCGGGTCGGTGCTGTTCCCGACCAGGGCGGGGGGGGGCGGGGGTGAAAGGCGGAAGGGAATGAGAAGATCATAGTGCAAAGGATGAGAAACGTCAGTGGGTTATTCGCCTCTCTATCAGTACACAGTGTACATGTGTACACAACGGATGTAAGGGAAGCAAGGGATTAGTCGGTGGGGGGGGGGGGGGGGCAAGCAGCAAGAGAGAGAGAGAGATATAGAATGCTCGAAAACCTGTGGAGGGGAGGGGGGCACGAGCCCGTAACCCCCTCACGCGGCACCGACACGTAATTCGTCGACCACGCCTCGACGCCCGCAAACTGGGTACGGGAGCGGCGACCAAACGAAGCACCTCTCTTGGTTCATATATATATATATATATGTATATATATATATATATATATATATATATATATATATATATATATATATATATATATATATATATATATATACATATATATATGAACCTTGAGCAAGTGCATTGTATGTACAAACGTGCCGCCTGCACGGCTAATAGAGGACAGTGCTGCACCCGGGGAACACACAATAAGCACCAAAATGTGTTTAAATGTATTACAGGACGTGTAACACACAATTGGCGAACGCATCGCGCAAAACAGAAGCCAAACACCATTGCCGTTGCATACTCACACGCACCCACGTATACATTCATATTTATACATACATATTTATATGTATATGGGAAATTGTGTTTTTGAAGAAATTTGACTTCGAGGGTCGTAATCATTTTCCCCATATATTTTCCCCATAGCTACACATATACAATTTTTTTCACATTTTCTTCAAAAATAAAAGAATATTTATTTTCATCCTGTTATTGACCCTTTTTATCGCTAAACCTAGGCGACAATTAATGAAAAAAAATGTAACTTCGAAAAATCAACAAAAACAAGGAAACATCGTTTAATTGATTATTAACAAAAACGTAAATTATGACGTTGCAGAACACAATGAAAGAAAAACTGCAGGAGTTTGGTCTTTTGTGGGGTTATCAAGGATACTCTGAAGTTGAAAAGAAACCGAAATGATCCTTAGTCTATTCGTTATTTGCAGAGTTATGACAAGTTAAGCAAAAACCTTCAAATACGTAATTTTGTACATTTTTTTCAATGATCATTCTTGCAACGAAATTTTATTTTTATTGGACAGCAATAAACAAGCCTCGTAGAGGATACTTTAAAGTTTTCAAAACCCTCCTTAAATCTTCTGTACGATTATTAGTTACCGAGTAATTGATTATCAAAGTCAAAAATGACATTTTTGCTTTGAACGGCGATAACTCAGCGAAAAATCATCGTACAGAGCTCGTGAACCGCTTAAGTTAAAGCGTGACAGGTGAAACGACTGTGAAAAATTTACTAACGCCCGTGGACCTTTTGAAAGTCAGGCAAACATTCTGAAATTTTTTCTTTAGTTGTTTTTCTTATGGTTACTAAAAAAACCGCGCATGATAAAAATGTTGTACCATAAGATCTAAAAACTAGAATGTTGTAACTTCAATTCGTTTTTTTTTATTTTTGCTCTACGATCATTTTTCGCGGAGATACAGCTTCTTAAAATTGACCCAAAAATGTTGGATCTTTTCCTTCATCCTTTAATTGTTGCGCTTAGTGTATATATTAATATTATGGTCGCACAAATTTAAGCTCTATTTTTTTTCTTTTTTTCACAATCCAATTATCTTCTTTGAAGAAAAAAAATCGTTGACGAATCTGCGAGGGGTTAAAAAATATTTAGAGGTCCCTCAACCCCTAGAAATTCAAATTTTCATTAAAAAATCGATTTTTTTCGTCCACTTCTCACCTATGAATTTTACGCTTTACCATTTGAAAACACACCTCGCGAAAGCTCTACTCGGCTAATGAATATTTAGTGGTCGCTCAAGAGCTTCGAAATTTCCAATTTTCGCCAATTTTTTTTCACTCTTCTCACTCATAAATGTTGCGCTTTGTAAAATTTTCAAAACCCAAATCCCTTTTTCTTTAAAATCAGATTTTTTAAAATTTACCTCACACTTCTGACTCAAGAATTATAATCTTTGTTCTCACAAAATTATTATTTAAAGCTCTTGTTCGTAAACAAAATTATAGATTGTTTTATCGGGTTACAAGTGTGAGGTAATTTTGAAAAATCTCTTTCTAAAGAAAAAGGATTAATTGTTTCGAAAATTTCCCAAAGCGTCAAATTTATAAGTGAGATGAGTAAAAAAATGGCGAAAATGGAAATTTCAAGGATCTTGAGCAAACACTAAATATTAATGAGCCGGCCAGAACATTCGCGAGGTTCATTTAAAAATTATAAAGCGTGAAATTTAATGAAAATTTGAATTTTTGGGAAGCTTGAGCGACCTCTAAATATTTTTTGACGGCTCGCAGCTTTCGCGACAATTTTTTTTTCTTCAAAGAAGATAATTGGTTGGTGAAAAAAAAAGGAAAAAAATAGAGCACAAATTTGTGCAACCCTAATAAATATTATATATATATATAGAAATACAATTACATACGTGTTTTCATGCACTCGTATCGGCACATACGTATTTACTCGTATCGATAAGCGATCGTGTCGAAGCAAACGTGCGAGAGTTATACTGATCGAAGAATTCGTACGGCCACCCGAGGCCTGCGGCTTTATTACACGAGCGTGCCTAAACTTCCATTTGCGATTACGCGTCCATCCCTTCGACGCATACCGCGAATGCGTGCACATCGCGATGCCCGTGTACGCGTTTTCCGGTCGATGCGAACACTCGCCCGACCACATACGGGGCTGTACTACTTGGTCGATCTCGTTTCGAATCTTTTCTCGCGTTCTGCTCGTTATGCGAATAGAAATTCGTTGATTTATTTATTTCGTACGTCTGGTAACTGCGCTATTTTGTGGCGAGGACTGAAACGAAAATACGCGTGGGAGTAGACAATAGGAGTGCGGCTTGTTCCGAAACAAATTCGAATTCCACGGAATTCGAGGGTGGTTGGGAATATTCATTTGAGCGGACAGTAGCGGCTTTTTGGTATATGCTTTCAGAGATTATTTCGTGCGCGCAACAGTCTTGTATAATGTGTGCTTTGTTCGGTCTAATTGCAGCAATGTGTAATTGACGTACGCGGGGGATTATTAATAATTAATTATCGGGAAGATTGTAAGGGAGGTTAATATCCGTTCGGTCTTCTTGGATTGTAATTGGCTATATTGGTAATAAAAATAAGGCAACAATACCGTAATTTCGTTATTATTGTATTGAAATATTCCAATTTTTGATCGAATATTTTTTTATTCAACATTTTATCAGTTAATTCGGTGGAAGAATCTTTCCCCGAAAAGAACAAGCAATCTACGGGTCGCGGCAATTTTACGAATGGAAATGAAAATTTCCCAAAATGAATTGCAATTATTGTCTGGATATTCTCGCAACACTTGCAACGAGGATATCGCAAATAAGATATTTAATTGCCCCCGATAGATTTCTCCCCCCCCCCTCGCTGCTATAGTACGTATTTATCTCACATATAATTTGTTGAATTTTCTTAAAATACAATAATTCTGTCGGATCAGGCTCCCCCGCCACTTTACAGTAATATTAACGTGATTTTTGATTGATAAGAATCGTTAAGAAAATATTTCCAACAATTTTGGACTTTAGCCCCGATTTGACGTATTTACCTAAAATATTCGATTCACTCACACACAAATACATCTCTGTAATGTACGTGAAATTTCAGCGGATCAAATTTCCGGTTCTATTTTCGCTTACGAGTTTACGCTCGTGTGAGCAATACACGTTTCCCGGCGTGTGCAAGGGTCAATCATCTACCATCGAAATTATTCGGGGCATGGAAAAACACGATTCCATATTGCGAATGAAATGTAATATACGCGAGTTCATGTGTGCTACGGTAAACAAATTGTACGTACATCTACGCGTGTTTTTTTTTTCGCTTGATAAATAACGATGTAAGAAATATTGTCGATCACTAGATCGGAATTTAAAAAGAACCGTGAAAAAAGTATACCGGAATTCAGTGAAAAGTAGTCTAAACCGAAATTTATTCAGACGCGATGGTATTATTTTTTACTAATTTTTATCGATACAGTAGACATATGAATTATTATTTATTTACGAGCAGCGATTATTTTAAACGAAAATTATTTCCGTCAGTATGCGCGGTAATGAAAAATAAAGAGGATATATTTAAAACTCAACGACGTACGCCGTGTTAGCGCGGGAGCGCCGTCTGACCACACACGGACTCGACTACTTCGGGAATACAAATGCTTCCTCCCCTCGCGCAGGAAGCATTTGTATTTAAAATTGTACGTACATCCACGCGGGTTTTTTTTTCGCATGATAAATAACGATGTAAGAAGTACGGTCGAAGTAGATGGGGATGAAAAAAAAGACGGTGGAAAAAAGTGTACCGGAATTCAGTGAAAAGTAGTCGGAACCGAAATTTATTTGAACACGATGGTATTATTTTTTATTAATTCTCATCGATACAGTAGACGTCTGGATTAATATTAATTTATTCAGCAGCGATTATTTCAAACCAACATGATGTTCATCAGCGTGCACGTTAAGGGGTTAGGCAAATATTTCACTTTCCAAAAATTTGCCTAAAAAATCGTCAGATAATTGTTAATAACGAATTAACTATGCAATATAAAAAAAAAATCCTACGTGCTTCCATAGACAATGTATTTTTCAAGATATATTCAACATTTCAAGTGAATCGGTTGATAATTGTCTGAGTTATGTTTCCGGTCTACTTCCAAAATGCAGTTTTGAGATAAACGCTGCACAGCCGCCATTTAAAAATGTATCGCTTAAAAAAAATTATTGTATACAGTCACTGATATGTATGATAAACACCCTTTTTTGTAATCTCGATTTATTTTGTAGTTTTTCTGAAAAAAAATCCCCAAAAATCCTATTTTTTCGGCCTCTAGAGTGGCCTCAGGCCTTAATAAAAAATTAAGAAGGTAAATTTAACACTCACAAGGAACACCACTGAAGTGTCCGCCTCCGATGTTGTTAAAACTCATATATGTGATGAAGAATTGACAACTATTAGACACGTATTTTTTTTTATCTGCGGAAAAACGTTTTTAAGAGGGGAAACGATCCTTCAAAGAAGGGCGTGTTCCCCCCTTAATTTCATTTTTCTCAATTATTCAATCGTGGATTATTCATCTCTTTACATTACAAGAATTACAGATCAGTGGACTGCTTGTAGACGAAACTGCAAAGCCACCCCTCGATACGCCTGTCTTCGAGGGGTGGTTTCCCCCGTTGAAAACGTTTTTTTCGCAGATAAAAAAATACCTGTCTAATAATTTCCAATGCTTTATCACATATATGAGTTTCAACAAAATCGACGGCGGAGACTTAAATGATGTTTCTCGTCAATGACGTACCCCGTGTTAGCGCGGGAGTACCGTCTGACCACACACGGACTCGACTACTTCAGATATATTAATATTACCTCCGCTCGCGTTTTCGCACTACGATTCCGCAAAAATACATCCATCGTGTTCGCAGCGCCGGGATTCACAGGCTTATTTCTACACTTCTCAAATTCGAGTTTACCGCTAATTCGAACAACAAAAACTCTTTCCGATAAAAATATCGTGTCGTCTATACGCACAACGATCATTGCTCCGATCAGCAATGGTCTGGAGACACTTTCACCATTCGCTCTCCGACGTTTCATCAATTCAGAATTCGTACAACGAGACGCGATTTTTTCAATCGCGCACCAAAAAAGGTCAATGAACATCAATGAAAAAAAAACAGAAAAAAATGTCTTTCCACGTAACACTCCTAACAAGGCGATCCAGTGGACCAAATCCAAATAAGTTCATCGAAAATAGTCAAAGGTCGTCTGGTCGAGCATTCATTACTTTTCCAAAAGTTTTCCGAACGAATAAGACCCCAACGAAAAAAAAAACTAAAAAAACAGCCCTTATCGTGCGCGATTCCAATTGCGGAATTGCCTCGGACAATGGCAACGAGAGGGACCGTATAATTTTTTCTCCAAAATGGATTCGGATGTGCACCCCTACAGGAGGCGAATAGTAAGCTGCGGGCGGAGGCGGGTGGGGGAGGGACTCAGGTTCAAAAAGTTGTAAGAGAATAACGTTCTCCATATGAATGTAAAGGCACGCCATTTCACCTGGCCCGTGATCCCGACCATTTTTGGTTTTCCTGATTTTTTCGTAATATTGTCCCCATGAAAGGAATGTCCACACCAATTTTCAGATTTTTATTTCTATTCTTTTAAGAGTTATAAATTTCCAAAAAATGTCGATTTCGGAAGTTTTGGAAACGTTTAAACGCTCATAACTCCTGAACTAATTGAGATATCGACAAATGTCACTATACATTTTTTTTTCATTTTGTAGAATACTTTTGTTAAAAAATATGAAAAAGTGATCAATTATTAATCAACGTTTTTTGCTTCTAAGTGAAAATTATTTTTTAAAGATGAATGCTTTTTTTATTTTTTATTTTTTTTTCAAAAAATTCTCTAAGAGTGACCTATTCTATGATTTTTAAGACTAGTCTCATTGTGGGCCCATTTTTCCTTCTATTTTTTTTCGAGTCAATCACATTTCTTTGAGAAGATTTTTATCATTTTAATCTCCAATAATGCTATTAATGATTTTGTGATTTCCAATTCGGCTTAGTCAGCCCTGAAATGGTTTATTTTTTATTTGTGCTGAATTAAACGACAAAAATGATATTTTATTCATAACAATTTTTTTTTCGTTAAATTCCGCACAAATAAAAAGTAAACCGTTTCAGGTCTGACAGAGCCGAATTAAAAATCACAAAATCATTAATAGCATTATTGGAGATTAAGATGATAAAATTCTTCTAAAAAAATTACAAGTAATTCGAAAAAAAATAGAAGGAAAAATGGGATGAGACTAGTCTTAAAAATCATAGAATGAGTCGCTCCATTTTAGAGAATTGTTTAAGAAAATAAAAAAGGCGATCATTTAAAAAAAAATGGTTTCCACTTTAGAATAAGAAATAAACGTTGACATTGATAATTGATCATTTTTTCGTATTTTTTAACGAAAGTGTGCTTCATAAGGGAAAAAATGATGTAGTGACATTTGTCGATATCTCAATTAGTTCAGGAGCTATCAGCATTTAAACGTTTTCAAGACTTCCGAAATCGACATTTTTTGGAAAATTATAACTCCTAAAAGATAAAAGATAAATACATTGATAAATACTGAACATTAGTGTGGATATTGCTTTCGAGGGGTATAATTTTTTTTTTTGAAATCAGGAAAACCAACAATGTTCGGAGTCACGGGCAAGGTGAAATGGCGTGGAATTTCCCGTATTTAAGTCTACAGTGACGAATCGACATTGAGGAATGATTTTGACTGACCTTGTCCGCGTACGGTGACGAGGGTCGCGATGACGAGCATGATGATCGGATGATACCTCATTTTTCCGCTTGCTTTATGCTCGGCCTGTCAACTGCCTCGGATACTCGCGTCTTCCTCCTCCTCCTCCTCGTCGTCGTTCACTCATTCACCCACGTCCACCCTCGACTCAGCTCCACTTTACCTTCACCGCACCTGGGCTCACCACCTTCTCTCGTCTCTCCTTCTCTCTCACCGGGTGCCACTTTCTTACTGTCGCCAGCTCGCGTTCTCGCACTTTATCACCGTTCAACGCGACACCCACGCGCACTGTCTTGTCTCTTCTTTCTTTTTTACACTTTGCCTCTTTTTGTCGTTCGATTATCTTTCTCTCTCTATCTCGCCCTCGCTTCCTCTCTCTATCGCCTTTCTCTGCTCAACGTACCTGATTCGCGCTTTCTTTTGTATTATCGTCTCCCCACAGATTTATTCGGCGCATCACTAGAAGATATCTCATGCAAAGTCGATTCGGGCCTCGATGTCACACGACCGCGGTCACCCGATTACGGAGAACGAATATCAAACTGTAACGGAAGAAAACCATGCGAGTATTTCGCTTTAATATCGTGTACTGTGGAAACGATTATGTCGATCTTTTTGCACAACTACGGATATAGATATCGGGTGAGTCACTAGAAATTGGATCATTGTAAACTTCCATGGATTATTTTATTTTGTGAATGTGTTATCAATAAAGTTCCGAAGAACAAAATTCACCCTTTGTCGACTCAATTTTTCAAATTGGAAACGACAAACGAATTTGAAGGCTAATTTCATTTGAAAAATGGGAACTGATATGTTCAAAATTCTTTTGCTTCTTCTGAAAAAAATATACATATATATATAATTCAAAGAAGAAAAAACTACTCACTTTTATCAATTACTTTGATAACTACTACCAATAAGTAATCATTATTACCAATTATTTTTATTATTTCTACAATCATTGAAGTAATTGATAACCAAGTAGTACAAAATAGCCTCGAAAAAATTATCGGTTTTTTCACCATCTAGAAAGTTTCAATTAACCTCGAAATATTTTGATTTTTATGTCAAAAAATGGTTTGATTTAGATTACTTTTTCAATTCAAACGTAAAAAAAGTTTGACGTAAACGTAAAACTTTTTATGAAAAAGCCAAGTAAGTTTACTAGAAACGTACACAAAATTGTCAAACCCTAGAAATACTATTTTTCTCAATATTTTATTTTTTTAAACCATATCACTATTCTGATAAAAACTTCGAATCACGATTATATAAAAGTACAACGTATGTATCACACAAGTACAATCACGATTATATAAAAGTACAACGTATGTATCATTGGAAATGAGGTGCAACGACTCGGAGAAAAAAGCTCGGGAAGATACACGATTTTCTTATAGAACCGTTGCCACCACTTGCATAAGTAACCTTTGCAACAATTTATTCACACAGATTATTTTAAATTGTAACAACGCACCGTATTAAAGTAATTGATAATAGTGAGGAATTTCCTCTTCTTTGAAAAAAAAAAAATATATATTTTCACTTTATATTATCAATTACCTTAATTGCTACCACTGATCACTTATCATGCCCTTGGGAAGACCTTGACATCCCAAGGACGTACAAAAATAATATGGGAATCATCTCCAGTAAACTTTCCACAGAACTTTTCGATGATCCAATCTCTATGAATATTTTAATTTAGTAAAAACTGTAATCAATAAGATTTCGAGGGTCAAGCTTTTCGTCGACTTCGTTTCTTTTTTATTCCAAACGTCCAAGAAGTTTAAGGCAAACTCCATTCTTTCAAAACGGGAACCTGTATTTTCAATATTCTTTTTCCGCTTCTTTGTTAAAAATAAAACCGAATACTTATCATGACCGTGGCGTAACCTTGAACAACAAAAATAATAAAACGGGATTCGGTTCGAGACGGGTCATGAACTTAGTTTTTTTCAAACTCAAATAATAATCTTCGTTAAATAATTAGTTGAAAATGTGACACATTATTCCGGTAATATTGATGGATACGATTTCGAATTACGCCTTGACCTTTTGAAACGTCTCGTTTTCGAGTGTCTACTTGCCAGTGGATAACCCTGGACATATAAAATCGCTGTATTTTTGTGACATCAAAAGTTCGATAAGGAGTCATCGGGTCAAGAGTTCAGCCCACCAATCTATCGATATACTTGTGTATGCGTGTCTGCATGCACACTCGGGCGAGTAAGGGATAAAAATCGGAAAGTTTAAAGTTCGCTCATGAATGGCGAGGCCAGCGGTTTTTTTCGCTACTTCATCTCGAATGAGTCCTTGAAAATCGACCCGTCGAGGTCACGAGTGGAACGAACACGTCGTAGACAATCGCGATTAAGGTTGTTGCTAAAAAATATTGGGGCAAATAGATATTAATGAAAATTTTACTGATCGCTATGGTACATTTTCTGAATATACTGGCAAAAGGAGAACGGACGTTTCCGCACTCGTTTATTAAATATTACATTTTTAAGGTTACATCAATCTCCACTTGATCGCATTGGTTGTACGGGGCAACGTCGTTGCTATTTCAGTTTCTCGCGTATACCTTCCGCATTTATGAAAAAAGTGACCCAAAAAACGAATATTGTGTGCAGGAGAGTGCACAGAAGAATATTACCGAAAAAAAATAGACAGTTTGGCGATTTAATTCATGAAAATGTATAAAAAAGTTGCGACCAATTTACAAAAAAGTGAGGCTTGGTGAGGAGTATGTATTAAAATGTGGCAACGTTGCAACTATGGGAATAGCAAAACCAATCGAAAACCTAGCGCGCCAATTTAAAATACGTTAAGGGGCTATACCAGTGTGAAATTTAAAAAAAAACGATCTTTTTGCCTTTTTCGACAGTCTATACATTCAAGAATATCATTATCATTTATATCAATATCATTTTATGTTGCAAAAACTGATAGTTAAATCTTTAAACGCGTTTTTCTCGAAATGAGATTTTTCAAATTTGCTGACATTGTAACTCAAAGAGCATTATCCGATTGACTTGAAATTTGAACTGAGTACTCTTGAATATATTTACTCTACAATGTCGTAGGATATTTTTGATTGGATGAAAATTGACGATTTGGCATTGAAAAAACGACCATTTTATAGGCAAGAAAACAGACTTTTTTCATAACTACGCCATTTTGTTAGATTTTGATATTTTTTAAAAATCCTACGTCATTGTACAGGAAATACCTTCCAGTATAACGACATTTTTTCCTTTTTCGGTTTCAGCTACTCAATCGGCCGGAATCATGTCAGCAGTGGAGGACCTTTTTTTGGCGCCTCCGCAGGCAGCGCATAAGTCGCTTGGATCTCAATATTTTTCTATGAAAAAAATTATGTAATATAGCTCAAATATAGACAAATGTATTCTTAATTTTTCGAAACATTTAATTGAGTACTTTTCTTCCAAAAAATGCCCGAAAATCACCCAAATTTTCGGCGTTCACACTGGTATAGCCCCGTAAAGTCAAATGCGACTAAGGGGAACTTATTCATTTATTTGTTATTATGTATTCCCTTTTTGTAGCTTCGGTGAGCATAGTGCCGCCTTTTCCATCGGAAAGTTTGCGGCAACGTAATCTTTTTTCCGAATCATTTGTTGCCTCCTTTTGCTCTGACATAACCTCTGAAAACGCCGACCGGCACGAACCGCGCGTAACAGTCAACCTAACAGCCTCGAATTACGACAGAACCGTGCGACGTTGCCAAAGCTCGTCTCTATTTTAATAGAATTTTTAAACATCACCATTTAATTTTCAGATAATCCTTACTCCTTTAAGTTACCATATATGTAAATAATAATTACGATTATCCTCCGTACATTTCAACATTTTCTCGATATTAGGTCGTGTACGTAATTAATATTTGCCACAATTAAGTTACCATATATGTAAATAATAATTACGATTATCCTCCGTACATTTCAACATTTTCTCGATATCAGGTCGTATACGTAATTAATATTTTGCCACAATAAGTTGGCACTGGTGACGTCACACAATGTATTAGCACAGGGACATCGTTTTTCCATCCACCCTTTGAAAATTATTTAGCAACAACCTTAAAGATATCGCGAACGAGATTATCGGACATATCGAGCAAAGTAAAAGGAGATAATTAAGTTCGGGCCAATCTGTCGAAGTAAGAGTAGCGTAAACGGCGAACTTTTGAGAGTCTCTGGTGTACGTCCGCGGAAAGCAATCATAAAGTATCGAGGCCACGGAGCTTTTAAGCTGATCCGCGAAGCGCGAAACGTCTCACGAGACTGTTCTCGTCGAGCGTCGATGCACCGTGGGGTCGCGGGCGAAAATTACATAAGCGTCAAACGCGATTTCGTCGATGAACGGCGCTCGTCAAAAGGATATATTGACATTTGAGTAATTATCGTTTTTTTAATCTTACTAATATCGTAAAATTGTTGTGACTGCCCGTACATTCAGTTTTTCAGGCGGATATTGAGCTGGTCAATTTCGGTGCTCAGATCTATCAATTTTTGGAAATTTTGCCCGTCCGAGCCCTATTGAATTTACAGAAATCACGAAATTTTCGTCAAATCGTCGCAGTTGGTAAAATTGTACCGAAGCGGTTGTCGAAACAAAAAGCAAATTGATGCCAAGGATTTCAACTTGCGGAGGGCCCTATTTTGTGGGGGCATAAGCAGGGCACCTCCGAATTTTGACACATTGGGTCCATGTGACCCGGATAGAACTTCATCCATCCGCCCTTAAGGTAGAACGAGCGCGCACTCTTAATTTCAATGGATTTTGTTCAAATTTTAACCAACATTGGTCATATCATTATTCACGTTTGAGTGAAATTTTAGAACAGTCGACTATTTAGATCGGGAGATAATGGGTTTTAAAAATGCAACTTTTAACACTGCAGGGTTTGAATTAAAAGTTAGACGGAATAATTTTCTGTAAAAAATATTTGTCCCCTATAATAAGAAGATATATGGCAACACCGCATCGTCCCATGTATCCAATGACGTAAGTTTACGCGGCATATTTAAGGAGGTACACTAGCTTCAGCAAAATGGTGATAGATCAATAAAATTTGGTGAATATATTCTTTAGTATTATTCATGTAGATACAAATTTTTTCAGATTTTTTGGTTGTGCCGTTTTGTTACAAATAATTCACAAGCGTTTATTCTTATACCCGGAATATATACCTATATCTATAAAAACCCTATGCTTATACACGTGAACTTCAATGTTCAATTATTCGATAACGGCACAATGAAAAAATCTGAAAAAAATTGTATTGACATATATAATACTAAAGAATATACTCACCAAATTTTATTGATCTATCACCATTTTGAAATTTGACCATGGTTTAGCATGGCAACATTGTATGAAGCTGGTGTACCTCCTTAAAATAATACTGCAACACAAATTTTTATTTGGAAGCAATTTTTAATTTTAATTAAAAATTGCTAATGTTAAAAAAAATTGCTTTGTTAAAAATGTTGTATTTTTAACAAAGTTTTTAATTAGTTATTAATTTACCAACACTTTTATTTGTTAATGAAGATACCATAAACAATATAAAATATTTATATTTATAACGCAAATATATTTTTTTATGATAAAAGTTTTTAACTTTAGCAACACGATAATTTTTTTTTTCTCGGAATATTGAACAATACTGTTCTGCGGTCTTCTTATTATAGGGGACAAATATTTTTTGCGGATAATTATTCTACCTTTACTGAACGTTTTTGGAAAAACTTAATAGTAATGGCAATCCAAACTTTTTTCACTCTTTCCCTAACTTGTTTGCTATTTAAACATAATTTTTTTTTCAAAATTTATAAACACAATAGAAGGGTACGACGAATTACGTGACCTGACTTTCGGTCAATGCAGACCCTGCAGTTTTGAAAGTTTAAAACCCATTATCTCCCAAACTAAATAGTCGACTGTTCTGAAATTTCACTCAAACATGCATAATGATGTGAACAATGTCTGGTTAAAATTTGAACAAAATCTATGGAAATCAAGAGCGCGCCCTCTTTCTACCTTAACAACCCTTCGGTCGTTATTGAAAAAAAAACCGGGATACACTTTAAACATTTCTTAATATGTCTGCATAATCAAAATTCAAAAAGTATAAAATTGAATTGTTGTAAAAAATTATTGAAAACTTTCAGTTTTAGGAAAGTGAGTTTTTTATTTCAAATTCGTCCGGGTCAAAATGTGTGTGAAGAAAGGGTTAATAAGAATAAGTCACAATCAATTATTATACCCAATGATAAAGTAAAATAAAACATTTCGCCCAAATTTAGTAGATTTAGACATTTTTACATTTTCTCTGAAAAGTCAAATCTACAGAAATTCTTCTGCTAGTCGCATTTTTCGAATTGTTATCATTAATATTTCGTTGAAACATTCGGTGGCCCCCTGTTTATACTGGTGAGCAGTTTACATCAGGCGTCTAGAGTTATTTAGTGTATAAATTATTACACGGAAATGTGGTGTGAGACGATTTTTAGATTTGTAATTTTTCGTTTAAAGTTCGGAAACTTCGGTTGAAATTTTACCAGCACATTGGAATATATTTTAGCTTGATTATAGACGAAAATCCCCTCAATGTTAAATACTCGGGTTTGTGAAAGGACTCCCTCAATAGCCCTAACGCCTTTGCCAAAATAATTCAAGAATTTTCATCGGGAACTTGCGGTGCTGCGAGCCGAAATAAAATCCAATGAAAACGACGAAAAAAAACAGACCTCAATCAATTGTTCCGAAGCCATTGGGAACATTTAAATTCGAAAAAGGCAACGGAAAGTGAAACGATCAGGGAAACTTCGTTCGCAAAGAACAATATCGAACAAATAATTATAGCGAACACTTCGACTCGCGATTTTTCCGTGAAATATTTTCCTTCCCCGTGCTCAAAAGTGCCAGGCGTTACAATTTTCGCCCTCGAAGACCCGTGGAACTGTATTTTAAGGAAAGTCAAGTTTCCCTCTTACATGGCGACGAGAGTTTTTACGAGGCTCGAAAATACCTGAAGACAGACAGAGCGAGGGAGGAAAAATTTAGTCCCTCTGCTGGTGTGCATTCGTGGGCACAACAAGTATGTATATATAGCGTCTACGACATCCACGGAATATAAGGGTCACTTCTTGGTCATGTCTTTCGGGGCTCCCGGGGTCTTTGCGAGCCACTTCAGCCGTCTCGAGAAAGAGAACATCACTGAGAGGGAGCGAGCCAGAAAAAGAGACCAAGAGACCCAGTGGGATACAGAGAGCCAAAGAAAGGGTGAGAATCAAGCAAAAAAGAGAGCCAGAAACAGAGTTTTTCGTGAATAGGTCCTTAACGACGAATTCTATGGAGCACACTTTTTCCATTTATGTATCCCCCTACCTCTAGTTCCAATCAGTCCAGAAGTATATAAATACAAGTATGTACGGACAAACAACGATGTCGTCGAACAACGAACCTTCAAGGGAATATAGAGGGCCTAAATAGCGAATGAAAAAAATTAACCACAATACCGCGGCTCGCGTAAGGGTGATGCGAAAAAAGTACATTTTCTTTTTCGTTGTCACAGTAAAAAAAGGTTAATGTGTGACAAAAAATTCTTTTGCTATGTAAGCCCTATAGTTCAACCCCGAAAAATTGACATTTTCAATTCAGTACTTTTTTTCAATTTTATATTAGATATATATTAGAATAGTTTTATATTTATTTTTTGTTTCTTATGAAAATAGTATATTTAGAACAGTCAGAAAATGTGTTTTAAAATGTTATCACGTGACAGATGTTATCGGTAGGGGCAAGAACAATTTTTTGTTGTACTGGGGGCCGGGAATCCGAGCTGCATAGCTGCTACAGCACTGTCATGCAATTTAAAAAAATCAATAACTCGATTTTCACGACGTAAATCACATTTATCGACTATTGACACATTTTTCATTATTTTCATTAGGTTGGCAAGATAGTCTGCGTTTTATCAGCAAAATTAAAATTAAAAAGCAGTCTTTAAACGAATGATTAATTTTATTCCATGTATCCACCATCGGATTCTTTTGAGAATAAAATTAATCATTGGTTTCAAGACTGCCTTTTAATTTTTTTTTTTGTGACAAAACGCAAAGACTTCCATGCCAATCTAGTATTCGGGAAAATTGCCCAGTAAGGCTCTCCTCAACAGAGCTTTTTGAAAAATCATGTAATAATATGTTTACTATGGTCCTCGATTTGGTCCTTTTTTTCGTTTGAAGTAACGACAAGTGGCAAATAAAAATATTTTTCAAAAATATCATTGCATCCCAACGATGCAAGCTTCGAGAGCATTTTTGAGCTCGGCTTTCGAGGATGCCGAGGCCATCATCGTGTCGTCGAAACCGTAGAAATTCCTTCTATCTCCTTGCTCTTTTTTATCTCTCAATTTCTCACGATTATCTATGCACTGTCCCCGTAGTTTTTTTTTCTGTCGTAGCCGGTGTTTCCTTTTCTCTCCCCCTGTCGCTCTCTCTCTCTCTCTCTCTCTCTCTCTCTCTTGCCCTCCCTAGCTCAATCTCTCGGCAAAAGAAACGCGCGAACTGCAGCCGCCGCGAAAGTCCCGGGCCCGCAGGATAATAATGAGAAAGTGTCGGAGTTTCGCCTAGACGAGCCAAAGCGGGACAAGAGATTGCTGCCCCGCGCGTACGCCACAATTGTAATCCACATTCTGAGTCTCCGGGTGGTATATATGTATATATATATATATATGTATAGTCGTTCACTCGTAATACCGAGCCCGCGCGCTCTGCACTTGCTAGCCGAAAGATGAGCTCGCCCGCGCCGGCGTCGAATCGAGAGAGTGAGAGAGCGTCGAATCGACAGAGTGAGAGAAAGAGGGAGGAAGGGAGGTAGAGAGAAGAGCGTTTTATATCCATATACAGATACGTCATCTCCTTTGGACTTGTGACCCCAGGTTTTTGTCTTTCGAATTTCATGCTCCCTCTCTCTCTCTCTCTCTCTCTCTCTCTCTCTCTCTCTCTCTCTCTTTCTCTCTCTCGCTCTCAATGTCCCTTTTTCACTCCGTCTTTATACTTTTCTTCTTTTTTTTCTTTCGTCCTCGTCTTTTCTTCCGCGACATCATCCGCACCACCCTCGTCACCCTCTGCGACACATTTCCGCGCGAGCTTCTCCAACGTCCCACAGTGAAAAGGTAAATCGACTTTTTCGCGCCCTCCCCTCTTCTCGGCCCTCTCGCCCAGATGGGTTTTATCGTCGATGATTGATGGGCCCACATGAGGGAGAAAGAGAGAGGGCTAGAGAGAGGGAGAGAGAGAAAGGAAGCGGGCAAAGTTTTATGACCTCCCAAGTATGCATATTCATACGAATACGTTAATACATGGATGTATTGACAATATCGAATTCCTTCTGCTTTCTTTGCTTCCCACATAAACCTCTTTGTTCTTTCCTCTCTTCGTTCGTTCCTTTCTCTCTCTCTCTCTCTCTCTCTCTCTCTCTCTCTCTCTCTCTCTCTCTTATCCACTCTCTCTCCGTCCCTCACTTTCTTTCCAGATAGGAATTTAAGCATTTAATTATTCGTGCTCTTTTTAATCTTCAAATAACGTCCAAACTGAGCATTTCGCCGATTAATTTGTTTTCGCCATAAATACGTCCCATAAAATTCCAACTTCCAGGTTTCCCTAACTTCCAATGCATCGTTTGCGATTCGGAAATTAATCCAAGATTTAAACAGTTTGGAGTATGATTGTCGATAAGTGCAGTGAACATCTCGGCGAGAAATATTAACTGCGCTTGAATTCACGATTTTTCATAACTAAAAAAGCTATACTGAACTGCTTAGTTTTCCACGCATTTTATTCCTCGATAACGATGTAGAGGAACTTATCGAAACTTCGAAGTCAAACTTTTATTGGATGTAATTGCGTCTGGATAAAAAAATCCAATATCCTTTCACGTTCATCGGTGGAACACTTGACTCTCCTTAATCGTCTCCCCGCGCAACCCCGCGTAATATCTACGTCCTCGGAGCACAAATTTGTCTACGTCAAAGGATCCGTGCACAGTCTGCTCGAGAACTATCCATATATATATATATATATATATATATGTATGTATGTATGACCGCGTGTTTCCGCGTACCCCGACGAGTCCCGACTATCGTGACATAATTAAATAAAATCGCTAAGTGATTAATTGCCGGAATGTACGTCGGGCGATATCAATGTGGAGATCAGCTATATATTTATCTATATATATATAGAGAGAGCGAAATATATATATATTTTCCTGAAATAGGGGGTCGGGGGTGAAATTCTGAGTCGATTGATATAAGCATGTGTGGGTCTCAGATCAACCCCTGAATTATTATTCATTTTTAAAGGCGGGCCAATCAGGTGTGCCCGATAAGCCAGCGGTGCTGCCGCCTAGCTCCACCGCACGCGCATATCGCCGGCTCACCGGGCGCACCGGATTGGCCCGCCTTCAAAAATTAATAATAATTAAGAGGTTGATCTGAGACCCACACATGCTTATGTCAATCGACTCAGAATTTCACCCCTAACCCCCCATTTCAGAGAACGCATTCAGTTCTGGGACACCCTGTATAAAGAGAAAAGCGTTCTGACGTTGGCCTCAACAAGAACACTTGTATTAATGGTAGGGAGTTTAATACAGTGTTCAATAGAAAGTTATAGGCATATGTATTTATATATTTTACTTTATATAGATATAAGCCTGTGACTGGTCGAAGAAAAAACGTTTTTTTGCATTTTCTCGAAGCATACCACCAATCTACAGACGATTCAGTGAAAGCACGTAGCGCAACGATTTACGCATACTAAAACTTTCGACCGCGTTGTTCTCCAAACGACCATTCGCGACCGGGCCGGTATCATAACTCCACCTATCATCGTCCGATTTTAAATAAAAAAAAAACATTTCCGTAATTGCCGTACCTCTCATTGTATATAGCTTTTTTGGAAATTTTGTATTTTTTAAGTCTCCGAATATAAGTAAAAAGTTCGCGAAAATTACACTTTTTTTAACATGCGCCATTTTGTGAAACTTTTTTCTGGAACTTTTCGCTGAAAAAACGGCTTTGTGCAACGGGAACTACATTCATAAATAGAGAGTATAAAACTTTTTCATTTTCATTTTTCAGACCCACTATTGACAAACTATCGATCCGGCCGTTGGACCACATTTTTGTACGGAGACTCACTAAAACCTCAAAACGTTGTTAATTGTTTGAATAAAAATTTAAACGAAATAAGTTCTATATATGGTTAACGACATACTTATTTTCCAAATCCCAGATGAATAATCTCGTAGACAATTTTTTTTGGAAAAAACGACCTTTTGTCGCTTCGTCACAGTGGAGTCCCTCCTTAATATTTAGTTCATATAATTGAATATATACATATTAATTATTATATACATATATATATATATATATATATATATAATAATTAATATGTATATTTTCAATTACATATATTAAATATTACATATACATACATATATTGTATAAAACTATATGAAACTGTATGTATATACACATACACTGTATGAAACTCCCAACCATTAATCCATGTGTTCAGTCAAACGTCAGGACGCTTCTCTCTCTCTCTCTCTCTCTCCCTCTCTCTCTCTTTCTTATTCTTGTTTCCCCATCTTTATGTCATCTATATAGCCAATGCCAGCTCTTGCCTTACTTTAGGTACACCAGGTGCACAAACATCCAGGCAAAGTTTTCCTCCTGTCTCATTCCCTTGCGCCAAACATGTATACATGTATATTCGTACATAGGAAGCCAACGGGAAACGATCACGTACCGTCGTCCGCGATATATCGTGTACATCCTCAGCCACTGTACCGGGGAGGAAAAAAAATCCCGCACGACGAACCTGACAAGGACCCCCCGGCATCGTTTCATCGCGGATACAGCCAGGATGCGATCCTGCAGGATGCGCGACATAAAGCGTGTCTCTAAACTTGGAAGTGAGACTTTACAGGGCCACGGTATATGACGCGGACAACCACGAGTGATTGTAACGCGCAATCTCGACTGAGGAAAATTCACGAGAATCAGAAGAATCGTTAGGAGCGATGAGTGCTGATTTTTTTTGTTGTTCTTGAAGCGACCTTGCGTGATGATTTTGAACAACTCGAAGCCACTTTGGGTTTTGTATTTGGATCTTTTGAGATTAGAGCAGCGGCGGTCGCTGAAATCTCGGAGTTGTGTCGAATATCGACCGAGGAGACGATTTTCCAGGCTGCGTTTGAGGAATGTTTTTTGTGTTCGGAACTCCAATTTATTTGGGCTTGTTTGGGTTGAGAAAGAATCGCTACAGGTCGAACGACAATTCAGCGTAGGGCGCCACAGGGGAGAGGGTTGTTTGTCCACCACCCCTGCTTTCGAAGTCTAAGGTACCCTCATTCTGATGAATTCCTGCAGCAAGCCCATGTTGATAGTACAACCCAGACAATACCAAAGAATACGAAGCTAATACGAAAATATTTGAAAAATACAATACGAAAATATTCAAAATTTGATTATGGGATTTTTTCAATTTAAAACGAATAAATCAAGAAAATATAATGCGAATAAATAAACAAAAATATCTAAAAATCCAAAAGCAAAAACAAAAAAACCGATTGAGAATGAAAATAATCGAAAGGAAAGAGCAAAAAGGTAAGTAACACGGAATAAAAACGAAAAACTAATGTGAACGAATAAAAATGAGTCGTGGAAAAGCGACCTCGGAGTAGCTGACAAGCTAATACGAAAATATTCGAAAAATACAATACGAAAATATTCAAAATTTGATAATGGGATTTTTTTCAATTTAAAACGAAAATTTCAAAAAAAATATAATACGAAAAAATAAACAAAAATATCTAAAAATCCAACAGCAAAAACAAAACAAACACGGATGGAGAATGAAAATAATCGAAAGGAAAGAGCAAAAAGGTAAGTAACACGGAATAAAAACGAAAAACTAATGTGAACGAATAAAAATGAGTCGTGGAAAAGCGACCTCGGAGTAGCTGACAAGCTAATACGAAAATATTCGAAAAATACAATACGAAAATATTCAAAATTTGATAACGGGATTTTTTTCAATTTAAAACGAAAATTTCAAAAAAATATAATGCGAGAAAATAAACAAAAATATCTAAAAATCCAATAGCAAAAACAAACCAAACACGGATGGAGAATGATAATAATCGAAAGGAAAGAGCAAAAAGGTAAGTAACACGGAATAAAAACGAAAAACTAATGTGAACGAATAAAAATGAGTCGTGGAAAAGCGACCTCGGAGTAGCTGACAAGCTAATACGAAAATATTCGAAAAATACAATACGAAAATATTCAAAATTTGATAACGGGATTTTTTTCAATTTAAAACGAAAATTTCAAAAAAATATAATGCGAAAAAATAAACAAAAATATCTAAAAATCCAATAGCAAAAACAAACCAAACACGGATGGAGAATGATAATAATCGAAAGGAAAGAGCAAAAAGGTAAGTAACACGGAATAAAAACGAAAAACTAATATGAACGAATAAAAATGAGTCGTGGATAAGCGAGTACGGAGTAGCTGACAACGTGCTCGTTGAAAATTTCACTGCAACTCCGTGAGCTTGCACACAATCGCGGAACGAGCAATCACGAGATAATCGTATGAAAATGTGTCATGTATACACACACACACACACACACACACAGAGGAGCATAAATGAAAACTTGCACTTAGCCCGCGCACTGCAATCTCCGTTATGTAGCTGGGGGCTGGGGGTTGCTTTACGCTTTATATCCTTCCGCGGTGTATAATCGACTTTTAATTTTTGCACGTAAAAAAATAAAAACGCATTAAAATCGGTATGAAAAGTGCTTTTGCGTGTACGCGACGGGACGGTGTGTAGCTTTTATCGCGAAACGCGATACATTTTTATGTGTTTGCATGTATAAATATATATATTAACAGAGAAAGAGTGAGGGAAAGTTTGGCCCGGTGAGCTTTTCAGCGATATTGCCGCGTGTGCGAGGTAAACGAACGAGAAAAACAACCCACACACATAAGTAAAAAAAAACGACGAAACTACAAAACGTGAAAACGAAGAGAGAAAAAATCCCATAAACTTTGGCCCATAAACGTCACATCGGAGATTGAGAGAGAAAAAAGCCTCGAAATACTACCACACTGCATTTGTCTGCAGCTGCAGCTTTTTACCGCTCTTTGAGACTAAAAAATACGCTTCTGACTCGCGGAAGCAAAAATATGAAAAATGAGGGAATTTGATGCATGGGGAGAATATTAACGAAAAATTATCGAATCAAGGGTAAAGTTACAAAACGAAAAAAGGGCAAAATAGAACGCGGGCCCTTTGACGAAGAGTCCAAAAGCAACGACGATTGTCAACGGCTATATTTGCAAACAAATTTTGAGTAATTAGGAAACTGCGTGGGTGTAGACACGCACTCTCTTTCATAATCACTTCATTATTTCATCCCCCCCCCCCTGTTCCGAACCCTTCAATTGATAAAATAGATCAAAAGGTAAAATAATACCGGGTCGAATGTATATGTGCAGCATTGTACAGTGCATGAGAGTTGCCAGGGAGAAAAAAACCCCATTTGTTTGATTTCACTTTGCGAACGATTCGCAATAACGAGAAATCCTCGCGGAAGAAAAAAGCTCACGGAACACTGGAAGCACTTTTTGGATGAAGGGACTGGCCGTTGTACGAGTGTTGCTCGTTGCACGCTTGTTTGACTAATCTGGACGGGTATGCGTATACTCCAGGAGAGAAATATGGACGAGCGGAATATCAATATACGTCGGGCACTAATGACAAAAGCCTTTTACCGAGCTGTGCATGAAATAGCAATCTCCCGTCATCCCTTCGCATTCCCCGAGGCCTCCAAGGTTTAAATTTCGTTGGAAAAGAAATAGACTCAATGGAATGAAAAAGCTGTCAATCGTTCGGGTCAACGCGAAAATTTCGTGTTCTTATTTTTCACGAATCCTATCGACTTATTTTTCGAAATGTAAAATCGTGAATCACGTCCCTCGCGGGCTTGGTTTCAATTCCGGCGAAAGAAAAATAGACTCGATGGAATGAAAAAACTGACAACCGTTCGCGTGCAACGCTAAAATTTCTTGTTTTTATTTTTCACGGATTCGATCCACAAGTTTTCGAAATTTAAGCTCGTCGTTCACGTCCCTCGCGGGCTTGGTTTCAATTCCGACGAAGAAAAAATAGACTCGATGGAATGAAAAAACTGACGACCGGTCGCGTTCACGCGAAAATTTCTTGCTTTTATTTTTCACGGATTCGGTCGACAAATTTTTCGAAATTTAAGCTCGTGGATCGCGTCCCTTGCGGGCTTGGTTTCAATTCCGGCGAAAGAAAAATAGACTCAATGGAATGTAAAAACGGACAACCGTTCGCGTCAACGCGAAATTTTCTTGTTCTTATTTTTTGACGGATTCGAGTTACAAATTTTTCGAAATGTAAGCTCGCGTATCACGTTCCCCAAGCTTGCAGGCAAACTTTTTCCTGTGCTGACCCTCACAGGCCATGCTTGGAATAACCCAAGATGATGAGAATTTTCGTAACTAAATAATGTACGCCCGTGTCTGCGTGCTTCCACCTCAAAAGTAAATTGGGTACTCCTTAAAAGCTTTGCCTCCCGGCCCGACAGCGAGATATCTTGAAATTCAATATCGACTCTATATTCCAATAATCTATAAATTACGAGCATATACAATTGATATGCTATCAACTTTCGAAAATACATAAATTATTGAATTCACGTTTAATAACGTAATGATCGAGTATATTTGCATCCAATCGTTCGAACAACGAGACAAAAATTGTCGAGCCATTGATTTTTCACAATCTGCCAGGAAGCAAGTAATTTTCCGAGATCAGGTTGTAAAATAGTGTCTTTATTCGAATCACGTGAGCGCGTCGTACTGTATCCTGATTCCAAAAGCAAAGTACTCGTAAAATACTGGCACTTTTTTCTTCCTTCTAAAGACGAGCGACGAAAAAATCCCATTCATAATCCAGACGCGAAAAAAGCTCAAATTCGTCGACTCGTGTGAATCTTCGATAAAAACTCTCCTTCCGGAGACAAGTGACGAAAAAATCCCACTCATAATCTAGGCACGAAAAAAAGCTCAAATTCGTTATTTCGTTGAGACATTTTTTTTACTGTTCTCGATTCGAGTATCCTCCCTTTATTCCGAGCCGTGTATTACGTATCTCACGAATCCGCGGTCTTTCCGTCCCATTTACACTTGTGACGATCGGCATCGCAGTCACGATCTCCTATTCGACTTGGGCAGTCTCCGAAAGCTTTTTCCGCCTTTTCCACTCTCCCTCTTGCTTTCTCGGTATTTTTGTCTCTGGGTCTGTCTTTGTCTCTATTTACTACGACGTTATCTGGGTCAGTTCAGCCTTAACAAAGGGGCGGTTGGGGGCTCACTTCTGCCGCGATCTATATACACGTATAGTACAACGCGCCACTTGTAATAGGTGAAAGCGTCCCGTGTATTGCCGAGCAGCTGTACCGCGAAGAAGATTTCGCAGCGAGATTCGAGCGTGGCAAAACGGCGTCACGTAGAAAATTGGACCATTCGTTCGGGTGGAGAGTTTCACCGGGGCGACCGACCACCACCCCTCCTCGTAACCCCTTTCCGGTCTCGTCATTTCGCTTTGAAAAATATATGACTTCGCGTGAGACCGCGAGCCTCGTTTTCGTGCACGAGCTCGAAAGTAAAAAAGTTTGAAGAACGGGAGGAGAATGTAGAGAGAGAGAGAGAGAGAGAGAGAGAGAGAGAAGGGGGTTTTATTGATTGGCTGATTGATAAATGCATTCTCGGAAAAGTCCTCAAGGCAAAGATCTAAAAATCCCGAGAGGATGAGAAGAAGAACCGGATGTCAGCAACCCCTGCCGTACGAGCTCGACGCCCCCGTACAGCCCCAACAGACCCGCCTATCCGTCAAAGATATGCGAGTGACATTGAAAAGTCAGCCAGGTGGATACCTCAAAAGTCACGACCTCCCACCTCTCGCGAATATTGATTTTCATTCCGATTATTCCCCCGACATCACGTTCTAATTATTATCAATCAACCGACCATCAATTAACATCAAGCTTCGTATCATTGAATTCCATCCTTAATCCCGCAGGCTTCGGGGCGTTAATTCTCCTCGCAGCACCCTCGTATCTACTGGCAATTTATCGAAAACGATTTCCCCGATCGACGCTCGCACGAAACAAAAAGAAGCATCATCGACACGCGATACGCTGACGAACTATTTTCGATAAGCTTCGATGAAAAATTTTCACTTGTGAAAATAATCATCCGGCGGAATTTCATAGCACGAGAGACTCTCCGCTCGAGGAATAAAACAAACCGGAATTTTTATAATTATCCACTAATTTTTGTTTTTTTTTTGCCACTACCGATCGTACCCGAATCGCCCTCGAGGAGAACTATATCCTCGCTCCGTTTCGAGCAGACAGATGTATTTCTTGATTCTTCTAAATCCTTTCGTTCGACGATACGTACGAAGAACCTTTCACAAATGTCTGTTTCTATTCTTCTCCTTTTATTTATTTATTTATTCGTTTATATATGTTTATATATATGTATATATATATATACATTATACATACATATATTTACAGGCATATGTTGTTATACATATTTTTTATTTTATTTATTTAAGAAGAGAACTTGAATCGCGCTCGGTCAAGAAAATCGGTCGGTACGTTTGGCCAAGGTGGTCGCGGTATATGTCGCGTCAGATACGGCAGCTGCGTACGTTGCGTACGATGATACACGCGTATGCTCGCCACGATCGCGGGCTCAACACTGGCGGCTCGAGTTGCCCGGACCCCCCACTAGTTCTCTGCGCTTCCGAGCAGCGTCGCGCCGCCTCGCCTGCGACACCCCACCAACACCCGCGAAACCCAAACCGCTCTCTCGATCTCCCTCGATCTTTGTGCTCTCTCTCTCTCTCTCTCTCTCTCTCTCTCTCTCTCTCTCTCTCTCTCTCTCTCTCTCTCTCTCTCTCTCTCTCTCTCTCTCTCTCTCTCTCTCTCTCTCTCTCTCTCTCTCTCTCTCTCTCTCTCCTCTCTCTCTCTTTAAATATATATACACATACGTTAGGGTGTGTCAAAATAACAGTTCACCTATTACCCCTTCGAACAACACTATTAGAAGCAGCCAAAAATTTCATGCCGAACGCTCTCTACGTCAAGTCCGATTGACTGCGCTGGATAATTTTTGCCCCACTTGCTTACACGTTAAGATTTAAATGGCTCAACGACTCATCAATATTTGTAAAATCCGGTTTCTTAAGCTGACTATCACCGCTTCGAAAAGCTTTCATAAAAATCTTGATATTATTTTTACTTAAGCTTAAGGAAGGACACCACTGTGACGGGCCGAAGAAGGCTCGTTTTTTCCGGATTTTCTTGTCTGCTGGATTATTTATTTGGGATTTGGGAAAAAAGGTATGTTGTTAAGCGTACATTGCTCATTTTGTGTAATTAACCCTCATCAGATAAGGGTGTTTTCGACCGCCGTTAAGGATAATGGTGGGTCACTCGTGCTTTAGGATAATTTTGCAATACTTAAAGTGCTGCAAAAAATCTGGAAAAATTCATGGACCTTGTTGAGACCCTTTACTCGATAATTATAATTTATCCGACCAGAAAAAATTTATTTTTAATAACAATTTCATGCAAAATCCGGAGGCATGCAAGCATTTTTCAGGGTATTGTTCAAGTCACGAGTGACCCACCTTTATCCGATGAGGGTTAAACAGAAATACAAAAGTGACACCGATATTGAGGTATAATAGTGTATAAAACTGTGTATAAAAAATGTGGTCTATCGGCCGGATCGATGACTTGACAATGGTAGGTCTCCAAGATCAGAATAAAAAAGTTTTATAATCTATATAAACGTAGTTCTCGTTGTACGTAGCCGTTTTTCGAGAAAAAAAATCACAAAATGGGGCATTACTTCATGAAACTCATATGAGGCGCTAACTAAACTTGCAGAATCATTAGGAGTGATAACACTACAGTTTCGAAACGTTTGCAAGCATTAGGAATTATTATTTTTTAATCAAGCATGAATTTTCACGAAAAATACCGAGAGCTTATTCAACATCCGAATACAATCCGAGTACTACATAGGTGTGTGCCAAAATGAAAATTCAAAGTCAAAATTAATACGTATTGAAAAACGTAAGGGTTGAATTTGTAGGGTGTCCCTCTGATCTCTACCACCCGAAATAACTCGATAATTATCGACGTCACAAAAAAATGTTTCAGACAAAAGTTGTACGGTGTGAAGGGGGCCATCAAATGCGACCAATTTTCTTTTATTTCGGTGGAGGGGCTGACGCACGGTGAAGGTCACCTCCACTCTTTTAATGGAATGGTACATTTTTTTCAACCACCTTGTGGAGCACCTCAAGCCGCATAAAAAACATTGGGGGGTCGAAGTCGTTCAAGGTCATTCAAGGTCAGTATCGATGATACAGATCTAAATATCTCGGGTCATCACCAAATATTTGGTAGTGATCCGAGATATTTATATTTGTATTTCATTTCAATAGGTGACCTCAGTGACCAAGGGACACGTAGTTGTGTAATTTTCTATGCCTCATAGACGATCTACAAATGATGCCAATATGAGCTACATGTGTTTATGAGGGTAGTCCAGAAAATTCCCGAAAAAACTTTTTTTGACATGAAATTTGACATGTTCAACACTATGAAAAAAAGTTGTTTGCACTTCAGCGAAATGACATACACTGAATTTCAAGCTTGTTTATAGCACTTCTTTACAGATGCGATACCACCTCAAGCTAGGCGCACGCAGTTCTGGTAACGCCACCTGTTGGAAAGCAGCCAGCACTTATTCAACGTCCTAATATAAAAATAAATTTCGGTTTTTCTTTCTTCTGAAAATATCGCAAAAGCACATACTCATGTATAGGCTCGATCGTTGTTTTAAGAGCTTGTAAAAACTCAACATAACCTCACAAATTTTCGAAACGACTTTTCTCAAAGATGGTTAAGTTTTTTTTAGGAAAGACAAAGCATTAGGCTCTGAACAATGTTTTGACGCAGAGATTGACGAATTTCTTTAGCCCCAAATGTTATTTATCTCGGAGAAATTTGTGTTCAAAAATTGCAGCTATCTCTCTCGCACTCATACGTCACGTGGTACACGTTCTACTTTGCCTTTAGGGGCTATACCAGTGTGACACTTTGAAAAAATCCATTTTTTTTTTCCTTTTTCGACAGTTCATACTTTCCAGAATATCCTGTAAAAATATCAAGGCCGTATCTCTAATCATTTTATCTTGCAAAAATCGATAGTTAAATATTTAAGGATGTATGGCAACTAAGTTATTTACTACTGTTCGAATTGAAACTCACTGATATTGTAAAGGAAAATATCGAGAACTTTTTGAGATTAAAAAAACAAAATTTGCCCACGTGAATGCTGAGACAAACGAATTCAAAGTTGGGTCATTTAACACGGGGAACATAGGACTGTACGTCCAAAATTCCCTTTACATTGGCAAAAAAGGTATTTCCGGAGTACTCTCTTGTAAAAAAAACTTTTGTGCGGTATCGCTGTAATGTGCATGATACGTTAAAAAAAAATCGACATGTGCCCATATATTTTGCGAGATATTGCGAGTTAAATGGGACCGTTTTCGTATTTCTTTAGCTCGTATGTCGTAACCACGACAACGTCAGGGAAAACGTACATCAAATCAGCAACTAAATTTGCAGTTAAAAATTGAAAATTCTTCTTTCTGTACCGCATGTTTTACTTTGAGCTGTGGTAAATCTCCTTTTTAGCTTCAATGAATACTACAATTATTTTATTTAGTCTTTAAATGCGATTTTTGCAAATTGCATAATCAGTTCTGTAACGACTCGCAGTAGCTGCCATACATCCTTAAACGCGTTTTTCTCGAAATGAGATTGTTCAAAGGGGGTAGCCGATTAAGGGGGGTCTGACGGCCCCCACCGAGTTTGATCGAATCGACCCAAAAACCTGAAAGAGGGCTGAAAAACAAAATTTTAGAGCTATTTTTTAACCCCCTAAACCCTTATGAAAACACCATAATCGCAAAAAATGCGTTTTTTTTTATGTTTAATTTTTTTTCGAGCTTTCAAATGCATTTTAAAGCGGTTTTAACACAACCAAAATTTTGTTTCAGATGTGTAGACATGCCCTGAATTTTTCCAGATTTTTTCGTAAAGTTAAATCATGTGCAACATAATTTTAATGGCATAAAAACCGTAAAAAATCGTCATTTTTTGTATTTAATGCTATGGTTTTTATTGACGTATTAATGGTAAAAAATCGTGCACCATAGCATAGAAAGCTACTATCTTCCTCTACAAAATGACGCTAATTGGGCTCAATTCGGTCGTCTCTAGCGTCCGAAAATCAAACTTGAATAAATTCCGTTTTTATAATTTGAGCATTTTCAGTTACGAAAATGACACAAAATCATATTTTTCAATTATTTTACTTAATAAAAGTACATTTTGGGGTTTCTGAGGTCGCCGATTACAAATTTGATGTCAAACAGCTAACAAAAAAAAAAAATTACACATGTCATCAAATGAAAATGGTATTTGCTATTTCGGTTTTTTCAATAATTAAAAGTCATTGTATTTTAAAAAATCTATTTATTTATAATAATATTACATACATTCATCTAATATATACATTAAACAGACACAAGTAATACATACATTGCAACATGATTGTTATGTTGTTAATCTTCGTCACTGTGTTCTTCAATAACAGGTTCGACATTATCAACGTGAAATAGATTCGTTAGAATTTGAGCTGGGCGGATGATTTTGGACAAATACCGTGCATGACTTAAAAAGTAAATGATTGTTGCAACGTGGGCACAGCAACCAACAGTTCTTAGCCCATTTGCACAATCACATACGTAGTTTTTTATACCGTTATATCCAATACTGTTAGGGTCGTACTGAACGTAACATCTGTATACTTTCTTGTTTATATGTCTTGATTTAACTTCACATTTCAAAATGGTATCGTCCTCCAACAAGTATTGCATATTCAAAAGTCCTTCTTCGGTATACATTTCAGCTAAGTATGAAACAGTTTGCGATAACTGGTACGAGCCAGTGAAAAGGATCTTCAAATCTTGCTCTGTCATTTCCGGAAAGTCTAATACGTCATTTGATGTTAACGGTTTGAAGATCCTTTTCTTCCTATTCCAGTTTTGTTCTTCCACAACTTTCGCTAAAGAATTGTCAACGTCTTTTCTTTTCAACATTTGCTCGGCAATTTGATCTTGTAAATCGGTATCGCAATTCAGTCTTTTTCCAAACTCATTAACCAAAAAACTCGCTACTTTGCAATAAAGCATCGCTGAATCCAACATGTTGTTGTTAAACTGATTATGCAAGAGTTTGAATTTACTACCGATTATACCGTGGACAGCCTCTACCACCCACCTCAATTTCGTAACAAATCGACTTTCGTTTGCTTCATTTGTTGGAAGTTGCTTTCTTTTGCCTTTCAACGCTGGCATCAACACAACGAACCCTTGAGATTCTAACCAATCTTTGACGTCTCTGAACCCCCTGTCAAGTATAAAAACATCCCCTTTTTTGAGGATTGATCTCAAGCCGTTCGGATCACTTAGTACATGTTGTAAGATTTTCGCATCATTCACAATTGCTTCGTACGGTCCGTAAACATCTATTACATATCCATCTGTGGCACAAACTGTGAAGGGTTTACAGAGTGGACACTTTTTCTGACCAGAGAAAGATTTTTTTTGGTAACAATTATTACTACTTTTTTGGTGTCGAAGGTATGAACCATCAGCAATCAAGAGCAGGCGATCTTCAAATCCGTGTAATTTTTTTACGTAAGGCGACGTGTGATTAGCAATTAAATCTTCGCGAGAACATGCCCGAGCTCCGAAACGAAGTGGAAAGACGTCTTTCGCGAATGAATCCAAAACCGATTTGCAATAAGCAGATACTAGTTGTTCAGATTTGATATCGAAAATTGACGCAGTGATTGTGTTGGAATTTCCAGTTCTTAATTTAAAAAGGAATATTAAAAGAGCTTGATTAATACTGCGATTTTGAGAATTTCGCAAAGTGACCAACATGTTTTTTAGAGTCTTGATTTCTGCAACTGTGTATCCAGTTAGCGATTTTATGCGCTCTGCCGATAAATTGTAATCATCTACTCTGTCTAAAATACTGTTGTCGCATTTTTTGGACAGTGCATCCAAAAATAATGCCAACTCTTGAGAACTGATAGTACAAGTATTCGAAAATATTTTCAAGTTTGAAATTTCGTCAACGTACATACGTTCACTGATAAGATGTACAGGACAACAGCGATTGCCTTTTGGAATGAAAATTCGTGAACTTATAAATACCTGTAACCTCGCTTTAAACGGAACAACCGGAGATGTCGTAATTGGAGTAAGACATACGCAACAACATTTGTGAGTCGCGGTAACTCTGTTGAAAGGCATCTCGATCATTTCATAGTCCGGTTCTCTTGGACGAAGAACGTAAGGAGGGTCCTTAGAAGATTGTGATGACTGTCCTGTGGAAGATCCAGACTCCGACCGTGACAATTGTTGCGAAGACTGTTCCGAAGATTGTTCTGTGTCATCTGATACTGTCAAATTGGAGAGTGTTGATGAATGTCTCTCTACAGGATCGACAGAATTTTGTTCGCGATCAACATCTGGCAGAGGATTTTCCTCGGGATTGACGTTTGGCAGAGGATTTTCTTCGGGATTAAAATCCAACTGAAGATTTTCTTCAGGATCAGAATTACTGCTCGTCGATGGTGAAACCGTTCGGGATTTAGCGATTGCGGAACGACACAGATGACATAAAACGTCACCTTTCTCTACTCGTTTACCTAGTAGTTTAGTATATAAGTGTACGTCATCATCTGAAGAAATGGACTTCTGTTTTCCGGTATCATAACGCAACAATCTGTTGCATCTTATGCACCTTTCACCAGCCGTACATTTTCGTTTTTTCGGTGGCATCGCACAGTTTTTCCTAAAGAAAAAAAAAGAACATTGTTATTTTTTTTATTATGATTAACAAATTATTTTTTTTTTTTTTGAAAAAAATGAAAAAAGTAACTGAAACCCGGAATAAAAAAAAACCATAATTAAAAAAACAAATAGAACAAAAGTAACGAAAATCGAAAGTACATTAAAAATTGTAAATCAAAACAAAAAAAATGTTGAAAACATCGGTAAACAAAACAGAAATAAATTATTGTATTCCAAATCATTTTTTTATTGAAATATCGTTTCGTCTTAGTTTTGTTTTTTTTTTTGCTTTTTTTTAATTCTTTTCATGTGAGTGAACTAAACAACAACTTGAAGTTGACGGCCACCTTCTGTACGATTTCAAGTCGACTATGAGGCAAACGATTGTAGATTGAGGTTATGATTATAAATCAATTTTTATGTTGATTGATATTTAAATTGATATTCAAACTCACCTTAGAATACTGCTTCAATCACTTCGTGTTGAGATAGGCAGGTTAAACGATAAATTAAAAAAACGCTGTTAACAAAACAAATAGATTTGTTTAACGGAGCAGAGCGCGTCGCATGACGTGTGTACTGGACGGCGGCTGAACACAGAGAGAAAGAGAGACCGCGTGGAGCGGGGTTCTCGATGCGTCAGTGCGTAGTGGGCATGCGCAGTACCGTGCGGAGGGGCATACGAGCCTAAGGCCCACGTGGGTACGGTGGCCTTAGGCACTCGGGTACGTGGCTTAATAAGGTACAAGTTGGGATTTTCTCCGCCAGGTGACAGTTTAGTCGGGGAATTCCAAATTTTTTTTCTGAATAATACGTAATTTTTTGTTTGTTAATATAACTATTGACAGCTGTTACGATTAAAAATTCGTGTATAAGAATGAATTTATAATCAGCGACCTAAAAAATCCTTATTAATATCGTTCCCATAGCTTTTTTAAAAAATTTCAAAAATTAAAATATTTTTTCTTCGTTTTGACAGCTGTCATGTGACAAAACTAATTTTTGACATCAAATTTGTAATCGGCGACCTCAGAAACCCCAAAATGTACTTTTATTAAAAAAAATAATTGAAAAATATGATTTTGTGTCATTTTCGTAACTGAAAATGCTCAAATTATAAAAACGGAATTTATTCAAGTTTGATTTTCGGACGCTAGAGACGACCGAATTGAGCCCAATTAGCGTCATTTTGTAGAGGAAGATAGTAGCTTTCTATGCTATGGTGCACGATTTTTTACCATTAATACGTCAATAAAAACCATAGCATTAAATACAAAAAATGACGATTTTTTACGGTTTTTTTGCCATTAAAATTATGTTGCACATGATTTAACTTTACGAAAAAATCTGGAAAAATTCAGGGCATGTCTACACATCTGAAACAAAATTTTGGTTGTGTTAAAACCGCTTTAAAATGCATTTGAAAGCTCAAAAAAAATTAAACATCAAAAAAACGCATTTTTTGCGATTATGGTGTTTTCATAAGGGTTTAGGGGGTTAAAAAATATCTCTAAAATTTTGTTTTTCAGCCCTCTTTCAGGTTTTTGGGTCGATTCGATCAAACTCGGTGGGGGCCGTCAGACCCCCCTTAACCGGCTACCCCCTTTGCTGACATTGTAACTCAAAGAGCAATTATCCGATTGACTTGAAATTTGAACTGAGCACTCTTGAATATATTTACTCTACAATGATGTAGGATATTTTTGATTGGATGAAAATCGACGATTTGGCATTGAAAAAAACAACCATTTTATAGGCAAAAAAACCGAGTTTTTTTCATAAGAACGCCATTTTGTTAGATTTTTATATTTTTCGAAAATCCTACGTCATTGTAGAGGAAATACCTTCCAGTTTAACGACATTTTTTCCTTTTTCGGTTTCAGCTACTCAATCGGCCGGAATCATGTCAGCAGTGGAGGAACTTTTTTTCTTCGCGCGATGAAGGCAGCCCATAAGTCGCTTGAATCTCGATATTTTTCTATGAAAAAATTATGTAATATAGTTTAAATACAGCCAAATATATTCTTAATTTTCCGAAACGTTTAATTGAGGACTTTCAAAAAATTCCCGAAAATCACCCAAATTTTCAGCGTTTACACTGGTATAGCCACTTAAGGGGCCAGTGCACTTTGAAAATTTCAAAAAATCGAAAGCAAGCAAGACTCGAAGAAATCGATGATGATGAGTAATCAGAAGGGATTTTGTACGGTGCAGGAATTGCCGATTGAGTTTAGGTAAGAGTTTTTCATAGTATAAACTTCAAACGCGTTTTTCTCGAAACAACGTTTTCAAAATCTCCATCGTATCTCTAAAACTAATAAACCGATTCTCTTGAAATTTGAACCACATATTGTAAACATGATTCGCAACAAGATGACCCTCGATTATTTTAAAATGTCGATTGTTATTCTTTTTTGCGCAATACTGCGAAAAAACGCGGCTTTTTTTACTTTTTTCGTTTTTCAATTGCCATTTTTTTATTTTTTGATATAACTTTATATCCGAGGGTCATTTTGTAGCTGGTATCATACTGAATCTAATGAACTTTGATTTTTTGTTTCAGACAAGCCGTTGCCGAGTTGTGATGGAGCTACCTAGCCCACCTATTTTTGAGGCGTTACGTTAAACTATAGTTTTTGTACTTAAAAATGAATAAAAATGAATTAACACATTTTTTAAAATGTATTTCAAGACTTTATTTATCAAGCCCAACAACTTTAATATTCATATATTTTATGAAATCCTCAAAAAAAATCGCGAAAATAGCCTTTTTCGCGGCTCGAAAGTGAGCGAAAGGGGAAAACCTCCTTAGTGAGCGAAAGGGGTAAACGTTACAGCATCCACAATGCGCAACACATCATTGCACACTGGGTTACTCTCCTCGCTCCTCTCTCTCTCTCTCTCTCTCTCTCTCTCTCTCTCTCTCTCTCACTCTCTCCCTCTCTCTCGATTGGTACTCCTTGATGTCACGGCTCAACAGGCTCATGGATACACGACGACAATTTCACCAATATTTTGCACGAATTAGCATTAAAAGAAAGTGTCTCCGGCGAGGCATGAAAATACACGGCCGTCATCTTACCGATTTGCTCTTCCCAATGAGCATAGGTATATCGCGCGTGGGCGGATCTATGCGATATAACACGCGAAATGAGTATGCTGAAAAGCGTGTTTCAGTCACCCCTAAAGAAATGAGAACTAACGGAAAAAAAAGTCAAATGAAAAGAAACAAAAAGGGGAACAAATTCGCCGATCACTCTTACTGATTGCACGGCGGAACGTCGAGAACATACATGGCCATTATATTTTATTTTGAAATATCGTTTCTCATCGCGATTTCGCCGAAACGCCGTCACGCGAAAAATGCGCGAATATGCGGAGGCAAAAACCACGGTGGAATTATTCGATCGGGTAAGCCGCGAATGATTGTACGGAATTATCGAAGCGTGTTGTGTGGGGAAAAAGCGAATTACGTTTTTTTTTGTACGTAACTGTGTGTTGATTTCAAATAATCGCGAGTTCTCGTCGCATACGCAGCGCTCCATTCTTTAATATTATTTCCGTGTTAATTGAGATTTAGAGTGATGGTAAGCAGTCGTGACGAGCAATGATACGACACACTAAAATCATATGTAAAAATTATCTACTCATCCAAAAGTGGATTTTACTTTTTTTTCTTTTTTTTTTAAGGGGCTGTACCAGTGTGAACGCTGAAAATTTGAGTGATTTTCGGAAATTTTTTTGAAGAAAAGTACTCAATAAAGTGTTTCGGAAAATTAAGAATATATTTGGCTATATTTTACCTATATTACATAATTTTTTCATAGAAAAATATTGAGATCCAAGCGACTTATGCGCTGCCTTCGGAGGCGCAAAAAAAAAACGCAAAAACCCGAAAAAGGAAAAAAATGTCGTTAAACTGGAAGGTATTTCCTGTACAATGACATAGGATTTTTGAAAAATATCAAAATCTAACAAAATGGCGTAGTTATGGAAAAAGTCTGTTTTCTTGCCTATAAAATGGTCGTTTTTTTCAATGCCAAATCGTCAATTTTCATCCAATCAAAAATATCCTATGTCATTGTGGAGTAAATATATTCAAGAGCACTCACAAGAAACATCTCTCAGGTGACACCCTTCGATTTTGTTGAAATTTGGATATGTTATAAAGCACCGAAAAGTAAGCGATACGTATTTTTTTATCGGCGGAAAAACGGTTTTAAGGGGTGAAACCACCCTTTAATATAGGAGTGGTTCAGCCCTTAATTTTTTTGCAATGTTACTATAGTGGATTTTCCATTGCTTTGGATTAGAAGAATTTTCGTTTTCGTTTCATTAAAATCGGTTGATTGCTTGTGTGTGAAACTGCTATATTACCCCTAGAGATGCCTTTTTTCGAGGGGTGGTTTCACCCCTTGAAACCGTTTTTCCACCGATCAAAAAAATACGTATCGCTTACTTTTCGGTGCTTTATAACATATTGAAGTTTCAACAAAATCGAAGGGATGTTCCTCGTCAGTTCACATTTCAAGTCAATCGGATAATGGCTCTTTAAGTTACAATGTCAGCGAATTTGAAAAATCTAATTTTGAGAAAAATGCGTTTAAAGATTTAACTATAGATTTTCGCAAGATAAAATGATAGAGATACGGCCTTGAAATTTTTACAGGATATTCTTGTAAGTATAAACTGTCGATAAAAGGCAAAAGAATTGATTTTTTTGAAGGTGTCACACTGGTATAGCCCCTTAATCGCAATAGAATATCGTAATGATTAAAATTGTAACAGTTCTGCCTGTTCTGCCTGGCGAGGGATATTTGAAGAAGCTTCGTGAAAAATGTGAGAAACCCAAATAAATTCGGACATAACAGCAAATAAAATAAACCCGAGAAAGCATTCCACGAGCTCGGTAGAGCGGTTCGAGATTTTTGTTCCGAGCTTCAAATGCGGGGTTATTCTGCCCACCCCCCCCCCCCTTCCCTCTCCATTTAGCAGCAGCACTCGCAGCATCAAATCCAACCGCGTTCTTGCACAAATTGTTCCAGCTTTCAAAAACATAACTATGCAGTGTTTTAAATATAAAATGTATTTATCGGGTCTAGTATATAAATATAAATATTTATGAAATATAAATTAAATTTAAAATGAAAAGAATTTAGTGTTATTTTAAGGGAATTCAACTTAAATTTGATAAAGTTTAAGTGGAGAGAGAACACTACTGTGAGCGGCCAAAAAAAGTCATTTCTTCCGAATTGTTTTTGGTCTGCTCAATTATTTATTTGGGATTTGGAAGAAAGGTAAGTCATCAAGCATACAGTGAACTTTTATCTGGGAAAATGTTATGTTTAAAAGTTAAAAATTAACAAAGTTATTTAGGTTTAATAGAGCCTCCGTATAATAAAATGCGGTCCAACGGCCGGATCGATAATTTAACAATGGTGGCTCTGAAAAATAAAAATGGAAAAAATGCACAATCTATATGAATAAGGTTCGCGTTGTACATAGCCGTTTTTTTTTCGAAAAAAATAAAAAAAAGGCGGGTGTAAAAAAAGAAAAAGCGTAATTTTGGCGAAATTTTTACTTATATTCGAGGTGTTTGAAAATAATAAATTAAAAAAGAACGGCTACATACAACGTTACGTACTGAAATTATAGAAATTTTTGTTTTCTAAAATTAAAAATGAGCCAACTATAGCTGGAGTTATGATTTCGGCCAGATCGAAAAAAAGGCGTTTTGAGACAAACGCGGTTGAAGTTTTTAGTATAGGTAAATCGTTACGCTACCTGCTCTCGTGAAATCGTCGGTAACTTGGTCAATTTTCAATACTTCAACTTGAAATTTTTCACATATTCCTGAATATGTATACTTTGGATAAATGCAAGAAAAACTTGATTTTTTACTCATCACGGGTTAAATTTAAGAAAAAACGTCTGTATACAAATATACATGTAAATCCACATTTTTTTAAGGTTCTTCTCACTTTAGACGCTAAAAAGGCTATTTTCATGATTTTTTTTTATAGGTTTATATTCTAGATATTGATATAAAAGTTGTTACACTTAACAAATACACTTTCGAAATACACTAAAAAAAAGATTGTTTGTTTAAGTGACTACTTAGTAGTTGAAAAAATGTCCTAAAAAATTGTAGTTCTGCGCTGTTGATGAAATCTCGGAGATGGATCATCCGAAACAAAAAAATCAAACGGTTTCAGATTCAGCATGTTCATGGCTATAGCGCATGTCATAGGATTTTTGATATATGCAAAAATAACAAAATGGCGAACATATTTCGAAAAAACAAAAAAAAACGTATTTTTTCACCTTTTTGGCAAAAAAAGTAAATATAAGAATCTTACAAAATCCTTGATATGCGCTATAGCCATAGTTGTAAAAAATATGTGGTTAAAATTTCACAAGGATCGTTTCAGTAGATTCGAAGATTTTATGAACAAGCCGTCGAAAAACGTTGTTTCGAGAAAAACGCTTTTAAAGTTTGTTTGGGTTACATAAATACATTAAAAACATTTTTTTAAATGTATTTCGAAAGTGTAAATACACTTAGTTTACACTTAATAAATATTAAGTGCAACAACTTTTATGTCAATATCTATAATATAAACCTACAAAAAAATGCATGAAAACAGCCTTTTTAGTGAGAGGACCCCTTAAAGTGCATAATTGTCAAGATATGCGAAGCCAAAAATAGTGGCTCGTCGGATTTGACGCCGAGTGCACTTCAAGATTCGCCACGAAAGCGAGTCTCGAATCCGTACTCGAAGGATCAAAAACCTGCATCCAACCGATAAGTACACGTGACACTCCGTCGCGCTCTACTCAAAAAAAGTCCGTCCGTCCCCTCGATTTGAATAATCCTTTCAATATCACTCTCGTACTATTTATTTCACGTGTAATATTTATTGTATGCCTGCACAAGAAAATCGTGCAATCAAGATCATCCTCACAAGTCATACACCCAACGCGAGTCTGCAATTTCTAATTCGCACCTTCCAGAAACGTGTTTACATTCACCTATATATCTCTACACCCGGTTACCTACCGTCCACACGTATCACGCGTGCATTACTCTCCCGCTGTGTATTGCGCGAACAAAGTAGCGCGCGGGGAGGCCCAAGCGATGCCTCGCCGTCGACAGATGAGGAATTAAAAAAACATCCGCAAACAGAAAGTGAAGCAAAACCGAGAGAAATAACAGAACAACAACGGAAAGTGCAAGCAGGACCTAGAGATTCCAGCAAAGTATTAAATGCCAGGTGAGATATGATGTATGGAGAGGAGAGGCAGCTGGGGGAACGTGAGGCGAGAGAAAAAAGAACAAAAAGTGTTTAATACAAATAAATTTAAACGAGAAATAAAATACCGATGGAAAACAATATTCGCCAGGAGAAGTACGGTAAATCAAGCGTGAGCTCGTTAATAGTGGTGGCGTACGGATAATATATACGCGCGCGTGCGCGGCGTGTGTGTGTGTGTGTGTGTGTGTGTGTGTGTGTGTGTGTGTGTGTGTGTGTGTGTGTGTGTGTGTGTGTGTGTGTGTGTGTGTGTGTGTGTGTGTGTGTGTGTGTGTGTGTGTGTGTGTGTGTGTGTGTGTGTGTGTGTGTGTGTGTGTGTGTGTGTGTGTGTGTGTGTGTGTGTGTGTGTGTGTGTGTGTGTGTGTGTGTGTGTGTGTGTGTGTGTGTGTGTGTGTGTGTGTGTGTGTGTGTGTGTGTGTGTGTGTGTGTGTGTGTGTGTGTGTGTGTGTGTGTGTGTGTGTGTGTGTGTGTGTGTGTGTGTGTGTGTGTGTGTGTGTGTGTGTGTGTGTGTGTGTGTGTGTGTGTGTGTGTGTGTGTGTGTGTGTGTGTGTGTGTGTGTGTGTGTGTGTGTGTGCGCGCGCGCGTATGTATATACATATTCGGAGGGCAATTTACTACATGTGCATTTAATACAGATATAAACAAGGATCAGTCTGTGCCATGGATTCTGGAGGGTAGCTCCAGGACTGAGCTAGAGAGGGGTTCGGATTGTATCGTGGAGAACCGAGAGTGCAAGAGAGAGAGAGAGAGAGAGAGAGAGAGAGAGAGAGAGAGAGAGAGAGAGAGAGAGAGAGAGAGAGAGAGAGAGAGAGAGAGAGAGAGAGAGAGAGAGAGAGAGAGAAACAGACAGAGACAGAGATAGAGACACACACAGAAGCTCAACGTATGGACGTATATTTTCATTAACGAGTATATCAACCCTCGGAACTGCATGGTATGCATCCCTCAGGCGCATCGGCGAATGCTCGGATGCATTACCTTTTCTACCGGACACACGCGCCATGGGGTTCCCCTCTATGCCCTCTGATGTATTCTAGCACTCTACCCCCCCCCCCCTTTCACCCTCTTTTTCTATATACATATAATGGACGAAATAATAGGCATCGAATCTGTACCTATAGCAGATGATAGTGGACCTATTATTTAGTGACCACTTGGTTTACGTGCGTGTACACACACACACACACACACACACACACACACACACACACACACACACACACACACACACACACACACACACACACACACACACACACACACACATACACACACACACACACACACACACACACACACACACACACACACACACACACACACACACACACACACACACACACATATATATATATGAGTGAGGGGGAGTGCATGCGTGTATATAAAGTATGCTCAAGGGAACGTCATGGCCAGCACACATTATTGCTACCGAGAGCTCACAGACTCTAACAGGGGAATAAACGGATGCCCCAAGATGAATGTATTGACAATATCCTGTATATAAACGTATATATAAACGTTCATGATATACCTATATGAGATGATATATATAGCGACATTAGTTGAGCTTTCAAAGCTTTTCCACACGTCCCACAGCGACAATTTTGACGAGTCACTCTCACCCCTCGCATACGGTGCCTCGTCACCAAAAGTCAGTTGGGCTGACGTCACTCTCGAGTCACCGCGATGCTTATCACCGTGAGGAAGAGAAGGAGAGGAAAAGAGAGAGAGAGAGAGAGAGAGAGAGAGAGAGAGAGAGAGAGAGAGAGAGAGAGAGAGCCGTAACATATTAGTCATTGTAGGTACGGAGGTTATATTAATGATGGGGATATACACGTATGTGTATAGATATAGGAATATATCGTGCGTGCACAATTCACGAGCCGGACAGCTCATACTCGAGGAACTGGGAAAGATCGACAACCGCTTCGCGTTAATTTCGCAGTAGAATGACGAAACAAAAAGGGGTGCGTCTTTGCCCGAGGGAGTAAATATCATGCTAGGATGGGATACGACCGCATTGGTTGATGCGAATTGGGTTTCTTGAAACAGAATAACATTTTAAGACGTGACACTTGGTTCTACGATGAAAATTAAGGATCACAATTTAAGAACGTGACTGTAGGTTCGACGAGGATATATCTGATCTTGTGTCCTGGAAGGGAGGATTTCCACTCCGTGGTATAAGTAGCCAAAAATATCCGCTGCCGAAAATATACCTGCTCAAAAATTTCCTCTGCCGGAAATATCCCTGACGAAGAGTTTTCGATTACTCGGACATTAATTTATTCAATTTGCGTGTCATTGGCGAAAAAAAAGCAAAAGCTTTGTCGACTAATGGCGCATTGTTCGTACTGCCGTTTATAAATATGTGCGGATTTTTTGTCAATGGAAGCGATTTGATACACTGCTCTAATGAACGTTGCAGTGGGATGAGAAAATTTAATAAAAGTAATCGGAGTAATTACAACAGACGGAATATTTGGCCGGGGGGATGAATTTGTAGGACGACATATCGGTTGAAGATATTTTGGTGGGGGATCCATTATCCGGGATCATATTTCATTGACCCAACTACATATATGCGGAAAGTATATTTTCGGCGCCTTATATCTATACAGATGTATAGGGTATCCCAGAACTGAGTGCGTTTCGTGTAATGGGGGGTTGGGGGTGAAATTCTGAGTCGATTGATATAAGCATGTGCGGGTCTCAGATCAACCCCTGAATTATTATTAATTTTTAAAGGCGGGCCAATCAAGTGCGCATATATATATGCGGAAAATATATTTTCAACACGATATATTTTTATGGTATTGGCTGTTATCAGCAGATCTAGCTATTAAAAAGAGGATCCGTAAGAGGACAAAATTTGCTGATTTTCTTCCCATTTTTCAGCTTACGATATGTTTTATTACTACTTTTGGCTGTTACGTGATATTTTTTCATCAATCTTTACATATGGCAGAGGTATGGCACGGTTTTGTATACTGCATTTTCAAAACTGGCGTGACGTATAGCTGAAAAACTAATCGACTGATTCTGATGAAATTTTGTATAAATCTTTCTAACCTCAATGTCTAAAACATGACTGAATGTTTCTGAAAATTTGCAAAATAGTATTTTTATTGCAAAATGTACCAATCTTTCGGAAAATTCAATCTTTTTGTTTCAAAGCGTACCATTTCATCGATTTTCAATATTTCTCACTTTTTCTTGGTTTATATTCTGCCTATGAGTGTTAACGAATGAAAAATTTTCGCCGCTTTTTGTGAGATTAATTCCGCCGACGCTACGTGTCACGCCGTCTGACAACATCCACCGCAACCCGTTTAGAAGGCCGAGCGATACCTCCGCCATTTCTAAAGATTAATTTTTTTTATATCATGTAACAGCCAAAAGTAGTAATAAAACATACCCTAAGTCTCAAAAATGGTGAAAAAATCGGTGCTCTAAAAAAAAATCGTGAAAATCAGCAATTTTTTCCTCGCCTATCTCCCCCCTCAATCCTTTTCTCTACGGTTCACCAGCTCGACAGAGCACACGAGCAGAAAATGCATCTGCGCACTCTCCTGTACAAGCTCCTAAGATCAAGTATGCCAATTACTCCAACTTGAACATACCCAATAGGGTATTTTACTTTATGTAATAAAAATACTAACAATGGATAAACAAGGCAGGTTTCGCAATAAGCAATCGGATAATGTTGGTTTTAATTTATAAAAATACAAAATAAGTTTTATAATCCATTTTTTTAATACTTTTTTATCTGTTCAACGAACATGCAAAACGGTAGCCGCCATAATGGATCCCGACGTGACGTCATTGACATAGTAACCAAAGAAAGCGGTAGACGTATTACTCTCTAACCTGTGAAAGAAAGCCTCAACAACTATATATTCTCATTTGTCATTGTTAATTGCGAATTTTCAAATAGTCATCTGTACTCCAAAAAAGAACAAATGAGTTTTTTTTCAGACTACGACTTTAGATCTCTTCTCGCAAATTTTAACCAAGTCTTCCTCAAATTCATATCAATTGGCATTTTGATCCACAACTTTCCCGGTGTTTTTACACTAGTATTCTTACATTTACCCAAACAACACACCAATGATAGGGATTGTAACGCACTTTTAACAAAAAAAATTTACGTATTCACAATTGGCGCAGCGTCGATGTTTACTATGCACGTGACGTCACTAACCGAGGCAGCATGGCCAGCGTTTTCGCGCAAAAATTAGAAATGTAAAATTTTAAGGCGTTACCCCCACTTGAAGCGCAAAAAAAGGCCTTTTTCATGAATTTTTTAAAAGAAAACTACAAAACTTTTTTAATCGATCAATATACCATCTTAAAGAACACATCTTGAAGAACTTTCAGTAATTTTTTTATTGAAAAATATTACATTGTTTAGTGGCAAATGGCCGTCAATGAAATAATGTTTTTATATACACGGTTTGCGGTGACCAACATTGCGGCGAAGTGGATCATCTGAAAAAAAAATGCGGATGGATTTAGTCAAATATAAGTATAAACTAGTCTTTAATCGAAGGATTTTAAAAAATATTCATTTTTCACAAAATGGCGGACAGTCAAAGTTAATGGTTCGATTTTAACGAAAAAAAATCGAACGATTAAAGACTATATTTTTATGTATTAAATAAGCCTGCAAAATTTCAAGAAGATCGGTTCATTAGTGTTCGAGTAATCTTGGTCACCGACTTCAGAAATGCCATTTTGAGAAAAAACGCGTTTAAAGTTTCAATTTCAGTTTACACGAAGAAAATATTTTTTTTTGTAAACTTACATAGAGTCATCTATTCCGGGCCCATACAGAAGTATGGGCCCGGATACTTATACTTCAAAAAAATGCAATAAAAAAAATTGATTTTTTCAAAATCGCAAGTGGGGGTAACCCGTTAATGCATTTTCATGGCACTTGTCGATTTCATAAAATAAAAATTCTAGTAGTTTATTACCACCAAGAGATCAAATTGGAACCCCTTTCAAGTTAAGGGTGTAATACCCTATTCCAACCTAATTATCCCAATCACGATGCTGAAAAGTCACATCGCTGATGGCAAACAATACAATCCAAGAGGCAATACAATGCCTCTGGAGTCTCGTATGTGTATTTGAGCCTGCGAGACCACAGTCGAAGCCGCTATTGCAATAAACGCAGGATACACTGCCAACTCACACGTGACTGCAGATACATACACGTCTCTGTCTCCGGCCATGGACATGTTCCATCTACACCAACGCAGTCGAATTCACTGTGGCTGGTTGCCTACAAAGACGATCGATCGGCATAAATCGGCAAATAATTCGGTCCCGCGAGTCCGCGAGGTCGGGAGGAGAGGGACGAACCGATGAGGGCTTTGCCCAGTGGAGAGGGATGCTGTATATGCACAAGCCGAGCGTAATATTTTCACACCGGATGAAACACCATTCGCCTCATCGCGGCCGATCTGAACCGGCAATATAGCAGTCCCGATATCACTGTCTGTCCATCGACGTATATCTATATGCAAACCGCCACGTATTGCCACTGGTACGACCACGTATAAGCTCGTACACACGCACCCGAAACGATATTACTATCGGCTCTGTGTACGCATACATGTATATCCGCGGACTATCATTAATTAGCCGTTAACCAACAAATTGGGGGATAAACCGGCAACGCGAGCAATTGAATATTTTCGACGTGGCAGGCGGCAGCGTAACAGCAGCAGCCCCGCCGATTCCAAGGCCTGTACACGCACCCTCTAGAGAGAGAAAGAGAGAGAGAGGAACCCGGGATGCAATAGGGGATGAAGAAAGAGGGAAACAGATATGATCGTAAACACATACAGACAACACATACACAAAACAACAGAGTGTAACATGGAGAGCTTAGTGTTGGTATATGGACGATATAAACTCCTGCGGGCAGAGTCGAAAGAGGGGGGCGGGGTCGACCATGTAAAAGCGCGTTTCACTTGCGCCGGATGGAAGCTTGATGGAAAACCAGAGCTCTATGTACGTGTATTCTATGTGCGGGTGTCTTTAAAATAACCGTTTCTCATATATTGCTGAAAAACAGCTGTGAAAAAAAGTTGAGACAAGTAGGTCGCGTTAAACCCACCACTGCAAAAAATAGTCGGGTAAATTGAAATCATCGGTACACGTTGCCCAGCGTGTGTAGCTTTCTTCTGGGGGCGAGATTCTATATTTGGAAAAATAGATTAGCTATTGCTGTGATTGAATTGATTCATTTGAGGATTGGAAGTGGACGAAAAATGTCGTAATTGAAAGATGCACAGTAGTGGAATTAATTCTGGACACTTTAAATCGAAATTAGCTTTTTTATATTTACGCAGGGATGTGATATGCCGAAATTATAGTGTAATGTTACTTTAATTTGTAATTTAGTAAGCCTAATTTGATAAGTATTTAAATACAAGTGAATGTAACGCAAACATAATCAATGCGTGCGAAAGTTTTTTAATTTGTAAAGTGTCCGGAATTAATTACATTAGTGCAGAAGGGAGGGAAATAGAAGCTGGAAAAGGTCATTTTAAGGGAGAAAGAAAGCAAATAGGGGGGTTGGGTGGATTGAACGAAGAATTAGGCCAGTTTGTGACTACAGCTATCGTAAGTTGTATTTACAATGGGCATTGTGGAGAATTGTGCATTAAGGGGCCAGTCCACTTTAGAGCCACGAAAAAAAAGGTATTTTCGCGATTTTTTAAAAGGATTTTACAAAAGATATAAATATAAAAGTAGTTAGGCTTGATAAATAAAGTCTTGAAATACATTAAAAAAAATTTAATTCATTTTTGTTCATTTTTAGATACAAAAACTATAGTTTAACGTAACGCCTCAAAAATAGGTGGGCTTGGTAGCTCCATCACAACTCGGCAACGGCTTGTCTGAAACAAAAAAATCAAGGTCCATTAGATTCAGCATGACACCAGCTACAAAATGACCCTCGGATATAAAGTTTTATCAAAAAATAAAAAAATGGCAGATGAAAAACGAAAAAAGTTTTTAAAAACGCGTTTTTTCGCAGTTTTTCGCAAAAAAAAGAGTAAAAATCAAAATTTGAAACCATCGAGGGTCATCTTGTTGCGAATAATGTTTACAATATGTGGTTCAAATTTCAAGAGAATCGATTTATTAGTTTTAGAGATACGATGAAGCTAGATTTGGAAAACGTTGTTTAGAAAAAAAACGCGTTTGAAGTTTATACTATGATCGGCCAGCGCGCTATACGCTCAGGTAGACGAAATGAGGTCCTGACGTTCAGGTAAAAACAAAAAATACTTGGAGAGCTCGGATTTTCATAAAATTTTGACACAATATTTCTGAATGTATGTACTTTCGAAAACAGTAGAAAAATCGATTTTTTCGACATTTTCAAAGTGGACTGGCCCCTTAAGGCCTTAGGCCACTCCAGAGATCGAAAAATAGGCTTTTTGGGGATTTTTTTTCAGAAAAACTACAAAATAACTGAAGATTACAAAAAATGCTGTTTATCATACATATCAGTGACTGTATACAATAATTTTTATGAAGCGATTCATTTTAAAGTGGCGGCTGTGCAGCGTTTTAGCGATGACGTCTCCGTTTTTCCAGGGTCCAGGGCCGGACCACCAGCTCCTGTAATTTTTTAATTATAATGAGCCAACGATTTTTTTTCGATTATATATAATAACTGCTATAGAAGTACGTAGGATTTTTTCGATCTATTGATTTTTGGCCAAATGGCGCACTTCTAAAGTGAAAAGTTTGCCTAAAAAATCGTCAGATAATTGTAAATAACAAATGAACTATACAATATAAAAAAAAAATCCTACGTACTTCCATAGACAATCGGTTGAAAGTTGTCTGAGTTATGTTTCCGGCCACCTTGAAAAATGCAGTTTTGAAATAAACGCGTTTGAAGTTTTGAGTAGCTCGCTGCGGACCAGGCGGCCTTGTACTAAAATTCTAAAACCGAGTACTTAGAGATTTTTCCCGGCCATAATCTTTTGGGACATCATTATTGAGGTCCTAGGGGACCATTAAAAAAATCGATTTTTCGAAAATTTTAGAGTGGCCTTAAACTGTTAGAAACTTTATTTGATTTAAGTAGGATCCATCTAAGTCAGGTGACTTTTTCGTTGCCTCACGACCTATTACGATTCTATTAGTTTTAAATATATTATTTTTATTTGTTTCAAACATTCTTGGATGTAGACAATTCGATCAATACATATTTGATGATACTACATTGTTGATTCAAACGTACGAGGGATCTATTTGAATAAAAAATATCCTTATTCAGATGCAGTGAGTGTTTCTTGAGGGCTTACACCTAGTAGAATTTTTTTTTAATATTAATGTTTAGTTTTCGACAAATTCACTAAATATTTTGAAAGTACAAATAAGGCTCCGCCGTTTTTATAAAAAATTGGACATTTATTGCGAAAGAGCGGTACTTTATGTTTTGTTCAAAGGATTGTCCATCGCTAATGACTACTTTTTCCCATCTTTCCGGTAGCATATGGATACCGCGTCGGAAGGACGCTTCATCTTTTGAGGCTATCCACAAATCGACCCAATTTTTGGTATCTTCGTATGATGTGAAGTGCTGCTCAGACAGGCCGTGCGTCATCGATCGAAATAAATTATAGTCAGAGGGAGCAATGTCTGGTGAATACGGCGGGTGGGGTAAAACTTCCCAATTGAGTGTTGTGAGTGACCCTTCCGCTTATGCCTGGCAAGCAGCATTTCACATGTGCAAAATCGGCGTTAAACGTTTCCCGGCTTCAGTTCACACGGAACCCAATTTCCTTGCTTTTGAATCATTCCCAACGATTTAAGGGGAGATATACACCTAGGAGCTGGAAAAAAGGTCATTTTTGTGATTTTTTTCAAGGAAAACTATTTGAAATTTCGGATTGGGGTTTTAATTATCTAAAAGTATATACATTCAAAAATATATTTAATTTTCTTTATTTGAAAATATCAAAAATATACAAGGATATTGTATGATCCTTGGAGCGTCGTAAAAAAATCTGCGTATACGGTACCCACTGGCGTTTCGTCAAAACTCATCTGAAAAAAAAAACCGAAAAGATGATTAAATTAGATACTATAATCTGGTACTTGTCATGGTCGATTTTGAAAATATCGGTTTATGACAAAATGGCGGACGTTTGAACATAAATAGTGATTTTTGGGCCGAAAATTAGTTATTATTCTGCCTATAAAACGAAAACTCAGTAACGAGAAAAAAAATCCTATGACAAGTACTAGATAATGGTGTATAGAATAACCACAAAAAACCTCAAGGCAATCGGTTCATTGGTTTTCGAGAAATTTTGGGTACCGATTTGAAAAACGTGGTTTTGAGAAAAACGCGTTTGAAAATTTGGGAATGAATAAATCATGAAATTTGTCAACTTACATGGAAAATTACATGGATTTGAAATTGCTTGTTGAGTCACTTCTAATGTAAGTGCAAGTTCTTCTTGCGTTTGGCACGAATCTCCCTCCAATAATGCTTCCAATTCCGCGTCTTCGTACACTTTCGGTCTTCCGCTACGTTCTTTGTCTTCGACGTCAAACTCACCGTTCTTAAACTTTTGAAACCACTCACGATGACAACTTTTCTCACTTACAGCAGCCTCGCCATATATTTCTACAAGCAATCGATGCGCCTCAGCTGCAGATTTCTTCAAATTAAAGAAGTAAATCAAATGTTCCCGCAAATAACGCTTATTCGGTTCAAAATTCGACATTTTCGCACGAAAAAATTATGTGATGCTGATACAAAATGACTAATGTTTCAAGGTTATGGACTTGCCAGATGTCCAACTTTACGATATGACGTTTTACATCTGACAAATTCAACCATAACCTCCTGGTGGGGCCATCTTTTGTCAAACGGCGCAGACTTATTTGTACTCCAAATATACAAATAAGTAATATACTTATTTGTATATTTTTCGAAAATATTCTTAAAAAATGTCGAGTCGATCCGTCCAAAATTGAGGAAGTTGTGAGCGTTTATAGGTTAGGCTCCTCGAACCGGCGAACTTTTCACGCGTTTTTCTCAAAATGACTTTTTCAAAAACGTTGACCACGAAATCTCGAAAATTACCGCACTGATCAACTCCGAATTTTACAAGCTTCATAAAAATATCAAGGAGCAGTGCTTGAAGAAAGTAATTTTTATTTTTCGATGATAGTTTTGTTCACCGAAGAACGATACGTTCACTTTGGACTACGGCCATTTTTTCAGAAAACAATATTTTATTGAATCCTTCGTTCAAGCACTAGATGATTTCAAGCACAAACTAAGTGCGATTGTTTGAAAAACTAAATGTTTTTCAAACAGCGGTATGCACAAACCATTCAATACATAACAATATTTATAAATATTTTTTCATACGAAAATTGTAAAAGATACTTGAAACGATAATATTCAATGTTGAGGAAAAACAAATTTTTAACGTGTTAACAAATTTTAACTGTTTTCACAGAAAAATTTACGAAAATGTATCATTTTTTCGGCCATGAGCTGGGTGTTACCCGTTAAAATCAAATATTTTGTTACGTCGAACGAATAAAAATGGTTTTTCAACGACCAGTATTTTGATTTGCAACCAGCAAATTTGCCGGATTTTCTTATATAAAATACACATTGATACGAGCTGATAACAATCGTCAATGATGAAAACATTGTTAACAATATGCGGACTCTGTTACATGCTCGCTCGGAGTGCAAATCGCCTGCGGGAGAATCCCCGGGACTTGCGCCACACTCCGGCCGCCCAGCGTACTACTAATCTATGAACTTCGTAGTAGATTTAAAAAAAATGTATATGGACCCATTCAGTCTGTACAACGAAATATTTTTTTAGTCCATAATAACAAATACCAAAACTATTAGAGCCATATAATTTTGGTATCGCTCAATGGTGTTAATTAGATATTGATTCAAATAAATAAATATACCTGAAACGAATATCTGGAATAGTAGAATTAAATGAAAAAAATCATTGATTTCAAGAAACATTTTGTCAATCCAAATGAAAAGATATCAACTGGACGCACATAGTTGATTTAATTTTTTTTTTAATTATCACTGTATGGGAATTTGCCACGATAACTCATAAACTATTTTATACCATTTTTTGTTCCATTTTTATTTGTTTTTAAGATTTCAATAATTCCACATTTCATACATTTCCCTTCCAATTGTTTTAAAGGGCCACATCTACCTAGAGGCCCGAAAAAATGGCCAAATTCCGATTATTTTTCTGGCGAACGGTTTGTGAAAAAGAAACGCATTTTATTTTAACAAAAAGGTACATATATTGAGAGCCTTAAAAACAACGACAAAAAATACAGAAAAACAACAAAAACATCGGCGCCGGCAGATGATGAAATTTGACACTCTCCAGCTTAAACGGTCCCTCCGAAATCTAAAAACCAAACGGGTTATTCAAGTTAACAATAAATAGGAGTCGTTGACGATCGTTGATTAAAATTGTTTTCTAACAACGTTGCGACGTGTTGAAACTCACGCACACAAAATCTATGAAAACAGTCATCATTTTGACGTAACTATTGAAAAATGAAGATAGATTTTTAAAAAGTGAAATCGCTAACCACCTTTAAATGTTTCTCATCATGTCTCCTGTAAGTTTGGAAACAATCCATCGAGTGGTTGTCGAGATACCATGTCCACAGACTTTGAAAACAGGATTTCGAGAAAAACGCGTTTAAAGTTTGAAGTATGGTGCTGCTACCGCTCGCCCGGCCGACTGTTAGAAATAGCTCATTCAATTTTAGGAACATTTCAATGAAATTTTTAAGGAATATAGCTGAAATAATAATAATTCTAAAAACGACAAATATAACATATAATATATAAAAAATCCAAAAACAACTAATCTCACGACACAATATACAAAAAAAAATCAAAAACTAATATCACACAACATAATATATTAAAATTTTCTGGAAATAAATAATATTACAACATATTTATTACAATTTTCGAGAAAAGGTGACAGATTTCGAGAAAAGATGATACCAACGAGTGAAAATATTTTTGGAAAATACAATTGTTTGACTCACCTAGATAGATATAACCCTATAAGTAATCGCGGCATATTTGAAGTTTCGAAATTAATTATTATAAGTTTGTGATTAAGTTTATAATTATAAGTATTATAATTAATTAATATTAAAGTTGTCCACAGATAATTGTGAGTCTCAATCCCTAGAGATTTCAGTGTTTTTTTCTCGCTGGTGGTATCCACGTGTCGTATAGGATGTCTCAAAATGACCTGATATTTCAATTTATTAATAAAACATATTATTTATTTGAAAAGTACAAATATTTTTATTTTAATATAAGGTACAAACATAGAGGTTAGTGTGGAACACAATATCCGATAAATGGCCGCCTCGACCCTGTTTGCAAACGTTCACTCTTTTGACGAAATTTTCAATAACATTTTGCCATAATTGCGAACCAATTTCATTAACGGGTTATACGCAGTTAGAAATTTCAAAAATTGATTTTTTATTGCATTTTCGGAATGTACAAATATGTGAGTATAATCCCTGAAAAATTCAAATCGATCCAGCGAATATTCTCGGAAATACACACATATTTGTAAGAACGCTCGGAACGCTACAGAGCAAGCACGCGATACTTCAAACGCGTTTTTCTCAAACGGTGTTTTAAAAGTCGGTGAGCGCGAGTTCTCAAAAACGGCTCAACCGATGGGTCTGCAATTTTAACACAACCTTGTCAGATATATTCTTCAGGTATTGATCTAAGGAATAAGGTTTCCGTTAAATTTTTCTTTCTTTTTCTACGATTTAACGAAAAAAATTTGATCGAAAATCGAAATTGTTTCTTTCCGGAGTCACTATTTTGTCAAAAATAAAAATTTCGACTATTCCTTCGATCAATACCTGGATTCATATATCCCCTAAAAGAATCTTTTTGGTTTTTTCATTTTAGATAATCCAAACCGGAGATACTTTGCTCACCGCCGGACACTTTTTTTTCGGGGACCTCCAGGAGACTTCCTACAGGAGCAATGTTAATGAATATTTTTGAAAATAAAAAATGCCAATCTAAAGCTAAAAGATGCCACTACACTGCCTAATACTTTTCGTTTTGCTCAAATAGAATCCTTTTCCAGAAAAAATTCGTGAAAAAAAACGACTTTTTTGGCCTTGCAACTGCGTACAACGCCTTAATGGTGTGTTCAATTGCTTCCTTGAGCTCTGGAATGGTCTGTGGTTCATTGGCATACACTTTTCCTTTCAGAAAACCCCAAAGAAAGAAGTCCAATGGCGTCAAATCGCACGATCTTGGTAGCCAATTCACATCGCCGCGGCGCGAGATAACACGACCGTGAAACTTCGTTTGCAATAACTATGCAGTAACAATGCAGCAAATAACAATGTCCAATTCTCCATAGCTAAACCTCAATACTTCCTTCTGCCGGTTTCCAAAGACTCTATGTTCACCACATACGCTTTGTTCGCCACAAAAAAAATGGCGCGCAATTTAAAATGCCAGGTCATTTTGATTTTAGCAAAAAGGTGAAACTATCGAATAAAAATATGTTTGGAAAATGCAATTATTTTACCCACCCAGGTAGATGTAGCCCGTTAATCGCAATGTTTTTTACCCCGTTTCGTATCTTCCAACCAATCAATTGTTCACACACCACTCGTGTTTTCCACAGCTCGTGTTTTTTTTCTAACCTGAAATCTCGTCACGCGGTCAAAAGCCGCATCCACTGAGCCGCGTGTGCATTGGATGATTTTAATTGAGTTGTCTCTCTTTCGCGGGATTTGGGCGAAGCATGACCCACGACAATGCCCTCTTTCACCCCCTTTTCCATCATTCGTGCTGTTTTGTTCAAAGGCAAAAGTTTATGCCACCCCTGAAAAAATAGCGCCCCGCCTCATGCGCACGAACGCAGGGGCTGTGCGCAAAGGGTGCGTAGCCGCGAATTCTCTCGTGCGCACCATACCACGTAAGTACAAATCCAATAAAAGCGCCGCGAAACGCTACGAGTGTGCGCGCGCTTTGCGGGGAACCGGACACGCAAACAACGCGAGCGCGAACGCGCAAAAATACAGGCATGCGAATAATTCGCGTGCACTATCGCGGCCCGTGAATTTCGGTGATGCGTTTAAGGCCTTCGGCCACAGTAACGGGTATAAAGTCATGTGCGAATTTAACAATCTTTTTGCGTATGGAAAAGTGATTCACTCGTTCATTCACTTCACGCTAAGTATGAATATCAAGCTGTTAGAAAATATTTTTTTATCCGTGTACTTAAGGATGTATGGCAACTAAGTTATTTACTACTGTTCGAATTGAAACTCACTGATTTGTAAAGGAAAATATCGAGAACTTTTTGAGATTAAAAAAACAAAATTTGCCCACGTGAATACTGAGATAAACGAATTCAAAGTTGGGTCATTTAACACGGGGAACATAGGACTGTACGTCCAAAATTCCCTTTACATTGGCAAAAAAGGTATTTCCGGAGTACTCTTTTGTAAAAAAATCTTTTGTGCGGTATCGATGTAATATGCATGATACGTTTAAAAAAAATCGACATGTGCCCATATATTTTGCGAGATATTGCGAGTTAAATGGGACCGTTTTCGTATTTCTTTAGCTCGTATGTCGTAACCACGACAACGTCAGGGAAAACGTACATCAAATCAGCAACTAAATTTGCAGTTGAAAATTGAAAATTCTTCTTTCTGTACCGCATGTTTTACTTTGAGCTGTGGTAAATCTCCTTTTTAGCTTCAATGAATACTACAATTATTTTATTTAGTCTTTAAATGCGATTTTTGCAAATTGCATAATCAGTTCTGTAACGACTCTGCAGTAGCTGCCATACATCCTTAATGGCCGACTACTCGAAACAGCTTTGTTCCAATGGGCGTGACAAATAACTTCAACAATTTTCACTGGATTTACTTCAAATTTAAAAGTTATGTTCCTAATTGAATTTCGCAGAGAAGTACGTACGGAATTTCTGATTAATCGAAAACTTTTCATTTTATAAGCAGTTATAACGAAATTTTGCACTGAAAATTCATTTCTTAAGTTCAAATACATACAACTTTTGAATAAAACAATATTTTTTAATTTCCGTGCACTTCTCTAGGTATTCTAATGTAGATTGACGAGAATTTTTGTTTTTTGTGTTAGGTAAAAAAATTGTGGATGCTCAACGTCACGCCGCGGAGCGCCTACAAAAAAGATAACAAAAGAAAATATTAGTAGTCAGCCATTATGTACATCGAAAAAAAAAATGTATATTTTCTAACAGCTTGATATTCATACTGAATAGATATGTAATTAATTTTATGAATGAATCACTTTTCCATACGAAAAAAAATTGTTAAATTAGCACATGATTTTATACCCGTTACTAGGCCCGTTACTATCCCGTTACGTGCAGTTACTATCCCTTAAGGCGGGATATACATTTAGACAGGAAAAAATAAGCAATATTGAGGGATTTTTTAAACTAAGAAATCATTATTCTATATTTACCAAACTTTAGGTATACTCTAATAGTATATTTAAGTATACAAAACAATTTTTTTTTATTAATTCATCATCAAAATGACGGAGCTGTGGCAGAGTGTTACAGCAAGATCGCCGCGGGAGTTGCCAATTGGCGTGCAGTCTAGCTTCCCGTAGACTTTGATTTGCAAAAAAGTTCAAACATTTTTTCACTTAGAACATGTATAGTTTCTATGCGACGGTTATTAAAAATGAAGAAAATGACAATTTAAGAAAATGGCACGCATTTACAAACAAAATCAAAATTTCACGCAACATTTTTGTAAAATGTGGATTAAAAAAGTACTTTTTTTCCAATTTTTCAAAAACAATTCTCGTCAAGTAGAAGGTACCAATATTATCAATATTTCTACCAAGTTTCAACTCAATCGGCTCAATAGTTTTTGAGTAATCCTGCACGTCAATTTCGATAATGCAGTTTTGAGAAAAAACGCGTTTGAAGTTCACCCCCGCTTCGAATCCGAGCGGTGAGGCACAGCGTTGACGGGCTATAACGTTTGAAGTTTTTTCGAATGTCGCATTGAAA
>OX101783.1:22450400-22550400 GCA_944452715.1 Ophion slaviceki
CTTAGCTCGCATTTTCATTGCCAATTCTTGATGATAAGTTATCTATTGAGTATTTATTAAATTGCGTAATTTTTATTAGAAATTATTTGCTCGAGTACCCAACCAACTGTGGAGCTTTAAAGCTCGCGTCGATCGCCGACTGTTGAACGTTTCTAGAGATTGAGCCATGCATAATACACATGCAAGAACCATTGAGGGCTTGTCGCGTTTACGGAAGTGCCGACGAAAAAATGAAAAAATTAAGCCAAGGAGACTCCGGGTAAACGAGCGAGCGTTGAAAGACTACCCAGGAAAGTATTGCCAACGTTAACGATCGGTTAGTGCCCGGCACGGTGCTGGTCAGAATGACCTTTTGCGCCCAGCATTAGACCTCAGACTGGGCCGGCCGATTTGCCGCCATTTACCCTATCATCGTGCTTGAGATTGGCATCCAGCGATTTGCCAATTTCGGGTGAATATCGGCTTCCATTCGGCGACCAACGGTTGTCTACCGAGATTTGTCCCGACTCTTGGGCCATTGCTGTTTGTTGTGCCTTTGCCGATGCTGAGCTTCAGTGTCGGTATGTAAGAAACTGCCAGCGCTAAGCCGGTAGTGGTTTGGGGATGGCCACCGACGGTTGGTGCCGGGTTTTTGCCCATACGCTAAACCGACATGTTTACCTTTGCGTAGCCTGCGTTTCATGTTGGCACCGGCATATAACAAACACCCAGCGCTGAGCCAGTATTGGCTAATGAATGGCAAAGCTTATGAATGGCAATCATTGGTACCACATGGGCGATTGGACGCTGGGCCGGTACTGACTCTCGTTGCATAGCCAATAGTGCCCTTAAAGGTATACTGGATCGGATATATAATGCTCTGAGGGAACATGTAAAATAAAATAAACATTTCACGTACTTTATAGTGATACTATAAAAATTTGAAAAAAATCCGTCATCAGAAGATACTAAGCACATTAACTTTATATAGTAACAATATCATAAAATGATTAACAAATTGTTAGAAAAAAAATTGTCAGACAAATATTTAGAAAACTTTTTTATTCACATCTCAAATGGATTCATTCATTTGTCCGAATACACACCAATTGGTTTCAAATTTTTTCATCGTTTTGAAATTTCTCTGCATATCGTGAAGAATGTATAAAAAATTGCGAATTATCAATAATTTCTCATAAACAAATAAGGTTTCTTTATACTCATTAAATTTATGACTGATTGGACGAACGACTTCGTTCATAAAATCTTTAAATAAACGAAATTTTAAAACAATTTGTTTTCAATCATTTGTTAATAACTTTTTGCTATTGTTATTATATAAAATGAATGCGCTTGGAATCCTTCATATTACTGATTTTTTTAGATTTTTATAGCACCCCTATGACTATACGAAACATTTGTTCGGCAACTTATGTTTTCTAGGATTAATGTCTAATACATCCGTTAAACGTCGTCATAGAACGAACCCTCAGCACTGAGCCTGCCGTGGCTTTAAAATAACAATATCGATGTCTGTCGTCACAAAACGTTCGTTCCGACGCTCAGACGATAGGTAACGCTGTTGTTGCGGGCATCGTGGTCTTTCGTGAATTTATGTACAGTCATCGCCCGTTAGTGGGAACGGCGATCCTATACAGTGGGCATTGACAAATTCCTGATTTTTCATTATATTCACTCAGATTTTAAAACGTGCGCGAAATTAAGTAGTCGCTCGAGAACAATTCGCAGTCATTCCAGAAAGTTCAGAATAAGCCGATGAAACATAATCATGTCGAAACGTTACTATAACGTAAAAAAAGGCCGAGCCTTAAAAAAATATAAATTTTCAGACAGTGAAAATGATTTCGAACTGAGTGTAAGTGAACAGAGAGAAAGAAGAAAAGACAATGAACAATCACCGAAAGAAAGTCGGAATAAAGAGTGCGAAGAAGAAAAAGTAATGTGTAAACAGAAATTAAATGATAAACAAATTGATGATCCATGTAAAGGACCTGAAGAACGTTGTGATGATGAAAGTGATGAAAATCAGTGCGAGAATAATCATTCTTGTCAAGAAAGAAATGAAGACCAACGTGAAATACCGATTAAAGACAAATTGGTAGCCTTCGCATTAAAACACGCCGAAACGTTGCGGCACAATGTGCTCACCGATTTATTACTACTTCTACGATCTGAAGGATATGTCAATCTCCCTCGAACTGCACAGACACTATTAGGAAACGTTCAACTCAACAACGTTCAGACAATGATGAGTAAAAAAAATACTGCGGGGCAGTATATATACGTTGGTATAAAAACGCAATTAGAAAAAAAAATCGCGCCGGACATTTATACTGACGAAAAAATTGCAATTTTTGTAAGTGTCGATGGCGTTCAAGTTTATCGAAATTCAAATAAACAGTTTTGGCCGATTCTAATTAAAGTGCACCACGAAAGTTACGTGAGTTCTCCTTGTGTTGTTGGAATGTACTTAGGCGATTCCAAGCCGAGAAGTGCATCGGAGCTCATGTTCGATTTCGTTACAGAAGCTGAAGCTCTAATAAAAACTGGACTTGTGATAGGCGAGAAAAAATATATTTTTCGCATCACAGCAATTATCTGTGACAGCCCTGCTCGGTCATATTTAAAATGCTGTAAGAGCCACAATGGATTTCACGCTTGTGAGCGATGTATCGTGAAGGGTCAAACGGTGAACAAAAAACGAATTTATCCAGACATTGATTGCGAGAAGCGTACAAAAAAATCATTCGCTTTGAAAAAAGATAAAAACCACCACCTGACGGGTCTTATCTCACCGTTAATACGATTACCAAAATTCAACATTATCAAGTCAATGCCATTAGATTCCATGCACTTATTATATTTAGGAGTTATGAAACTCTTGCTTGAAAAGTGGGTGCTGAGAAAAAGTTCTCAGCGCATAACAATCAAGCAGTTGAACCTTTTTAGAGAACTGACAAGTACACTTGAGTTAACAGTTCCATGCGAGTTTCAGCGGAAAGTTTTTTGCTTAGACGATATAGCGAGATGGAAAGCTACTCAGTACAGATTTATGCTGCTGTATGGTGGTCCTGTCATCTTAAATCACGTGCTCCCAGATCATTATTACAGGCATTTTTTGTTATTAGCTCTTTCGTGCCGAATCCTTTGTAATAAACAATTTGCCGTACCGTACGCGGATTACGCAAACGATTTATTGCGACAATTCGTGTTTTTAATGCCGTCATTATATGGATGCGACTCGCAAGTGTTGAATGTGCACAACTTAATTCACTTATCTGACGACGTAAAAAATTTTCAACTTCCATTAACCGAGATATCAGCATTTTGGGCTGAGAATTATTTAAGGAAACTCAAGAAACTCGTGCGAACTCCTAAAAATCCTCTCGTGCAAGTCTTCAATCGATTGGCAGAAGGAGACGTTTTGCCTACTGCGAAAGTGAGGCATCGAAAAACCGTAGAAAACTTGATTCTTAAAGGCGAAGACGTTCATCAAGTTCGCGTACGAGATGTTCTTCTCAAACCAACAAGCCCAAATAATATCTTTCAATTAAAAAATGGTAAAGTAATGTTTATAAAAAAGATTTTAATGGAGAACCGACAAAATTTGAACAGTGACAATGCACATAAATTATTGATAGAAGGCTATATTGTAAGTGAAATGGGTGACGTGTTTTTACAGCCAGATTCGTCAAAAAAATTCGGAATTTTTGAAGTTTTAGAATTGTCGTCCAAAATGTCTACTGCACGCATGGAAGACGTTTGTGGCAAGTGCGTGGAAATAGCAGTCAATAATAAACGCTATGTAGTAACTTTACTGCATTTTTAATTGAGAATGTTTCACCATTGAAACATAGCAGCAAGTGTTAATTACAAAGAACGGGAAAAAACGAGCCAGTGCAAAAAAATGAAAGAACTCAGGAGAACGAAAAGGGAAAAGAAAAAGTGAGAAAAATAATTTGTTCTTCGAAAAATGTATGTGCCCGGCTCGTGCTTTACACGGATGGTTTCTTTGTATTTCATTCCTACGTGACTGTGACGTTTCTTATTTGTGATATACTAGATCGGACGCATCGATGTGTATGTATTGTTTTGTCAACATGGGCCCGGGCAGCGTGCGTAACGTTGGGTCCCGATACTACGCCAACGTGCGCCCAGATTATGCGCGACGGACTTCTGCTGCTGGTGCTGCCGTCGCACGAAACAAGCCGCATTCATCGGCAAGCTCGCGAGTGAACGATAGTGGTTAATGTGCTTAGCACGATAATTTGTGAAACAATATAAACTCTAAAAAATCACTTATTATCGATTTCATTGTTTTAAAGTGCACAAACATTTGCGTGGATTCCAAAATGGACCAACTACATAAAAAAACTACGTTCTTAATAATCGAGTTCGATGAAATAAATCAGGAAAATCAATCTGTCGTCGAATTAATCCCTCGTTCATGGGCATCGGAGTTACACGGGGAACTTTTTTGCCGCTATCCGAACACAACAAATCATACAAAGATGAATAAATGGATCAAGAGTCGGAAAGAACCAGAAGATCAATGGGATAATTATCCAGTTCTGAAAATTATTGGCGAAGCTCGTAAGTATTGAAACCTTTATACATTAATGTATGTGTTTGTATTTGCGTGCGTGTTGGCGTGCGTGCTGGCGTGCGCGCGCGCGCGCGCGTGTGTGTGTGTGTGTGTGCGTGGTGCGTGCGTGTCTGTGCAATTGTAGCTTGTATCATTGTGCTATTGCATGGTAACAAAAGTATGATTTAATTCCCTTTTTCATCGGTATATTCAAGATATATTTTCTCTTATATCTAGAAAAAAAAAACAATTTCATTAAATTAAAATGCATAGGTAGATTACGCTACAATATCATCAGAATGTAATTCCTGGAATGCCTTTTTATTATTACATTGTGAGGATAACGAATTCGTTATTTTTTCTTTTATCGTGAAAAAGGGAATTTTCTATCAGCCAGTAAAGGTCATATTAAATTTTTTCAAATAATTGAAGTAATTTATAAAAAATATTTTGAAAATTGTGTAATTCAATAACGTTATTCTCTAAATGCAACGTGCTTCATTTCTTCAAACTTGTGTAGAACTTTAACTTTTTATACCCAGGAAACTATGATCAGGGTAGACGACGGTTAGATCGATATTTACGAGATGAGGATGTCGTCCAAAGCACGGACGCCGAAAGTACATCGACAGTCTCGACGAACCTCACCATTTCGAGAAAACGATTGGCCAACAGTCTGAGACAGACTAATCCTTTACCTGTCTTAAATGGAGATTTGAACATAACAGGCATTTTAGGTATGTTACTTGTGTTTCGGACAAAAATTTGTCGACAAAAAATATATTTGATGATCGATTATTTTTCTATAAAGCTGATGTGGATACGATTATCGAGCTAGACGAGTCACAAGCTAATGAAAACTTGGAAAATCAATGCCAGCAATGCGGGCGGAATATTGTTACAGGTAGAGTATATTACATTTCACTGTTTCGTATGAATAAAATTGCTAACAAAATTGATTCATTTCTATAGCGAATCAATTGAGACAAGGATTCATGGAGCTTGAGATGAAATTATCCCGAAAGATTGACTCGGCGAAACGAAGCATCCTATACGATTTAGAAAAAAAAACCAATATTCTGCAGATCAACCAGAATCTTTTGCCCGCAGCTCCAATCCACCAAATTTCAGCTGCACGAGAAAAACTACCATCGCTTCCGATTTCCGATTTAAATGATTTCCTACTGTTTGACGACGAAATAAAAAATGATGCAACCAAAAAAAATGCTTTGGTAAGTAAATATCTTATGAATTGTAAATATTTCAGTACGGTCGCGTTTATTCATGATTTCTCTATTCTTTCAGAAAACTTTGTTTACTTCATTGATTGTGGGGCTGAAAGATGTTAAACACGATATAGCAGAAATAATTCCCGCTGTAATAACAAAATCGGTGCAGCTCAAATATAGTGGGTTCGGCAGACAAACTAAGTCGGCCGGAAGTAAGCTCAACTTTAGCGGCACGGCACTTTTTAGCTGTATCAAAGGTTGTAATAATCATACTTCACCATAATCGGAAATACTTTATCTAAATATATATATTTTTCTCTAAACATTCTATTGTTTTGTAATTTCAGAAGTCATAGAGGAGAAATGGGCTCACCATACCGAACCCCTTCAAATAGGATCGAAAATAAGTCGTTGGTTATCAGGGGCGCCTGATCGCGAGCGAGGTCGACGCGAACGGAACAATAATAATAACGACCTGTGATTTCAAGATCGCGAATAACCCTAAGGATTTTATTATTGCGATAGAAGAAAATTATAATTACGATTTTTTTGTTTTTTCCCCTAAGATACTTTGAACGTTTTTTTTTTTCGTTTTAAACGTATTACCAATGATACGAAAGAATAGAAGAAGAACCAAAATCCGTTTTTGGTGCAGTACTGATAAGATGGTAATTTTCGTCGTACTTTAATTATTTTTTGACAGTTTGTATTGAAATATCATTTTTGTTCTTAAGCATTAGTCGTCAGATGTTTTCGTGCCAAAGGTAACTAGAATTTTTACGTGTAAGTTTATTAATATTTATAATAATAAGCTTTCGATTACACTCCGATCAGACATAGTAAGGTTTCGGAAAGCGTCGCATATCCGACGTTTGTCAAAGGAATTAAAAATGTATGTAAGTTTTCATATACTTACATATTAATTGCTATTCGAAGTATTGAAGTGATGAACCAAAGAAATTGTAGTGTAGTTCATAAGCACTTTCGAAAAATAGATTTTACTTTTCATACTTATTAATATTCTTATTATTGTGTGTCATACATTTAATTGATCAATAAACAATATGATAATACTTTAAAATAACATGACTTTCTGATACTTCATTATGTAACGGGTTCATCTCATATATCACTGGAATATTATATTGTAATATTCCATATATATATATATATATATATATATATATATATATATATATATATATATATATATATATATATATATATATATTGTGACGTGATTTTTTGAGCCACGTCACAAAAATGCTACCGATGATCAAGATATGCTCTCGATGCCCGGGTTGCGACCCATCCGTTTGTGTTAAGGGTCTTTTCTCTAGAATGTTTGTCTCGTTACGTTTGAGGTTTTGGATTGTGTTTTCGTTTTGGTTAGGTTGGCGTGCGGAACTCGGTCGAGCGGCGTGTGGCTCAAGGTACCGAGCAATCCCGACCGAGGGATGCACCCAGTGAGGCTTCTCGGGGAATCGGTGCACGCCCGGCTGAAAGGCCGGCGCCCCACCGTAGTGGTGCATCGTGCTGGAGAGCGGGCCGTTTGGGTTACGGGCGGAGGCTGGAGATCTCCGCGCCGCGCTTCTGGACAGAAGCTTTGCCCGCTTTCGCACGGTGACCCGGGGATGCGATTTCCGAGAACCTCCATGTTACCGATGAGAAAAGGTCCCGATTTGTTACCGTTCCGTTTTCGGGGTAACTCGGGCAGAAAACATAGATTCCGAAAGGAATATTCTATGAGAATATTCCAGTTCCCGAAATAATATTTCAGCTCTCGATATTATACGAGATAAAGTTCTCGCTTGAACCAGCGATTTCGCATGGTCCGATCCCGCGAGCGTGTTGACATTTTTTCTGTCAACGCGCTCTGTCTCGCTCTCGCATAATCCCTCGCACGCCGGCCTTGGTCGCGCGAGGTACAGAGTTGCTACCGAACCTTCGCGTGAGACGGTTGTCTCCAAAATCGCGATCGCTCCCGATTTTCCGGATATCGTGAAAGAGTTGTCGATCAGACGTCGCGATGGAGAGACGTGTCGCGTCTCTCTCGCACCCGTGTCGTCGCGCTCTCGGTCTCGCGTAAGAGGCACGTCGTCGTGCTCTCTCGATCCCGTGCGTACACCGTTTTCGTTCGCGTTAAGTTCGTCTACGTAAAAAGTTCTCGGGTGGGTAATCCACCGGCTCCCGCACCACAACAAAAAACCTAATTGTGTTTTATTAGTGGCGTTACCGGTGTCGCGAAAGTGACAGATCCCGTGATCGTTCACGCTACTCGCAGTGAATCCCGACCCCTCTACCACAACCCACAGCCTGAGCGGCCGTGCTGTACCGCAACCGTCCTCCCGTGCAGTGCATCCAGTTTAGTCCGGTTATGATTCCGGCGATCCAAAAATCAGGGAGGTCTCCAGACTCCCAGGTCATACCGGTTAAGATTCCGGTGAAACAAAAATCCAGGAGTTCTCCAGCTCCGTTTGGTGGGTCGGGTCTGATCACCCCGACCCCAGTTTATTCCGGTTGAGACGACCGGAGAAACAAAGTCTCTGGCGCCCCGGGTATTGCGGATGCACGCGCACGGGGTGGACGGCCGAAGGTGACGGTTTCTCGCACCGGATCCCGATTTGAGTTCTCGTTCAGTTCTCGTTCTCGTTCTCGTGGTTAGAGAAATATCGTCCGTCACAAATGGCGCCCAACGTGGGGCGCCATTTGTCATTTCAGCTATGGCTTTTGCTTAGCAGAGATCACGTAGTTCCCTGATCGTAACCACCCTTAAGGGGTGGGGAGTTGTGACGTGATTTTTTGAGCCACGTCACAAAAATGCTACCGATGATCAAGATATGCTCTCGATGCCCGGGTTGCGACCCATCCGTTTGTGTTAAGGGTCTTTTCTCTAGAATGTTTGTCTCGTTACGTTTGAGGTTTTGGATTGTGTTTTCGTTTTGGTTAGGTTGGCGTGCGGAACTCGGTCGAGCGGCGTGTGGCTCAAGGTACCGAGCAATCCCGACCGAGGGATGCACCCAGTGAGGCTTCTCGGGGAATCGGTGCACGCCCGGCTGAAAGGCCGGCGCCCCACCGTAGTGGTGCATCGTGCTGGAGAGCGGGCCGTTTGGGTTACGGGCGGAGGCTGGAGATCTCCGCGCCGCGCTTCTGGACAGAAGCTTTGCCCGCTTTCGCACGGTGACCCGGGGATGCGATTTCCGAGAACCTCCATGTTACCGATGAGAAAAGGTCCCGATTTGTTACCGTTCCGTTTTCGGGGTAACTCGGGCAGAAAACATAGATTCCGAAAGGAATATTCTATGAGAATATTCCAGTTCCCGAAATAATATTTCAGCTCTCGATATTATACGAGATAAAGTTCTCGCTTGAACCAGCGATTTCGCATGGTCCGATCCCGCGAGCGTGTTGACATTTTTTCTGTCAACGCGCTCTGTCTCGCTCTCGCATAATCCCTCGCACGCCGGCCTTGGTCGCGCGAGGTACAGAGTTGCTACCGAACCTTCGCGTGAGACGGTTGTCTCCAAAATCGCGATCGCTCCCGATTTTCCGGATATCGTGAAAGAGTTGTCGATCAGACGTCGCGATGGAGAGACGTGTCGCGTCTCTCTCGCACCCGTGTCGTCGCGCTCTCGGTCTCGCGTAAGAGGCACGTCGTCGTGCTCTCTCGATCCCGTGCGTACACCGTTTTCGTTCGCGTTAAGTTCGTCTACGTAAAAAGTTCTCGGGTGGGTAATCCACCGGCTCCCGCACCACAACAAAAAACCTAATTGTGTTTTATTAGTGGCGTTACCGGTGTCGCGAAAGTGACAGATCCCGTGATCGTTCACGCTACTCGCAGTGAATCCCGACCCCTCTACCACAACCCACAGCCTGAGCGGCCGTGCTGTACCGCAACCGTCCTCCCGTGCAGTGCATCCAGTTTAGTCCGGTTATGATTCCGGCGATCCAAAAATCAGGGAGGTCTCCAGACTCCCAGGTCATACCGGTTAAGATTCCGGTGAAACAAAAATCCAGGAGTTCTCCAGCTCCGTTTGGTGGGTCGGGTCTGATCACCCCGACCCCAGTTTATTCCGGTTGAGACGACCGGAGAAACAAAGTCTCTGGCGCCCCGGGTATTGCGGATGCACGCGCACGGGGTGGACGGCCGAAGGTGACGGTTTCTCGCACCGGATCCCGATTTGAGTTCTCGTTCAGTTCTCGTTCTCGTTCTCGTGGTTAGAGAAATATCGTCCGTCACAAATGGCGCCCAACGTGGGGCCACGCCGGCGAGTAGCAGTTCTCGGTAAAGTTTAAGGGGAAAAACGGAAAAGAATAATTTAATTATTCTTTTTTTTTGTTCTTTCCGCCTTTCTTGGTCTCGTCGAGAAAAAGAAATATTTTCTTTTTCTCTTAGTTCTCGTACCGCGTTTTCGTGTGTTCTCGATGTAGTCTTCGAAAATAAACGTTCGCGATTGCTCCCGAATTGAAAAAAAAATGTGCTCTCGAGAAAAAAAAAACAGTGCTCCCGAAGAAAAAAAAGTGCTCCCGTGGAAAAAAAAAGTGTTCTCGATTCCCAGGGATTATCGTCCATTTGGATTATTGATCATCTTTCGGTGAGTTCCCGACGCAGTCGGAAAATTTTATTTTCGAAAAAAAAAAAAAAAAAAAAAAAAATTACAATTTTTTTTTTCCTGCGTGGTTTCCGCGACGCGAGGCTCCGCTGAGTTGCGTCGTTCTCGTTACCGGGGGAGTTATTCTTCGACCTCCCCGGTGCTCTCGCGACTTCGAAAAATTATTTCGAAGGGAAAGAAAAAAAAAACCTCTTTCTATTTCTTCCCGTGATCCCGAGCACTTCGAAAATTTATTTTCGAAGAAAAAAAAAAAAAAAAACGCTAGCTCCCGTGGTTGGGAATTTGACAAAAAAAAATGTCAATTCCAAGCTTGCTCTCGCTGATTTCGGAAACGAAATCGAGTTCTCGATATGGAATTTTTTTTTTATGTTATGTGCTACGTCCTTTCAGTGTGCTCGTGTTTTGTTTTGTCGTGTAATTCGTTTGTTGAAGTTGTTCATGTTTTCTTTTTTTCGCTCCCGGGATCTCGAAAATTTATTTCGAGATCTTTCTGCTCTCGTTACCCGAGAATTTCGTAGATTTTCTCGGACGATCTCGATATCGAAATATTGTATTTTTTTTGTTGTTCTCTTTGCGTGTTTTTTTTTCGATCTGCTCCCGGGGTTTCGAAAATGCCTTTTCGAGACCCGAATGATTGCTCCCGTTAGTCGAAAAGATTCTTTTTTTTCTTTTTGGCCGGTTCTCGAATTTTCGAGAACGACGAAAATCGTTCTCGGGCTCCGTTCTCGTACCTCGCGGCGAGACCCGCGCGATACCACACATCGGGTGTCCCCGAGGTGGCACGCGCAATATCATATATCGGGTGTCCCCGAGGTAACCCGCGTAATCAAGTAAAACTTGATTATGCGTTGTGCGTTCTCGTTGTAAGTGGGTTTAACAATTTTTTTTTGTTTTTTTTTCTTTCCCCTTACAGATCTCGAGCAGAGCCAATAGGATTTTTATTTTTGTTTACTTTATTTTATTTTATTTTATTTGTTCTCCTGATTGGCTCCAGTCTCATCGGAATTTTATTTCGATTTGAGGTTTTTGTACCGTTCCCGGATAGAGAGAAGAAATTCTTTTTTTATCTTTATTTTTCTTAATTCCTCTATCGCTCTCGACCTCGTCGGATTCGTTCGACGGAGGGGAATAAAAATTCCCCCAGTTCCCGAAAATCCGAAAATCAACTTCGGATCGAGAGAAAATATATTTTTTTTAAATTCTTTTTTTTAAATTAATTTTCTCTCTCGCTCACGTCCCGTCGAATCCACTCGACGGGAGGGAATCAAATTTCCCTGTTCCCGTAGATCCGAATGAATAGTTCGGATCGAGAGAAAATATCAATATTTTTTTTTTTTTAATTTTTTTTCGGAATTGATTTTTTTTCTCTTGCTCACGTCCCGTCGAATTCATTTGACGGAAGGGAAATCAAAATTTCCCAGTTCCCGAAATCCGAAAATTTCTTTCGGATCGAGAGAAATTTTTTTTATTTATTTTTTTTTCTTTCTCTCGCGGTCTCGTTTCTGTCGGATTCTTTCGACGGAAGGGAATTCAAATTCCCCCAGCTCACGAAATCCGAGAATGTATTTCGGATAGAGAGGAATTTTTTTTTCTATTTTTTTTCTCTCTCTCGCTCTCGCATATGATCCTGTTTCAAGGTTCTCGGACGGGGGAAGGAAAGTTCCCCCCGATCTCGCCTTTTGGAAAAATTTTATTTTTCCAAACAGACAGACATATTGTTTTTTTCTGTTCTGTCTCCTGCTCTCGAGGTCGTCGAATCAAATTCGACGAAAAGGGATACAATCCCTTAGTTCTCGATTCAGGCAGTCACACTCTTGTGCTCCGAGTGTCCCGGGGGGAATACCCCATGGCGACCGGAGACAGGGTACCTGAGCTCCCGTTACGGCTCTCGGAACGCGCGTCCGAAAAAAAAAACGGACGAGGTTTTTTACTGATCGCGGACCTGGCACTGGGCCCGCGGAGCTCGACCGTGGGACAGCCGACCCAACCGGGTCGCGCCCAAGCGGCCGACGCGTGACGCCTAGAGCAGCCACGAAGCTCTCGATGCATTGGACGCCTTGTTGCTACCATGCAACAAGCGGACGTCAGCTCCCGAAAAGGCGACGTGAGCGCAGCCGCTCGCGGTCTGCGCCACCACGCCAGTGATTCCCGAGGCCCCTTTATGGGCGAGTTCCAGAGGGACAAGGCGGACAGAGCCGCGCCCCCGCTACCGAGTGGTCCTCTGAAGACCACGGAAGCTACCGAAAAGCCGAGTGAACCCAGCTGCTGCAATTACGGCAAAACGGGTCACCGGCATAGAGAATGTCCGGACTACCGGCGTCTCTTATGCTACCGATAAGACCGTCAGGCGTTTCCACGACCCGTTACCCCTTTGCAATCGGGGAAACGGACAAGGAGGCGAGTGAGGAAATCTCCTCTGCCTTCCGTGATAAGCCTTGACGACTTACTTTCTCGACAAGCTCCCGTGTAGCGACACCACGCCGACCAGTTACCGAACACGCAAACCGGCGAAGGCAGTTACGAGGAACACCCTCAGCTACCGATACGTCTCCCCCGAAGGAAATTCTTCCTTGGGATGACGTAATAGTTAACGTCGGGTCGGACGCAAGTAGAGGCACCCATCGGGTAGAACCCTCAGTTGTGGCTGACCCCTAAAAGCTCCCGTTGAAGGCCTCTGCCCCATATTTCCGTGTGAGGTGGCAACACCCCACAGCTCCCGCAATATGGGCATCTGGCCCCTAGTTCTCGCGTGAGGCAACAATGCCTCACAGTTCCCGCCATGTGGGCCTCTGGCCCATAGTTCTCGTGTAAAGCAACAATGCCTCGCAGCTCCCGCCATATGGGCCTCTGGCCCATAGTTCTCGTGCGAAAAGGCAGCTTAACGAGGGATCTCCGTCAAGCTAGCCCGGCCCCCGGCATTGGCGCGCGGAGGCTGCGCCGCCTCATCGTTCCCGCGAGTTGCCACGGATCAACTCAGATTCCCGGCACCATCTTCGCCACAAGAGGTGAGGTCAGGTTGGAGCAGTTCCCGCAAGGTTCCGGAGCCACCATCCAGACAAGGACGCTACGGCGGAGTGGTAAGTCCGTTCAGATTGGTTTGTCCGTCCCTGGTGGTGGTAAGTGGGATCTCGATTGATCCTATATTTCTCGCTTCGCAGGACGGTTATCCGTCCGCGGCAGGTCTCGGTCTCTTCCCAGATATTAAGGCTACCGATTTGTAACTGGAAGAGACAACCATGCTACCGTTTACGCAAAAATATTTATTTATTTATTTTTTTTTTGCGATTACATTTTCTCGCGCTGTGGGGCGATTAGTCGCCCACGGTAGATCTCGGTCTCTCCCACGTTTAGGCTACCGACTGCAACGGGAGAGATGAATTTTAGCCATTGAATACGAACAATCGTTTGGTGTTCTGGTTTTCTTTCTCGCGCTGCGGGTGCTTGGTTCCCCGCAATAGATCTCGGTCCTTCCCGCCGTTTAAGCTACCGACTGCAACTGGGAAGGACAATGATTGCTACCGTGTGCATTTCAGCTATGGCTTTTGCTTAGCAGAGATCACGTAGTTCCCTGATCGTAACCACCCTTAAGGGGTGGGGAGTTGTGACGTGATTTTTTGAGCCACGTCACAAAAATGCTACCGATGATCAAGATATGCTCTCGATGCCCGGGTTGCGACCCATCCGTTTGTGTTAAGGGTCTTTTCTCTAGAATGTTTGTCTCGTTACGTTTGAGGTTTTGGATTGTGTTTTCGTTTTGGTTAGGTTGGCGTGCGGAACTCGGTCGAGCGGCGTGTGGCTCAAGGTACCGAGCAATCCCGACCGAGGGATGCACCCAGTGAGGCTTCTCGGGGAATCGGTGCACGCCCGGCTGAAAGGCCGGCGCCCCACCGTAGTGGTGCATCGTGCTGGAGAGCGGGCCGTTTGGGTTACGGGCGGAGGCTGGAGATCTCCGCGCCGCGCTTCTGGACAGAAGCTTTGCCCGCTTTCGCACGGTGACCCGGGGATGCGATTTCCGAGAACCTCCATGTTACCGATGAGAAAAGGTCCCGATTTGTTACCGTTCCGTTTTCGGGGTAACTCGGGCAGAAAACATAGATTCCGAAAGGAATATTCTATGAGAATATTCCAGTTCCCGAAATAATATTTCAGCTCTCGATATTATACGAGATAAAGTTCTCGCTTGAACCAGCGATTTCGCATGGTCCGATCCCGCGAGCGTGTTGACATTTTTTCTGTCAACGCGCTCTGTCTCGCTCTCGCATAATCCCTCGCACGCCGGCCTTGGTCGCGCGAGGTACAGAGTTGCTACCGAACCTTCGCGTGAGACGGTTGTCTCCAAAATCGCGATCGCTCCCGATTTTCCGGATATCGTGAAAGAGTTGTCGATCAGACGTCGCGATGGAGAGACGTGTCGCGTCTCTCTCGCACCCGTGTCGTCGCGCTCTCGGTCTCGCGTAAGAGGCACGTCGTCGTGCTCTCTCGATCCCGTGCGTACACCGTTTTCGTTCGCGTTAAGTTCGTCTACGTAAAAAGTTCTCGGGTGGGTAATCCACCGGCTCCCGCACCACAACAAAAAACCTAATTGTGTTTTATTAGTGGCGTTACCGGTGTCGCGAAAGTGACAGATCCCGTGATCGTTCACGCTACTCGCAGTGAATCCCGACCCCTCTACCACAACCCACAGCCTGAGCGGCCGTGCTGTACCGCAACCGTCCTCCCGTGCAGTGCATCCAGTTTAGTCCGGTTATGATTCCGGCGATCCAAAAATCAGGGAGGTCTCCAGACTCCCAGGTCATACCGGTTAAGATTCCGGTGAAACAAAAATCCAGGAGTTCTCCAGCTCCGTTTGGTGGGTCGGGTCTGATCACCCCGACCCCAGTTTATTCCGGTTGAGACGACCGGAGAAACAAAGTCTCTGGCGCCCCGGGTATTGCGGATGCACGCGCACGGGGTGGACGGCCGAAGGTGACGGTTTCTCGCACCGGATCCCGATTTGAGTTCTCGTTCAGTTCTCGTTCTCGTTCTCGTGGTTAGAGAAATATCGTCCGTCACAATATATATATATATTATTACTAATACAGCGGGTATTTTTGAAGCCGATGTCAGGGGTAGATCTGTGCCAGAGCAGGGCCAGCGGTAAAAGTAATGATACTGGGCTTATCAGAAGCCGACGTTGGCTAAACGCTGGCCGCCAACGCCAGGACTGTGCCGGTACATACACCCATCCATCCATCCACACACACACACACACACACACACACACACACACACACACACACACACACACACACACACACAGACACACACACACAGACACAGACACAGACACAGACACAGACACAGACACAGACACAGACACAGACACAGACACAGACACAGACACAGACACAGACGCACACGCACACGCACACGCACACGCACACGCACACGCACACGCACACGCACACGCACACACACACACACACACACACACACACACACACACACATATATATATCAATACAGGGCAATTTTCGAACCGCAGTCGGGTCCACGATGGTACCGGAGCTGGGCCAGCGATGAAAATAAAACCGGGCTTGTACTGTAGCCCGATGTTGGCCAGTGGTCGGCAACCAGCCTCTGGACCGTAGCTATCATTTCGGCCTCGGGGCAGCCTGTGACCGGTGGTGCCGCCGATCCTCGGCTAAGCGTTGAGCACCGTTGGGACAGTGATGGACGCATGCTGGCCCAGTTGTTTATAATTTCCAGGGTAATGTAGCGATAAACTTTGGTATTTGCGTTGCGTGAGGAAAAAAATCATAATTCGACAAATATGATTTCGACGACGGTTATACGGTAGGGCCCCGTATAGTTGGTGACGAAAATGCATGCGTCTCGTGTACAGGCCGCACAGATCGACGAATTTGTCGGATTTTTCGAGTGAAAGGGCGCCGAAAGTATGTTTTTATTCGAATTTTAACAAATCGTCGTTGGATCAAGACGTTTCGATTTTATAATTGGAATTATCATATTTGAATATGAATATGAAAATTGTGTATGTGGGGAAATTATTTCGAACCCGTAGGTCTATGTACAGGGTGTCCCATTTACATATTTGCACGCGAATGTTCCTCAAACTATGCGTTTTGAAACTCAACTCTCCAATTTTTTTTAAAGGATGTCTGTAGGAGAGGAAGTCAAGAAAAAAATTTTTTAAGGGGCAGTGTGACACTTTTAAAAAATTGATTTTTTTTGCCTTTTTCGACAGTTTATACTTTCAAGAATATCCTGTAAAAATGTCAAGGCCATATCTCTAATACTCCCCGAACGGCAGTATTCTAAAGAGCAACCGCTCGTAGGTATAAAATGCCCCATCTGCCGTTTAAACGCGTTTTTTCTCGAAATGAGATTTTTCAAATTTGCTGACATTGTAACTCAGAGATCAATTATCCGATTGACTTGAAATTTGAACTGAGTACTCTTGAATATATTTACTCCACAATGACGTAGGATATTTTTGATTGGATGAACATTGACGATTTGGCCTTGAAAAAAACGACCATCTTATAGGCAAGAAAACAGACTTTTTTTCATAACTACGCTGTTTTGTTTAGATTTTGATATTTTTCGAAAATCCTACGCCATTGTACTGGAAGTACCTTCCAGTTTAATGACAATTTTTCCTTTTTCGGTTTCAGCTACTCAATCGGCCGGAATCATGTCAGCAGTGGAGGAACTTTCTTTTTGTGCCGGCCCAAACGTGACCCAAACAAATGGAGTACTGAATCAGTACAACAATCGATGAGATACGGAAAAAAGGTGAATGTATTCTCCTAGAAATTCGCTCTATACACTCCGACGAAGAAAAAGGTGTAGTTTTATTAAAAGAAAACCAAGATCACGTCGAAACTTGAAGGCACCTCTCGGACAAAATGTGCATGTCCGTGGAAAAAAAGATATTATTAGTTTTGTTTGAAACATTTTTCCAAACAACGCATAAGTTCAGAAATATATGCGAAGAAAGAGGAGATCGGGACACCCTGTACATGTGTATAGGCTGGTCCGAAATGTGACGTGAAAAATAAAAATCTAGATGCCTCGTATCAAAACCTATCCGAATAACTCCCACGTATGTTCTACGAACTTTTTTAGATTTCGAGAAAAAAAATTTTTATTTCATTTTTGTGCATGTACTTTCTTTGCAATTTTTTCTTGCTTGTGTTATTGGTACGAATCGCACTATTGAGCGATAAGTAAATTACCAACAACAGGACACCACTGTCACAGGCCGATAAAAGGTCGTGTTTCCGATTTTTTGTCGACTGGATTATTTATTAGGGGATCAGAAAAAAGGTATGTTATTGAACATACATTGAACGTATTTCGTGCAAATTTTTATAAAATTTTTATGAAAACAAAAAATGAAAAATTGACATCGTTATTGAGGCATCATAGAGCCTCTGTATAAAAAATGTGGTCCAACGATAACTTGACAATGGTCTGAAAAATAAAAATAAAAAAGTTTTATAAACAATATGAATGTAGTTCTCGTTGTACGTAGCCGTTCTTCTTATAGGAAATTTTTTCCAAAAGTGGCGAGTGTTAAAAAAAAATCTACTTTTAGCAAAAAAATTTACTCGTATTCGGGGACTTAAAAAATACTAGATTTCAACGAAAAAAAACGACTACGTACAACGATAGCTACTGCAATTACGGAGATTTTGGTTTATTAAAATTGATAATAGGACACTTATAGCCAGAGTTATGATTCCGGCCAGATCAAGAAAACTCGTTTAGAAAAAAACGCGAATAAAAGTTTCAATATACGCAAATCGTTGCACTATCTGCTCTCACTAAATCGTCTGGAACTTTGTCAATTTTCAATATTTTAACTTGAATGTTTTTCCCGTATTTATGAATCTGTGTACTTTAAGAAAATGCAAAAAAAATTCTCGGCCCATCCTCGGCCCAGTGGTATCCCGCTTCAAACAAATACGTTTGAGAAGCTGTCACTAAAGTTCAGACGATAAAAAACAATACTCATACAAGTCTAAATAATTCCAAACAGCTGATAAAAATTTCTAAAACGAAAGTGCACACACAAAAGGAAAAAAAGAAAAACCTTTGCTACAGGAAAACTCGAAAAAGATTTTGAATGCTTCTCTCTCGAAGACCAAAAAAGATCGTAAAACATACATGGGGGGGATTCGGATAGGCTACGATAAGGATGGCATAAGAGGTATCCAGATTTTCCTTTTGGACGTCCCTTTTTGCGCCACCCTGTATACAGGGTGTCCCAGAACTGAATGCGTTCTCTGAAATGGGAGGTTGGGGATGAAATTCTGAGTCGATTGATATAAGCATGTGTGTGTCTCAGATCAACGCCTGAATTATTATTAATTTTTAACGGCGGGCCAATCAGGTGCGCCGATGAGCCCAGTGGTTCCTGGCGGGAGCACCGCACCTACAGGCCCCACCGCACGCGTACGCCGGCTCATTGGGCGCGCCCGATTGGCCCGCTTTTATAAATTCATAATAATTCAGGGGTTGATCTGAGACCCACACATGCTTATATCAATCGACTCGGAATTTCACCCCCAACCCCCCATTTCGTAGAACGCATTCAGTTCCGGGACACCCTGTACATAAACGCCTATTTACACCCTGAAATTAAATGAGAGTGCACCGTCGCGACGTTATTATATTCCATTCAGGGATACATCGTCGATGGAACGAAGGCTCCAGGCGAGGCGTTAAATGGACTCGAGAGGAGAAAAAACAGGAAAGACACGATTATTCATGCAGGATGGACGTCGTGCGAGGTGTGAGGACGGCAAAGATATATAAATTATATTAATCTATGTGTCGTAATGGATTTGTGTGTGGGAATGAAGAGGATGAGAGCAACGATTGCGTGGCTGTGCTGGAACTATTTAATTGAGAATGATGTAAGAATAAAGCATTGCAGGAATGGAGAAGCGAGAACACCAATTATTTCCTGATTATTATTCTCTCTCTCTCTCTCTCTCTCTCTCTCTCTCTTTCTCTCTCTCGCTATCTCGCTTATTTTAAAAGAATAAATAGGATTTGAACGAGCACTTAATTAAAACTTGTAATCCAGGCGGATGATACGCCCGGATTGGGAGACCCAAAGACTTTTCCGAATTATTAAATCCCTATATACGAAATGTATCCGTGAAAGAGAGCGGTCCTACGTGCGTCAAGGGCCATGAGTTGGATCCATCGCTGCCGTCTATCGCCGCGGAACTAATTACGACATATCGATGGTAGGCGAAAAAGGAACATAATTTGGTAAAATATTATTTATTAAACGAACCGCGTTCATTGGCGACTCGACGCATTTTCGCGTTTCCGAATAAACCGCAACAGCGTGGTGGTTTCACATTACGTATTGTTTTGTTGCATGTTCGGTTCCATTGATGGCTTTTGCTTTTGTTCTTTTCGTCCAGGAAATATCGTACCTCGGTCGAAAGTTAATTACAATGCTGGTCGGCCGATAGCTAATTAATCGGGATATTCGAAGTATGGACAAAGGCCGCCTGGTATCAAAAGCGAATTTAATTTTGAATGCTCGTACAGCCATGTTGATTTCGCAAGTAAATTTTATTTGCAACCATTTTTGGCTACATTCGCGACAAAGCGTCACCAACTTTTTCAGACCGAGCAAGCGGACTGATGATTGAAATTCGGAATATGAATTTTACTTTAAATTCCTTTCCAACGTCGTATTGACGGGGGACCTCTCTGGAAGCCCAATTTGAAGAGTCAGAATGATGCATTTTTTTTCCAGTAATACATTGGTTGGAATAAATTGATTTTTTTCAGCATGTTGTACACATGTTTGTGGTAACAATGTGTTTTTTTTTTTCGAAAGAAAATCTTTCAAAGTATTCGTGGTGCTGCAGTTGGCGTTGCAGTCCTTCAGCAGCGAGGCCCGAAACGGCGGGATTTCTACCAGGCTCAAATGTAATTTGAAACAAAAACAAAGTTTTTTTTCTTCAAATATATCGAACTCGCTGTGGGTTCACGATCTACTTTTCGAAATTTCGAAAAATCCGAAAAATGACAGCTCTTGCAAAGGAAACCTCATTTTTCTCTTGAAAAACAGTATGCTGATGGCATTGTTATTAACAAATGGTTAATCCAATTAAAAAATGCGATCGTGGACCGAAAATGACTACTGTTTGAACGCTAACTGTGCAAATTCAAGTCAATAGTCTGAAAGTTACTCAAGACAACAATCTCGCCGTGTCAAGATGTGTAGTTTCGAGATAACCGCGTTTAAACTCGACGGATCGCGGTTGAGGCCTTAGGCCACAGTAACAGGTATGAAATCATGTGCGAATTTAACAATTTTTTTTCGCATGGAAAAGTGATTCGCTCATAAAATTAAGTACACATCTATTTTGTATGAATATCAAGCTGTTAGATTTTTTTTCGATGGACAAAATGGCCGACTACTAATATTTTCTTTTATCTTTTTTTAGGCGCTCCGCGGAGTGACATTCAGCATCCACAATTCTTATCTAGAACAAAAAACAAAAATTCTCGTCAATCTACATTAAAATACCTAGAGAAGTACGTAGGGAATTTAAAAAATATTGTTTTATTCAAAAGTTGTAGGTATTTGAACTTAAGAAATGAATTTTCAGTGAAAAATTTCTTTATAACTGCTCATAAACTGCTCATAAAATGAAAAGTTTTCGATTAATCAGAAATGGCGTACGTACTTCTCTGCGAAATGCAATTAGGAACATAACTTTTTAATTTGACGTAAATCGGGTGAAAATCGTTGAAGTTATTTGTCACGCCAATTGGAAAAAAGCTGTTTCGAGAAGTTTCGAGTAATCGGCCATTTTGTACATCGAAAAAAAATATATATATTTTCTAACAGCTTGATATTCATACTAAATAGATTTGTAATTAATTTCATGAGTGAATAACTTTTTCATACGAAAAAAATGGTTAAATTCGCACATGATTTTATACCCGTTACTGTGGCCTAAGGCCTTAAGCCGACGCACACTGTTCCACTAAAATAGATGTGACTTCGTCAATTTATTTATTCAGGGTCCGGTTGGTCTTAAAATATTCTTGAAAGTTCCCACTATAACCATGTGCAAAAAAAAACCATTTTTTTAAGTTTCCAGAGAGGGATACCCCCTCAATATCGCACGTTCACGATGAAGAATCTAATTCCACGATTCCATTCGATCAACATCAAACCCAGACGAAATAGGTGCACTCCAACGATCTTCCAATGAGAGACGGAACGACATTCAGACAGCTGGCAGCCGCAAATTAGGATCGAGACTTGGAATCATTCGTTCCGAAATCTCATTCTAAGCGGCCCATTGATCTCACGTCACTGCATCATTACCTATACGGAGGAGTGGGAAAAAAAACAGGTTAAAAAAAATTCTACACGTCAATGAATCGATGGTGCTTGAGAAAATCCTCCGATAAAACGATGTTTAATCGAAACGCCTGAAAAACTCATCGACGCGGGTGTATGTGTCATCGTTGTGTGTGAGTGTGAGAGCGAGAGAGAGAGAGGGAGAGAGAGAGAGAGAGAGAGAGAGAGAGAGAGAGAGAGAGAGAGAGAGAGAGAGGACGAGAAAGAGAGAGCGCTACTTCTTCCAGAAGTAAAAGGGATAAAGTGGATGAGGCGAGAGAGCCACGCCTTCCTTCACGCTTGGTAAAGTATACCGACCATGAGCACCGGCGTCCCATTAAGAAACGTCATGGCCTAATTAACTTCTTACATAGATGCAAATATATACATATATACGGGGTGTCCTGTTACGAATGGATAATCCTGCAACTGTCGATAGGTCAGATCACGTCCTACTATATGCTGGAATTTCAGTTTAGTAAAAGGCCCACTTTTTCGAGATTTTAGGGTTTATGTTATTTTTTTTTTTTTTTAATCATCTGCCTTTGGTTTTTCGCATGCCCTTTCTACAAATGATACGAATCGACAATAACTAAGCAACTTTTTAAAGTAATTGGCACGATGTGCGTAGTACATTTTTTTTACACCGCAGGCTATCAATGCCAGATGTCAGATATTTTTTCATAAATTTTCCTTAACATTTAAGGTTAAAAAGAAGAATTTTCTAGATAAAACAGATAACCAAGAGCATTTTCTAAAAAACCGGCTCAAAAAAGTTTTCATTTGTGGAAATGGCACGCGAAAAACCAAAAGCAGATGATTTTTATCTCGAAAACCGTGGCACTTTCACTAAAATGAAATTCAAGCATATAGTTGGACATGAGCTCACCTATGGACAGTTGCAGGATTATCTATTCATAAGAGAACACCCTGTACATATAAATATACACACACACACACATACGCGCGCGTGCGCGCTTATACATATGTCCAGGGTGATTCACAACTATGAGGGTTCCCTCGTTCAGCACATGAGGTGTGCGAGCGGAACGCTTTTTTTAAACGTGAAAAATTAGCGGAATATTGGCGTTCGAAGTCTGACGCTGACTAAACAATGACACAGCATTTGCTCACGCGCGATTTTTGTTCTTTAAGGGGAGATATACACCTGGGAGCCGGAAAAAGGTCATTTTTGTGAATTTTTTCAAGGAAAACTATTTGAAATTTCGGATTGGGGTTTTAATTATCTAAAAGTATATACATTCAAAAATATGTTTAATATTCTTTATTTAAAAATATCAAAAATATACAAGGATATTGTATGATCGTTGGAGCGTCGTAAAAAAATCTGCGTATACGGTACCCACTGGCGTTTCTTCAAAAATCATCTGAAAAAAAAACCAAAAAGATTATTAAATTAGATACTATAATCTAGTACTTGTCATAGCCAATTTTGAAAATTTCGATTTATGACAAAATGGGGGACGTTTGAACATCAATAGTGATTTTTGGGCCAAAAATTAGTTATTATTTTGCCTATAAAACAAAAACTAAGTAAGGGAAAAAAACATCCTATGACAAGTACTAGATAATGGTGTATAGAATAACCACAAAAAACCTCAAGGCATCGGTTAATTGGTTTTCGAGAAATTTTGGGTACCGATTTGAAAAACGTGGTTTTGAGAAAAACGCGTTTGCAAATTTGGGAATGAATAAATCATGAAATTTGTCAACTTACATGGAATCATCGATACCAGGCCCATAGTTTAGGTCTTCTACGGTCGACGGAATGTTCATAGCTTCTAAATCCTCGACCCCGACCATCTAGGTGTATATCTCCCCTTAAGCGGTTATGCCTAGTTGTAAAAATAAAAAAAATTACTTTTTTCAAAACCAATATATTTTGACGGTATATCATCTATGAATGTTCCCTCAAAATTTCAAGGTGATTGGATCAAAATTGATAGATTTATAGGCCGTTATGTTGACGCTCGTCGGAGCTCTCGGAGCGTCGTTCGAAACTTTAAGCTCTTCTATCACGTTTTCGAAGTCGGTGAGCAAGACATCTAAAAAACTACCGCATCGATCTTTTTGAAATGTTTACGGCTTTTTAAGATGTGGAAGTATAGTATTTCATCGTAGGATTTTTATTCCAATGCATACTTTCGATTTCATAAACCAATGTGATATGTAATTTTTTTTTAAACAAGCTTTTATTCAACGTACTAAAAAGTAGAGAACAATTTTTTTTACCCAGTCACCTATATGTGTCTATAAATAAAAGCTTGGGGCGCTCAAAATTTAGACATAAGCCCCAAGCATTTATTTATAATCACATATAGGTGACTTGGTAAAAAAAATATACTTTTTAGTAAAGTGTATAAAAGCTTGTGTAAAAAAATGTTATACATATCAATTATTCTTTTCCTTTTAGTCTTCAATTGATTTTAGCTCTAAATAGTCGGGAAGTGGGTGAAATATGGATTTTCCGTTTTGCATTTCACAAGAAAGTCATCTCACACCAAGTCGAGTTAAATAAAATCTTGTAAAAATGCCCATTTTTTTCGCAAAAAATCAAGACTCTCACTTTGAACACGCGCTATCAGTTTGATATTTTGGAAATGCCTTCGACTAATCACAGGATAAACTAATATGCTATCGAAATCTGTTTCATTTTTTTGATATTAGAAAACCTGGTCCAGAAGGGCATTTCTCACCGCAAAAGACATTTTTGATAATTCAATATATTTACACCAACAAATTACAGTGTTCTTTAAATGGGCCGTATTCAAATACACAATTGTTGTAGAAATTTATCATCACGATTTTACAAAAAAAAATCCAAAAAATGAGCTGTTTTCGACTGTTACAACTAGGCATAATCCGTTAAATATTAAATCGTAGACTAAAACTATTAAGGCCTTAGGCCGCAATAACGGGTATAAAGTCATGTGCGAATTTAACAATTTTTTTTCGTATGAAAAAGTTATTCACTCATAAAATAAATTACACATCTATTTAGTATGAATATCAAGCTGTTAGAAAATATATATTTTTTTTTCGATGTACAAAATGGCCGACTACTCGAAACTTCTCGAAACAGCTTTTTTCCAATTGGCGTGACAAATAACTTCAACAATTTACACTCGATTTGCTTGAAATTTAAAAATTATGTTCCTAATTGCATTTCGCAGAGAAGTACGTGCGGAATTTCTGATTAATCGAGAACTTTTCATTTTATGAGCAGTTTATGAGCAGTGATAACGAAATTTTTCACTGAAAATTCATTTCTTAAGTTCACATACCTACAGCTTCTGAATAAAACAATATTTTTTAAATTCCGTACATACTTCTCCAGGTATTCTAATGTAGATTGACGAGAATTTTTGTTTTTTGTTCTAGGTAAAAAATTGGGGATGCTAAATGTAACGCCGCGGAGCGCCTAAAAAAGATAACAAAAGAAATTATTAGTAGTCGGCCATTTTGTACATCGAAAAAAAAAAAATGTCTAACAGCTTGATATTCATACTAAATAGATGTGTAATTAATTTTATGAGTGAATGACTTTTTCATACGAAAAAAAATTGTTCAATCCGCACATGATTTTATGATTTTATACCCGTTACTGTGGCCTAAGGCCTTAAATCAAATTATCGATTTGCAAAGTGAATTCTAAGTGGTCTTTATTTTTTTATAACCCCGTTAGTTGTGAATCATCCAGTATATACACGCAGAAATGTGATTTCGAAGACATTCCACTTAGCGAATCTTTTTATCCCCAAAATCGACAATTTAAAAAAAAAAAAGAAACCCAGTCTGTTCCCAAAACCCCTAGATGTGCCATTAGCAAATATTGCATAGAAACAACGAGATCAAAATATCCTTTCTCTCTATCCTCATAATAAACAATCACATACACCTATATGTTCCAAGGCCTCATGAACGACAGGAACGATTGACGACAGCATGCTGTAGTATGCGTTAGACACGGTTCGAGACACATCCGACGGTTCCAATATGCGTTTGACACGTTCATTGAGAATGACGAGTCCGCGGTGCAAATGCGTGTAAAATTATTCAACTTGAATAACAAAGAAACATTGTCCACTCGATTATCGTTGTTATTAGGAGAAGAGAAAAATTCAACTCGTGCTGCATAGTCCACAGATCCTACCACATCCCTTTAGGGATTCAATGAGGCCACTGAATGCAGAGACCCCACATCGGAACCCAAATGGATTTCGCGCTATTTCCCGATTGACGTCATTTGAGAATTTTTTATTTAAAATTCTCAGCCGGAATTTGTTGGGTCTCCCAAAAAAATGTCCTTTCGTGATCCCGTGCACAAATTTATTGGGGAGTCCCAAGATGCACCGACATCTGTATAGGGGCTCGTTAAGGACACCGCACATAGGGATGAGATTAGATTAGACTAGATTAGGTTTATTAGTGCAACTAGGACAGAAACGTCCTCTAGCACAATGGGGAGTCGTCATTGGGGTCCAATTGCATTCTGCACGGTTCCCCGAGCATCGTTGTTCGACAATTTTTACCACGTTCGTATCGAAAATATGTCAAAATTCACGAAAAAAAAAACTCGGCGTGTTGAAACATAACCTACACGTTCCGTGAACGTGTACGTGTGTGGTGATTTTATTCCAAAGTGCAGTACAATAAATAACAAACGATAATTACAGCCAATTTTCAGTCATGTGATTCAAATAGATGTTCAAAATATACATTTTTAAGCAATTTCTAATTTTTACGATAAGATTTATACTTTTTTTAGGATACACTCATTTTGTATATACAGGGTGTCCTTCTTACCTCTGCCACTCGAAATAACTCGGTAATTATCGACGTCACAAAAAAAGTGTTCCAGACAAAAGTTGTACGGTGTGAAAGGGGCTATCAAATGCCCTATCAAATGGAATGGTACATTTTTTTTCAGCCATCTTGTGGAGCACCTCGAGCCGCATAAAAAAAAACATTCGAGCGTCAAAGTCGTTCAAGGTCATTCAAGGTCACCTATTAAAGTGAAATATAAATCTAAATATCTCGGATCACTACCAAATATTTGGCAGTGATCTGAGACTTTTAGATTTGTATAATCGATACTGACCTTGAATTACCTTGAATGACTTAGACCCCCTAATGTTTTTTATGCGGCTTAAGGTGGTCCACAAGATGGTTAAAAAATGTACCATTCTATTTAAAAAAGTGGAGGTAACCTTCACTGTGCGTCGGCACCTAAAAAAAATTGGTCGCATTTGATGGCCCCCTTCACACCTTACAACTTTTGCCTGGAACATTTTTTTGTGACGTCGATAAGTACCGAGTTATTTAGGGTGGCAGAGATAAGAGGGACACTCTGTATATACAGGGTGTCCTGTTACGAATGGATAATCCTGCAACTGTCGATAGGTCAGATCATGCCCTACCATGTGCTGGAATTTTAGTTTAGTAAAAGTTCCACGGTGTTCGAGATTTCGGACTTTATATTATTTATTGAAAAAAACATCATCTGCTTTTGGTTTTGTCGCATGGCATTTCTACAAATGATATGAATCGACGATAACTAAGCAACTTTTCAAAGTAATTGGCACGATATGCGTAGCACATTTTTTTTCGACTGCAGGCTATCAAAGTCAGATGTTCGAATTAGTTTGGATGAAAATTCTGCACAAGATCTTTTTCATAAAGTTTCCTTAACATTTAAGGTTGAAAAGACGACTTTTCTAGATAAAACGAATACCCAAGATTTTTTGAAAAGCAGGTTAAAAAACTTATAATTTGTAGAAATGGCATGCGAAAAATCAAAAGCAGATGATTTTTATCTCGAAAACCGTGGGACTTTTGCTAAACGTAAATTTCAGCATGATCTGACCTATCGACAGTTTCAGGATTATGCATTCACGACAGTCCACCCAGTATTGTATGTTTAGAAAAATCAACGTACAGAATGCGACGGGATGCATCAAGAATCGCATCGGATTCCGTTCGATAATGTGGAAGTCCATTAGTATTCAAATTGGATTCGAACATTGGATTCCAATGGCGAATCCCGATGAGAATCCACTGTCCGAGGGAGACATTTTACTAGAGGGATCCAATGCGATGACCCACATGATTCCTATCAGAAAGCAGAGACAAGTATGGGAATCCAATTGGATCTCTGTGACAATTTCAGCTCGGATTATCCCCGTGGCTGCTGTCGTGAGAGTAACTTTTTTCGGACGCCATAATGAGGCAGCAGTGACAATTGGATAGAGAAGTGGGGCTGGGGAATGAAAGCCGAGGATCGATCGCGAGTGATGCAAACGATCTGGGTCTTCAGAAAGGTAGCAAAAGTGGGCAACGAAGATCGAATAGATCGATAGGGGGAAAGCGATACCCTGGAGATGGTGGTGAGTTGCACGCACCTGGCACTTTCCGGGCTGATGGAATGAAATGGACGGAGACGTAAGCTGAAACCCGAGAAAGGTAGGCGTCCTCAGCTGGGTTAAAGAGGATTCGGGAAAAGGAATAAGATAGAGACACTGTCGGGTTTGCCTGAACTCATACAACTTCAACTCCATCCCTCGTTCTCTCTTTCTCTTTTCGTCCTCACCTCGCCTGTCACGCCCTCTCTATCACTCATCTCTCACATTCTATCCGTGGCTGCTTAGTGGTTGGAACTCTTCACGCGGACGAGTGGTCCGGAGCTAATGGGCCTGAAGGCCAATAAAGAAGGTAACGAGATGCAGCGGAATACCACATACGAAGCAATTTACGAGCTCGCGATCTCGATTACGTTCGCGATTCATCATGCCTGATGACATTCAATGACGAAAGTCGTGATACGCGCAACGAGGTGAAAATTCAACTATACTAAACACAGCCAAGATCTTTGCGGTGTATGCACTTGGCAGCGCGCTAAAATTGACAGGCACCGCCTGATTGGAGCTGAGCATGTGATTAAGGGGTCTTCTCACTTTTGACGCTTTTCACGAATTTTTGATAGGTTTATATGATAGATATTGATATAAAAGTTGTTACACTTAAGGCGAAGTAGAAGATGTACCACGTGACATATGAGTGCGAAAGAGATAGCTGAAATTCTTTAACAGAGATTCCTCAGAGATGAATAATATATAGGGCAAAAGGAAATCATCACGCTCTGCTTCAGGAAATTCTCCAGAGCCTAATGCTTTGCTTTTCCTAAAAAATGTAACCATCTATGAGAAAATTGGTTTGGGAAATTTGTGAGGTTATGTTGACCTTCTACATGCCCTTAAGGGGTTAGGCCACAGTAGAATTTCCAAAAAATCGATTTTTTTCTCGCTAAAATGGTGCTTTATCATCATAAGAATAAGTTACTATTCGATTTATAGCGAGGACATTTTTTTTTCACCGACTTCTAGCGTACGTAATGCACGTAACGCATGGCACGGCCAGAGGCATATGTAAAACTTTAAACGCGTTTTTCTCGAAACATTTTTTTTTTTCAATTGGCGTGACAAATAACTTCAACAATTTTCACTCGATTTACTTCAAATTTAGAAGCTATGTTCCTAATTGCATTTCGCAGAGAACTACGTACGGAATTTCTGATTAATCGAAAACGTTCCATTTTATGAGCAGTTTTATACGAAATTTTTCACTGAAAATTCAAGTTCAATTCAAATTCAAGTTCAAATACCTACAACTTTTGAATAAAACAATATTTTTTAAATTCCGTACGTACTTCTCTAGGTATTCCAATGTAGATTGACGAGAATTTTTGTTTTTTGTTCTAGGTAAAAAATTGTGGATGTTAATCGTCACGCCGTGCAGCGCCTAAAAAAAGATAACAAAAGAAAATATTAGTAGTCCACCATTTTGTACATAAAAAAATATATACATATTTTCAACAGCTTGATATTCATACTAAATAGATGTGTAATTAACGTTAACCCATAACAAATTATGGTTGAGTCACTTTTTCACACGATAAAAATGATTAAATTCGCACATGATTTTAGACCCGTTACTGTGGCCCAACCCCTTAATAAATACGCTTCCGAAATACATAAAAAATATATTTTCATGTATTTATGTAACCCAAACAAACTTTAAACGCGTTTTTCTCGAAAGAACGTATTTCGACGACTTGTTGCTAAAATCTTCGAAACTACTGAACCGAACTTTATGAAATTTTAACCACATGTTCTTTACAACTATAGCTATAGCGCATATCAAGGATTTAAAAAAAAAATCATATTTACTATTTTTTGCCAAAAACGGTGAAAAGGACAGGTTTTTTGTTTTTTCGAAAAATGTCCGCCATTTCGTTATTTTTGCATATATCCAAAATCGTATGATATGCGCTATAGCCATTAACATACTGAATCTAAAACGGTTTGATGTTTTTGTTTCGGATGATCCATTTTCGAGATTTCATAAATAGTGACGTCAAAAAATAAATAATTTTTTTAAATGCATTTCGAAAGTGTATTTATTAAGTGTAACAACTTTTATCTGAATGTCTATAATATAATCCTATCAAAAAAAAAAAATCATGAAGATAGCCTTTTTAGCGTCTAAAGTGAGAAGACCCCTTAACAAAGAAATTGTGAAGCACCGAAGAACCTTGTCCCATATCCCTTGTACATAGACGCACACACGAATATTAAGGTAATGAAGAATGAACATTTTTATTCTGTGCTGCCATGAAAAATGTTGGCACATGGCAAAAATATCTCTCGTCCTGAGTGGGCCACGTCGAAGAAGGTTCCAAGTTATTGCCAAAGGCATAATCTTTTACGTGACGAATGAAGAGCACGTGGAAACCAGAAATTTTCAATCAAAAACAAATAAAAAACAATTTTCTGATTCCACTCAGGGAGCGGAAATGCCTGATTTTCTGACGAAAATCAAATTTAATGACGTTAGCACACAATTTGTAACTGTACTTTTAATTTTAGACGGGTAAACCCCTGATTTTAAGCAACAAAAAAGTACAATTTTTTACACCACCTTTTCAAATTGACCCACAGGGCTCACTTTTCACAAGAATGTTTTTTTTACCCCATAAAAACACTTGCAATAGCTATAAACAAAAAATATCGAATTTCTCTGCATCAGCCCAGTATATATATAGTATCGCTTGAACCCGCGGATACGGCCCTTCAATTTTTCAAAGGATCAGAATAACACCTTTCGATTATACTTTGTGTGAGGTGCTTATAAGTGAAAATACAATAAAAAAAAAAAACAATGTGTCCGGTATTGCGAGTAAAGCACTGTATAAAAGCACTTGGGCACATGGTAAATACAATGTACTACGTGTGTATCGACGTGTTTTTATACCGATGCACACAAGCCCTCGTGGCTCTCGAGTGCATACTCTATTCAGGATTTTGCGCCACTACGATACCCACAGCTCGGGTCAGCTAAGGCTCCAGCTGCTTCGACACAAAATACATTTTCATGCGCGTATGTAAGGCCAAGTTGATTGCCCACCGGACTAGGAGCTCAAGCCTTTCGTATATATTTTATATATATATATATATATATATATATATATATATATATGAATACAATGGGTTGAAAATATATTTTTTTCTGAGATATATATATCTCTCAGATATATATATCTCAGAAAAAAATATATTTTCAAGCCATTGTATCCATGTGATGTTAGCTGTCCATAACAAAACAGCACATTTGACTGCTTTTTTTAACGATTTTTTTTTAAACGTATCATCCTCGTGCCGATAATTTATCTATGTAACTAAAATGCCTGAAATCTGGGCCTGTATCTAAAATATTAGGAACAGGTCCTTGAAATGTCTAAACTAGCCCTGTCCCGAAAATATTAAGACTAGTCCTGTCCTTAAAATAAGCATGTCCCTGAAGTCGCTAAAATCTGGCCTTGTCCCTAAAATAATAGGTATAGGGCGGCCCTTGAATTGATGCTGTCTCTAAACATCCTCTCTCCCTAAAATATGAGGGATAGGGCTGACGTTGAAATGGCCCTGTCTCTGACCTCCCTAAAATCTGCCCTAGTTTCCTAATATCTGGTCCTGTCTGCAAAATCGTATAAATGTGCACACATTTATGTAACGTTTATTTTCAAGACAATCGGGCTTTCCGAATGTTGAGTACGGGGACAATTAGCTACTATGAGACTATTTTTCACGTAATGGAATGCTCCAAAATCACCTTTTCCCGTTCATGTATATATGTGATCATGTACATTCGTATGGACAGGTTGTACAGCACATGGAAGTATATATGTATAGAGAGGGAGAGAGAGAGAGAGAGAGAGAGAGAGAGAGAGAGAGAGAGAGAGAGAGAGAGACATATATATATATATATATAGGGTACTGCCATCACCAGTCGACCCAGCGTTTTCCTCACGTAACTGGATTTCCCGCAGGGCGAATTAATATTAACTGCTTAATTAATTAATCGAACGAGCGGGCGGCCCCGTGACGATGGGTCTAAGGTCGTAACTCGAGTAAGCTGAAGAGAGATCTCGATAGAGAGAGAGAGCGAGAGAGAGAGGGGGAGAGAGAGAGAGAGAGAGAGATCCGAGGGCGTGAGCGAGGAAGCAAGAGATCGGAGGGAGAAAGCCGTATTTTGGTCCCGCGCACTCTCGACCCACCCTTGATTTAGCCAGTACCGAGGGTTCCTCTTCTCCGGTCAGTGTCTCGAAAGTGTCAGTAGTTGGCAACAGCGTCGCATCTCGACGGTGGTCGGTTGCGGCGATTAGACGGTTATACGGGTCAAGAAGTGTGACATGTTCGAGAGACAGAGCGAGAGAGAAAGACCCGCAAGGGGAAAAAAGAAAAGCAGGGAGGGGGAGAGCAAAAGGGAGAGAAAAAAAAAGAAAAAGGGAAAAAGACAGGGAGAGAGAGGAGTCTGCCACCTAGGTTGTGGACGTCGTATGAATGTGAAAAAAAAAACCAAACATATTCTTAATCTGTATGAGGGTGTGACCTGCATGGATTTGGTATCAGACACAGCAAAACAAAGAAATTACAAAATGATGGCAGATTATACCTACTTTTATTACGAAATTTTTTCTTTTTTTCTGACCACTCTACGAGGTATATTGAAAAAAAAAACTTTTCGCCGCAATTCTGCTACCAATACATAAAAACAGTCTACTGGAGGTGCATGCCAAATCTGAGCTGAATCGCCTAATTGGGCATCGAGATATCGTGGTTGCCGAGGTGGAAAATGTGTTTCCGAAAAAAAAAACGCGTTTAGGGTTTTCTACGTCTCGACTGTGTTTGCTTAGTGTACTCTCCCAGAGTGTACTGCTTATAATTGCTGTAACTCGGCTAATTTGATGAGTATCGTTAAACGGTTTTCACAGACGTATTCAGAAAGGTCTGTAGGATTTTTTTTAATGTAAAGAGTTTTTCAAATTTATAATCGTGTTATTAATTAATTATTTATAGTCATAATATTAATTCCGCCATAATATTTATTTGTTTCTGTGTGTTTTCAAGCATATATATATATATATATATATATATATATATATATATATATATATATATGGATGATTCAAAAATAGATATATAACTATATGCATGAATTAATATTTGAATTGATTAATTAATTTTCATTACTTTTTATTTAATTAAATTATTTATGTATTTACATATCATATCATATTATATATATATATATATATATATATATATATATATATATATATATATATATATATATACCAGGTGTGTAAGTATGAAACCGGAATTTGCCCATAGGTGGCGCTAGATGTCGATGCAGTTACCGACACATCACGTCAGCGGTGTCTTGTTATTGTATTGATATCCGACAAAGATTTCCAATTCACAATAACACGAGTTTCATTCAGTAGCATTAGTTTATTAGAGATAAACATGTCAAGTTTTGTGCCAACAAATTACGATTTGCGGACAGCACTACTTTTCTGTTTTCATCTGAAGAAAACCGCAGCCGAATCACATCGAATGCTTGTGGAGGCGTTTCGTGAGCATGCTCTCGGTAAAACTCAGTGTTTCGAGTGGTTCAAACGGTTCAAAAGTGGCGATTTTGACGTGAGGAACGAAGAACGTGGAAGACCACCGAAAAAGTTTGAAGACGCTGACCTGCAAGCCTTGTTGGACGAAGACGACGCTCAAACACAACAACAACTGGCGGATCAGTTAAAGGTGACCCGAGAAGCCATCTCCAGTTATTTGTATCATATCATTACAATAAACGTGTTTTTTCTGTACAAAAATTCCGGTTTCATACTTACACACCTGGTATATATATAAATACAGAATACCCTTAGGCGAGGAAAGAATTGCTGATTTTCATCACTTGTTTTAAAGTAAAGATTCCTTCACCATTTTTGAGACTTAGGGTATGTTTTATTACTACTTTTGGCTGTTACATGATATAAAAAAAATTAATCTTTAGCAATGGCGGAGGTATGGCACGGTCTTCTAAACGGATTGCGGTGGATGTTGTCAGACGGCGCGGCGTGATCCGTAGCGTCGGCGGGATTAATCTGAAAAAGATCAACGAAGATTTTCCTTTCATTAGCCCTCATACGCAGAATATGAACCAAGAAAAAGTGAGACACGTTGAAAATCGATGAAACGGTACGCTTTGAAATAAAAAGATTAAATTTCCCGAAAAAAAATGACTCCATTTTGCACTTAAAAAATATTTCCTTTTTGAATCTTCACAAACATTTAGGATCATGTTTTAGACGATAAGGTTAGAAAAATTCATACCAAATTTTATCAGAATCGGTCGATTAGTTTTTTAGCTATACGTCACGCCAATTTGGAAAATTTATTTTAATAGACCGTGCCACACCCCGCAATTGCCTAGGATAAATAAATAAAATACCACATTAGAGCTACGGATAGTATAAAAACATACCCCAAGTCTAAAAAAAGTTAGAGAAATCTTTCTTTAAAAAAAAAAATCTTAAAAATCAGCAAATTTTTTCCTCGCCTAAAGGCACTTCCCCCCTTAATAGCAAATGCCAGATTCGATACATAAAATTCACCATGAGAATTCACTCTCCGAACTCCAAAATTGACAAGAGAACAAAAATGAAAAAAAAAACAAACAAAAAAAGGACATCAAACACACTTCATAACTTTTTCTACGGGAGGGAATGTTGGCATGCATGAAAAATATACGTGGCGGACGAGGAGATTCACCGCAAACAAAAAACGAGAGAGAAGGGTTATTAATTTTCGTAAACTCGACGATTATTCACGACACGTCGCGATATGATGTATGCCCAACGGGCTATACGTACTCGTGACTGCCAAATTTTTTAACTATTCTGTTCGCGATGTCGTTGCCAAGTGTGTGTAACTGTACGCACCTAACCACACGCGCAGGCACACACACACACACACACACACACACACACACACACACACACACACACACACACACACACACACACACACACACACACACACACACACACACACACACACACACACACACACACACACACACACACACACACACGCACACGCACGCACGCACACACGCACACACACACACACACACACACACACACACGCATATGAATATGAACATATAGTTATTTAAAGATTTTAAGGGGCCAGTCCGCTTTCGAGCCACGAAAAAGGCTATTTTCGCAATTTTTTTGAGGATTTTATAAAATATATGAATATAAAAGTTGTTGGGCTTCATAAATAAGGTCTTGAAATACATACAAAAAATAAATTTATTCATTTTTATTCATTTTTAAGTACAAAAACTATAGTTTAACGTAACGCCTGGAAAATAGGTGGGCTAGGTAGCTCCATCACAACCCGGCAACGGCTTGTCTGAAACAAAAAAATCAAAGTCCATTAGATTAAGTATGACACCAGCTACGAAATGACCGTCGGATATAAAGTTTTATCAAAAAATAAAAAAAAATGGCAGATGAAAAACGAAAAAAGTATTTTAAAAACGCGTTTTTTCCGCCGTTTTTCGCAAAAAAAAGAGTAAAAATCAAAATTTTTAAACCATCGATGGTCATCTTTTGCGAATCATCTTTACAATATGTGGTTCAAATTTCAAGAGAATCGGTTTATTAGTTTTAGACATACGATGGAGCTAGATTTTGAAAACGTTGTTTCGAGAAAACCGCGTTTGAAGTTTATACTATGAAAAACTCTTACTTAAACTCAATCGACAATTTGTGCTCCGTACAAAATCCCTTCTGATTGCTGATCATCGTCGATTTCTTCAAGTCTTGCTTGCTTTCGATTTTTGAAATTTTCAAAGTGGACTGGCCCCTTGAATGTCAACCGCAAGGTCTCTCGGGCACAACATTCCCTGTCGGATAAATATAATTGATCGGGAATTTATACTGCCTAGATTTGAAGAAAGTACAAGAGACTGTCCGAAGGAACGAAGTGTCTAAAGGAGATATGTGGGGTGGCGTAGTGGATGAAAGGAGAGGAAAGAAGGCGAGGAAGCGTGAATTGGCCGCGAGAATTTTTCGATAGTGGTAGAGAGAAAACGAGAACGGCAGAGTCTCTCTCTCTCTCTCTCTCTCTCTCTCTCTCTCTCTCTCTCTCTCTCTCTCTCTCTCTCTCCCCGTTTCACCCTCTCACGATGTCTCATTTTTCCTCTTTTTTTCTTTCCCTCTCGAGAATATGCGAGAATGGTTAGAGAGCTTTCAGAGGCTGAAGTCTTGGAAAAAAAACGAGCTACTGAAAGAGCGAAGCGAAAGAATATGTCTGCAGACCCAGATGAGGCCAGGAGCGAGAGGGAGAGGATAAGATCGAGAGAGAGAGAGAGAGAGAGAGAGAGAGAGAGAGAGAGAGAGAGAGGGAGAGAGAGAGAGAGAGCGAGAAAGCCAAGGGGTGGAAGGAACAGAAAATACGAACTATGCAATACAAGTAGCTGAATTTTTTTAAAAGAAGTCCCAAACGAGCCAACGAAGATATCACGGAGACCTTTGAGTTATTCATTTTCTTTTTTATTCCGTTAAAGCATGAAAAATTGATGCAAGGACATCTTCATCCGTTAAAATGTAAAGAGAAAAAAGTCCGTACAGAAAGAAGTAAACGAAGAAGAGAATAAAGAGTTCACGGTAGTGCCCTCGAGCTTTTCCATAATCCTCGACTCGTCCTGGTAACCCTGTCTTCGTTTCTTTGTCCGCCACGCGTAGGCGGTACGTGTTCACTCGTTGCGCACCCACGTATAAACTCGCGGCTCAAAAGAACTCTACGTTCAAACAATATCGCAATATCTGAGCTTTTCCGAGCAGTGTCAAAATGGAGAAATAATTTAATGAGCGCAGGAGTGAAAAGTTTTCCACGAATATGACAACCGCGATCCTCTGGTCGGAAAAATCAGCTAGCTGGTGAGGCTTTTTTACACTGTAAAAAAATCTGTATTAAAATTAATATGAAAGTGCAGGAAGTCTTTTTACAGATACCGCTTATGATTTTTAATATTGTCGTTTGAAAATGAATGCACTGCTTTTCGAATGTCTAATAATCTTTCAGTAATATCGGAACACTTAAGTACTGGAAAAATCATATACGTATCGCAAGGTATCTATTATAAACGTATTAAAATTAATATGCACAGATTGTATTTTTAAATTTAAAAAAAGTAAATTTGGCATGGAAAAGTGTATTAATTTTACGGTGTTAGATTAGTGTAATTGTTATTATTTACTTTCTGCGTCTTTAATAGACTCTGTATGAATTTTAATATACAAATTCTTTTTACTGATTCTGCCTGTGAAAACTAACGATCGTTATTTTAAAATTAATACACAACGTTTTGGAATACTGGAATACCAAAGTCCTGGAAAAATCATATACATGTTCACAAGTATCAGTTGTGGATATATCAAAATTAATGCGCATAGATTTTAGTTTGTTTGGGTTTGATTAGACTTGGCTGCTTGTTCGGTTAATTCACCACTACCTTATTTGTTTTTTCCTTAGGTACAACGCTTTTCGCGTTTGTTACCTATTCCTTCCCCTCATTGTGACCGTTTCTTTCCTCTACTGTTTATTGCTCCTTTTTTCTCCCTGTTTTCCCCCTCCTGCGGCCGCAGACGACTTCCCCCTCTGTATTATATTCATCATGACATTTCTGTCATGGGTATAGGGAAACTGCGGAAAACCTATACCAATAACAGCCGGTGTCATCGAGTTCGCCACCCAGTCGTGGAACTAGTCTTATGTCGCCGCGAAATGCCGAAGAAAAACACTTCAGGGCGAAATGTACGCGACTGGGATTCGAACCCGGGACCTCCCGGTCCGCTGGTTTAGTGGCGAGCACGCTAAGCGCTAGACCATCGCACCGGGTGTTCACCACTTACTTTAGATTTAATGTTACTCGATACGTTTTTTATGATTTGATTTAACATGCTGACCAAAGCACGAATTTCAAGGTTTCTGCACTGAATTATATCAGGTTGATAAAAAAGTTTTGTCGCAAAAATTTTAAAAATGTCTTTTTACGCATTGACGTAATATGACATCGAGCTATGTCGAGAATATTCTAGAATGTTTCCTACTCTTCCGCGTGACAGGGTATAAAAGGGCGAGCGCGCGTTCTAGTGGACAGAAATGGCTTCGATCTTGCAGGAGCAACTTCGAGCGATCATTTTTTACGAGTGGCGGCGCGGCACGAACGCAAGCACAACTGCTAAATATATACAGGATGCATTCAGCGAGAACGTAGTTTCTCATCGAACAGTCTAGCGTTGGCTCAATCGTATTAAATCTGGAGACACAAGCCTTGAAGATAAGGAACGTTCCGGACGACCGTCGACCATCGATGATGAAGCATTACTCCGCTGCATCAAAGAAAACCCGGAAGCACGTACGCACGAGCTAGCAAGAGAATTTGGCTGCACCCAACCGTCAATAGTCAATCACTTACACAACTTGGGATACAGGAAGGTTCTAGCTCAATGGATACCACACCGTCTCACCGACGACAATAAGAACTGTCGCGTGACCATCTGCCAGTCTCTCCTGCTTCGCCACCATCGCAAGGAGTTTTTAGAAGATCTTGTGACGGGAGATGAAAGCTGGGTCTTTTATGATAACAGAACGCGTTTAGCCTACTGGCTTCCTATCGGAGAAAAACCGCCACACCAACCGAAATCTGATCGTCACTCACAAAAGGTTTTGTTGTGCTGTTTCTGGGACGCAAAGGGAATGCTGTCTCACAATTTTCTCCCTGTAGGTAAGACGATCTCCTCTACACGATACATCGAGAATCTCCAGGAATTGGCAAAAGCTATAAGAAAAAAACGGCCAAGACGCGCGACTGTGCACCTTCTTCACGACAACGCGAGACCCCATGTCGCAAAGGAAACCCACAAAACAATCACTGAGCTTCACTGGAATACCGTTCCTCATCCACCATACTCTCCCGACATCGCGCCATCTGACTACCATTTGTTCAGACATTTGAAGGCATATTTGAGAAACAAAACTTTCGAAAACGTCGACAATCTCAGAAGGGATATTTCAAATTTCTTTGAGTTCCAGCCGCCGCAGTTTTGGGCAAAGGGAATAAATGAGTTGCCAACTAGATGGTCGAGTGTCATAGAAACCGATGGCGAATATATTGTTGATTAGAAATGTTTTGTATAAGATATATAAATAAATAAATTATATTGAAATTATTGCGACAAAACTTTTTTATCAACCTGATATATTAAATCATACTATCAGAATAAACATATGCTAAATATGAAAATGTGCATGCCTTCGTATTGTAAATGTCCTATTCGTTTCTTAATTTTCTCCAGTCTATCATAATATTCAGTGCACAAAAAATTGTATACTCCTGCACCAAGTATGGTAAAAATTAAAAGTCACTTTGTAATTCTCGTACTTTGTCTACATTTGATATATTAAAAACGCTTGTTGTATTTTTCAACTAAGAATATTTATGTTTCTATTAGACGCCTTGAAAAATTGTAGATAGTATATTAATCTTCAATTTGTACGTATTACGAAATGTAAAACCGTTTGAAATGTAGGTCCGGTATTGAATTTTACAACACTGAAGCCTAAACATTCATTCATATACTAAGTTTTGAAAATCCATTTGCCATAGTATTATAAAAGTATTTTAAATTTCATATTTCTTTAAACAGCGTTTTATAATATTCAATGTACAAGGTATTGTACTTTTCAACAGAATGAAGTTAAAAATAATAGTCATATTGCGATTTTTATAACTTTTGTGTAAACAATGAAATCATTTACGTTTGTTGCATTAATCAAACAAATATTTGTATTATTGTGATGCGCGTTGAAAAACTCATACGCAGCATACTAATATTCAATGCCCCATATATTAAAATGTATACGAATTCATGAAAATTCGTTCACATTACTGAAGTTTCCATTACTGAAGTGCGAGTTTGCATTTCATATTCCGAGTTTAAAAATTTTCAATGATAAAAGTATAGTAAATTTGATGACTTTTTTTTTACAGTGTATGTTCTTTCTCAACGGGCAAGCCTGAAATCTGTTCATCTGTTGATTTTGTGCTCTTCCGGGGCGATTCGCTCAGGTGGTAACGGAGAGTATGCGGTGTAGGTCAGTTTGTAATGAAAGTATGGGCGCAACGCGATTTTTTTCGTGTATCCTGGAAATTTCCATCTATATTATTATATAGCCATATTACTATTATTTATGTCAATATTGAATTATTTCTATCAATATTGATATCGGATAAAATAATCTACAAAAATATGCGTCTGTTGGGAACGCTTATTAACGAGCTGGGTCTAGTTGTAACAAACGAAAACAGCTCATTTTAGGGATGTTTTTAGAAAACCATGATGATTTTTTTTTATCTTGTGGAAATTTGATTTTTTTAAATCGTGACACTTCTACAACAATGATGTATTTGAAAAAGTATCATCTGAAGAACACTGTGTAATTTTTTGTGTACAAATATTTCATTATAATCGATTTACAGCTGATGCCCAGGAAGCACCTCTCGAAAACGTCTTTTGCGATGAGCAATGCTCTTCTGAATCGGGCTATCTAATATAAAAAAAATTAAATAGATTTGGTCAGTGTACAAGTTTAATTTCCAAAAATTTCCAAGAAAGCCCAGTAAGAAATTTACATCCATTCCATTAAATTAAAATTACATCCATTTAAAAATTTCCGTAATGAATGTCATTTCCAAACAAGCTCAATTTCCAAAATATCGAATTAAAAAAGAATGGGGCATGTGCAAAGTGTCTCGATTTTCACGAAAAAATAAACGTTTTTCGTTCGTCAAATCGAAAGTACACACCATCCTTTGATCAGATACTATATTTTTACATGAAGAAAAGTCACTAAAAAATTCAGAAAGATCGATGGAGTAGTTTTTCAGATATTTTGCTCACCGACTTTGAAAACGTGCTTTCCATAAAAAAGGGTTCGAAGTTTCAAAGGATGCTCCGAGCGGTCCGACAGGCGTCAACATAACAGCCTATAATTGTCAGGGAACATTTATAAGATGATTTACCGTCAACCTTTATTGGTTTTGAAAAAAGTGATTTTTCGACTTTTACCAGTAGGCAAAACCCCTTAAAAAAAACCGGGTGTACTAATTCGTCTTTTCACCCATTCGTATTTGTATGCAATTAGTGAATAGAATGGGAACACGAAACTCATGACAACTCTAATATTTCATGCATTCACGATCATTCAACCCTCCTTTGATAAACTTTTCGTATCCAGTTACCATAATATGGAAGGCACAGTCTGAGAACTGTGCTAATTGCAAATTTCATTATCGCGTATATATCTACCTAAATATACCTGAGGAAAGGTGATCTTGAAGACATTCGACTTGGAGGACCATCCTCATAGCCATCTATCGTCCCCACATACAACATCATTGAAACTGAAATTTTTGAAAACATTATGTAAGCCCTAATGTTTTCAAAATTACTTTGCATGAAGATATGCATTTTTATGTGCATTTGGGGGGGAGGGGGAAATTCTGAGTCGATTCATATGAGCATGTGTGGGTCTCAGATCAATCCCTGTATTACTATTAATTTTTAAAGATGGGCCAATCATGTGCGCACACCTTTAAAAATTAATAATAATTCAGGGGTTGAGCGGAGGACATTTTATCTAGCAGCGGTTTGCGCAAACCATTGTATCATTTATAAATATTTGTTAATACAGAAATGGTAAAAGATACGTAGACCGTACTCTTCAATGTAAAAAAATATTTCTCTTTGTCCCGGCCACGAGCTACGTGTAATCCGTTAAGAAAGGTCTTGTCCCCAAAATCAGAACGGGTTCACAGTATCTTTTTTTCCATGCATATAGATCTGTTAACATTTGCATTTATACAGGGCTACTGGTTACTGGTGACGATCCCACGAAAGGGTTGTAGGATATGTTTTCCGCTGTCAAATAAGCCAGTAATGCTTTATGCAAAAGTGAACCATTTTCGAGATATTGATATTTTTATATTATTTTTTTAAAGCGTGGAGTTCGCAACTTCAAAACCTAATTTTAAAAAACTGTTCTACGGAATCAAACTTCTTTATCATTTATAGTTTGCGGACACAGTGACAAAGAATTATCAACAATAAAGTAAGAATAATATTAGACTCGCCGAGTTTTGAACCCCTAATTCAAAGATGTTTGCAGATTATTCTTATTTTATTGTTAATAATTCTTTGTTACTGTGTCCTCAAGCTACAAACTTAATGAAAAAAAGTTCGATTCCATAAGACAATTTCTTAAAATTAATTGTTAAAGTTGCCTACCCCTCACTTAAAGAAAAATAACAACAGTAATACCTTCAAAATGGTTCACTTTTGCGTGAAGCATTACTGGGTTGTTTGATGAGGGAAAACCTGTCCTACAACCCTTTTCCAAGATTCCCAATAACCCTTTATTTACATATAAATGCATTTTATTCATCAACATTTGGATTCGGATTATTCATGTACACAAATGCATTTCGTTTATTAACACTTGAATTCATATTATTGCAATGCCTAGACTTGATCGTCGGTAAAATATCTTGTGAGATTGAAAAGCTGCAACACGTCTTGACACAATACGAAGGAAAATAATTGAACTCCTCTCCACATTTGTTGCAGAATTATTTTTTAGTCCACTGGCATTTATATATGCCTATGTATGTCCATACATGTGTGTGTGTACGTACGTGGTGTGAAATCGAAAATGGAGTATCTCACGAAGGCCATGGGGGTTATTATGATATGATGCGGGAGTCACTCGATGTATCAGGGACGGGAGGAAAGAAAAAGAGGGCGAAAAAAAGTTGAAAAAAAAATTAAGGCCGATGAGGATGAAAGAAGAGCGACGGAGAGAGTATAATACAAAAGATGAGCAGCTCGAGACTGGCGTACGTATATATTGTATGGATGCAAGAAAAAACAGCCATCAGCTCACCGGGGATAGTGTACTATTACTCCCTATTCTTTTTTTATCAGCTCTCCCATTTCTCGAGAGCCTTTCGCTGAGAGAGAAAAAGAGAGAGAGAGAGAGAGAGAGAGAGAGAGAGAGATGTGAGCCCATCCGGTATAGATACTTCAAACCCTTAGGACATCCGGTTCGAGTACCTACGAAAGTGTGCGTGAGGAGATCCTCGAGTGCCAGGTGACTTTCTCAAATTACCAGGATTCTTGGCTCGACTATCAACCGATCGGAATTCGGTACGTATGCTGTCAACTTCGCGATAAAAAAAAAAAGAGAAAAAGAAAGTCCAGCGAACATTGTGCGAATTACATCACAGGATCGATCGACGTAGTTCATCAAGCAAAAAATCGTCGGAGCTCTAGCTATTCGCGAGAAAAAAAAATATTTCTGTCTAAAAAATGTACGGAATGAACTTTTCCGCACGGAAGTCGAAAAAAACCCAGTACAAGTCTCGCATGTCCCTGTGGAACAGATTATAATTGAAATAGCTCGACAAGAAAAAAATAAACGGGATTTCGAATTGAAATGTTGGTTAGGTAATTTGGTTAACCAGTCTGTAATAGCTTGCGGCCGAAAAGACAAGCCAATTTTTAATATTTTTTTTTTCGTGAGAGTATTGGGATGGGGAAGTCGGGATTGTACACATAATTAAGGAGCGAGATGCAGTCAGAATTTTCAAAAAATCAATTTTTGGAAATAAAATTCGTGAAGTATGATGTTTCGAAAGTATTCCCTGAAAATTTCAAGTCAATCCGATGAATAGTTTCCGGGATATCCCACAATTGGTGAAGGGGCTCAACGTATGGCTGACAAACTCGCAAACGATAAAACTAATTTTTTAATTAGTATTTCTATACATAAATCAAGTGTAAAATTGGAAAACTCTTTCAGAAATTTTCAAAAATGCATTACTCAAAAACTATAAACTTAAGCAAAATTTTATAAAAAATACTTTCGTTTTAAAATTGCTCAAAATGTAAAAAAAAAAATTCATCCCGAAAAACTTTCATTTTTTGAAAAATTGTTTTAACAATTGGCTATAAACAATTGAATGCTCGACTTTTCGGTAAAAAATTGTGATATTCGGATTCATCGGATGAAAATACATTAAAAAAAGTTTAGCTTCGTCCATCGAGCGCAACATTCTACGAACATATAATACCGTGTCCACAACGTTCGGAATTTCAACCCAGCCCCCTTCAGATTTTCTGAGTTTTGGTCTTTCGGGTAAAATTATTTCGGAGTTTTGAACTTTCGCGGTATTATTCTTTCGGAGTTTTGAGCGTTCCGATCATTCAAAGTTCGGAATTTCAACCCGGCCCCCAAAATATAGCCACTCGTATCAGCGTAGCTTTTTCGCACTTTCCCTGTACTCTCGTGCAAATATGCTGCACAGCAGGGCATCGTGAAACTCGCAGCTGTGGACAACACTCCGTCGAGTTTCTCAGGAACCGGAAATCGAGCGCTCCCGTACGAACGAAGATTAAAAATAAATAACAAATCACAATCCACTCCATTTATCACTAATTTCATTCGATCAGTTCCGCTTGAAGACCGAAAGATGCAGAAAAACTCGAGACAGAAAATTGTCACCAAATTTGCCCAAAAAATAAATTCGTTCAACAAAAAAAAAACGTGGAAATAAATCGTGCTCTTCGTGTGCAAAATAATCGTCATCGAATGAATACAAGAAACATTGAAGTGTTCCCTCAACGCTCGAGTCGCAAGGGTGGCTAATAAAATTTGCGGGTGTAATAACGAGAGAGAGAGAGAGAGAGAGAGGGCGGAGGGGGGAGAGGGTTTCGTTCTTTCGCGTGATAAATGAACATGTCGGGCTTGGCTCTTCGTCTACCAGGGAGAATACAAAGTAAACAGGGTGCGTGTGTTTCTCTCGGGGAAAAGAAAAACGAGTCTTTTAGGAGAGAGTGGAAGAGATCGCTTGGAATATCCTCCCAAAAGCCGTATAGACATGGCCAAGAGCGAACGGTGCATTTAATAAAAAATGTGTCACGCACATACACACACACACACACACACCCACATGTATACATTGAGTGCCAGTAGATAAAAAGGCGTAAATTACAGTATTCTCGGGTTGTGCTCCTCTTTTCAGGGATACCATGTATTTGAGCAATCGGTCACGTGACGCACGAAAAAACGACGTCCGTAGTATATACAGGGTGGCATTTATAAGGTAGGCATGTGATTTTTAAAAATCTTGCGTGCAGAATTTTCGACTGAAAAAAGTGATTTTTTATGTTCTCCAAGTTCTCTTCGAAAATAAATGTAGCGTATTTTTGTAACGAGTTATATTCGTCAACAATTCAGAATTCTATTGGGAGTACACATAAGTCTCCGCCGTTTGACGAACGAATATTCGGCTCAAAACTCGATATTTTAACACGACAAAAAACGATGTGATGCTGATACAAAATCGCTAATATTTCAAGGTTACGGTCTTGCCAGATGTCCAACCTTACGATATGACGTTTTACATCACACCATTTCAACCATAACCTCCTGGTGGGGCCATCTTTTCTCAAACGGCGGAGACACATTTGTGCTCACATAAAAAAAAAAATTTAATCCATTTTGAGTTCAGCGGAATTAAGATAGTGCAAATCCGAGTACGAAGCACTGTTGAAAACTTTTTCCTGCATCTCGGCGTCGAGAAAAAAATGATCAAATATGTATTTGAAGTGGATACATGGTATTTGATTCTATAGGTAAAAAAGTTTCCTGGTGTGTTTAGTATGCGGAATATGATTATCTTCATTCTGCTGAACTCAGAATTGAATTTTAATTTTTTTCCAGGATGCTTAATTCTTGCTGGCGAATGGGGTGAACCGATCAGTGACGGAACTATTTTTTTAATTGCTATAACTGCCAAAATATATTATTCTGATAGCAGGAAAAAATATTCGAAGTAATTGCTACAAATAATATTTGGAGGAAATGACAAATAAGTAGCAAAATGACTAAATCGTCAGTGAATGGATGAAGCTACCATCAAATGAACACTCGACCACCAGTAAATGGATGTGCAGTGTAGATGAACGCTTGTAAAGGATAACGATTTATTGTTTATCTTTATCTTATGCTAGATTTGGAGATTGCTGTGTTGCACAAAAATTGTAATATTTTCATACACATATGAGTATTATATTTGTTACTACGATTTCGTTGAAAATACACAAAGCTTCATTGCATCAACGTCAAATTCTCAAAAAACTACGAAAGTTTGTTTCGACAGAGAAAAAAGAAAATTAAATGTTGTCAAAATTGAAAAAAACTATCCAAATTATTTTATGACAACATTTAATCAACATTGTCATCCCTTACCAGTAATTGATATTCTAATTTTCAGCAGATAAGCTAAATTTTGTACTCTGCTTTGAGAATGATCAGAACTGACCCCATATATCAATTTACTGGAAAGAGGTTAGAATACAGCACCAGTAAATAAAAATGTCTAATTCTGAACTATTATTAGGAATTTATTTTAAAAAATTGCAAAATATCTTACATTGATTCTATCTTAAGTAATAAAAGTAATAATTATCCTCAAAACTAATAAAAACGATTGTTTTCGTCTTCGGAACACCAACTGTGCGCAGCCGTATCGTAACTAACGAGGAAAGGTTGCGAGATCGACCTCTCTAATTTCGATGAAATTTGGCATGCTTGTTGAATGGATCAAAATAGGCGACACGTATTTTTTCATATCTGCGGAACGCGATTTTTTAAGGTTGAAACGCACCCTCGAAAATTGGGGTGTTTTTTTCGTTTTTCGTCGATAACGTTTTAACGATACGAGATATGAAAAAAAATTCAAATTGCGACAATGTTTATTTTTTTGTGTGCCATACATTGATAATGAGAACGATAACGTTATCGACAAGAAACGAAAAACACCTTTATTTTCGAGGGTGCGTTTCACCCCTTAAAAATTGGGTTTGGCAGATACAAACAAAATACGTGTCGCCTATTTTTACCATTCTACAAGCATGCCGAATTTCATCGGAATCGGAGAGATCGACCTCGCAACCGTTCCGTGTAAGTTGGGCGGTGTGCGAGTACCACAAGCCAGAAAAATTTCGCGCGACGTGAAAATTGGATATTAAACTGAGAAATCGGTTTTAACACCGGTGATCTTTTGGCTACATTATATTGATTCGAGTTTTTATCGACAAATCATATTGTTTACATATCTTAAATATAAAAAAACTTTCATCCATTCACTGGTCGGTTTACCCTACTACCCATCGCAAAAACAGGCTATATTTTTTTCGAAGAGGACTTGTTAAACCATGGAATATCATATTTTTCTACGTCGCCAAAGACCTGTGTTAAAAATTGTTAAAACAATTAATCCTTTTTTCTTTCGAAACTAATTTTTCAAATTCACCTCACACTTCTAACTCAAGCGTTATAATCTTTGATCTCATCAAATAGTTCTTTAAAGCTCTTGTCTGTAAACAAAATTATAGGTCGTTTTATTGGGTTAGAAGTGTGAGCTAAATTTGAAAAATGCGTTTCTAAAGAAAAAAAGGTTTAATTGTTTAAAAAAATTTTTGCAAGAAAATTTTTTTCGCATGCCATTTCTACAAATGATAACTTTTTTAACCCGATTTTCTTACAAAATACTCTTGGTTATTTGTTTTATCTAGAAAAGTCTTCTTTTTAACCTCAAATGTTAAGGAAACTTTATGATCAAAGATCTTATGCAGAGTTTTCATACAAACCAATTCGAACAGCTGACTTTGATAGCCTGCGGTGTAAAAACAAAACAATACTACGCATATCGTGCCAATTACTTTAAAAAGTTACTTAGTTATTGTCGATGCATATCATTTGTAAAAATGGCATGCGAAAAACCAAAAGCAGATGATTTTTTCTAAATAACATAAAGCCCAAAATCTCGAAAACCGTGAGACTTTTACTAAACTGAAATTCCAGGATATAATAGGACATGATCTGGACCTATCGACAGTTACCGGATTATCCATTCATAACAAGACACCCTATATATATATATATTTTTACACTTCCATCTGTACAGGGATCTTCTCCCTTGATACATAACCCCATATTCCAGTTTTTCCATATATCCCCACCTTGCGGCCGCAGCCGACTTCCCCCTCTGTATCGCATTCACCATGCATTTCTGCTTTGGGTATAGGGAAACTGCGGAAAACCTATACCAATACAGCCGGTCCCGAGTTCGCTTCACAGTCTCGGAGCTAGTCGCGTTTCGTCGAGAAATAACTCACAGGCTACAGTGTAGAACTGGAGCTACGTCACGCCTGCGTTTTTATTTCTCTCCGAAACTACGAGACGGTGATTCGAACCCGCGACCTCTCGATGTGTTGATTCCAGAGGCAAGCACGCTAACCACTAGACCAACACATCGGTTTATATATATATATATATATATATATATATATATATATATATATATATATATATATATATATATATATATATATATATATATATATATATATATAGGGTGAACCATTTAAAGTGACCACCCCAAATATCTCCGTTGCCTTTAGAGTGACGAAAAAAAATGCCAGAAGATAATTTGATTGATTTAGAAGGGCTGATACAGTGGTAAAAATTTCATTTTTGTGAAGGTCGTAGTATTTGCATTCTCAAGATCATTAATGGTTTTGCAAATGGGAACATGTTTATTTTAAGACGTTGTAGCTGATATTCAGATGAATCCAACGACCTGTGATATCATGACCTTGAAGTGATTTTTCACCCACATATTTTGGTGAAATATTATGGTTTCTACACGTGTACACGTGTAAAAGCGGGAAATCGTGATGTTATTGACAATAAGAATATCCGAATAATGTAATTGAATTGTCTGCACAAAAAAATCACTTACATTATTCGGATATTCTTATTGTCAATACCATCACGGTTTCCCGTTTTTACACGTGTATTTTGGTGAAAAATCATTTTAAGGTCATGATATTTGGTCATGATATCATGATATATTAGGTCATGATATCATGATAAGGTCATGATAAGGTCGTTGGATTTGTCTGAATGTCAGCTACAACGTCTTAATAAAAAAAAACATGTTCCCAATTGAAAAAACATTGATGATCTTGCGAACGCAACAACTACGGCCTTGACAACAATGAATTTTTCACCACTGTACCAGCCCTTCGAAATCAATCAAACTACCTTCTGGCATTTTTTTCGTCACTCTAAAGGCAACGGAGATATTTGGGATGGTTACGTTAAATGGTCCACCCTGTATATATAACATGTCCCAATTGACAAGGTCATCAATGGTTTTTCAAATGGGAACATGTTTTTTTTTTATTAAGACGTAGCCGATATTCAGACGAATCCAATGACCTATGGTAGCATGACCTTGAAATGATTTTCCACCAAAATATTTTGGTTTTATTTGAGGATGCTTGGGTTTGTTGGGTTTGTTTGGGTTTGTTTTCGTCACTCTAAAGGCAACAGAGATATTTGGGGTGGTCACGTTGAATGGTCCACCCTGTATATATATGACAGCTATGAAGGAAACCAAGAAAGGTCCTCATCACACGAGAAAAAGCAAGAAGAAGGGCACGACGTGGGACCGTGCGAACGTTGCGTATCGCGCTATTATATTAGGAAGGAAGAAGAAAAGTCACGACGTTGGGAGTATACGGCGAGGCGACGGGCCTTTCGTGCCAGCAACGTCGGCAAAGTCCCGGCTCGTAAAATTTTAACGAGGTGAAATACGCCCGTGGTCAGAGGAACGCGCCGTAGATACGAAAGAGAGTGATACAGAAAGAGGGACAGAGATGAAGAGAGAGATGAAAAAAAAACTGCCGCCACCGGTATACTCCCTTTTTTCGTTTTCTTCTTCATTTTTGTTCACGAAATAACGCCAAGTTGCAAAGGGCGGGCGCCTCTTTTGGGACGGTGCTGGGAAACAACGACGCTGCGACTAGGTCTTCGCCCCTCGAACGATAATATAGTTTAACGCGCCCGAGTCACGCAATACACGCGCTCTCTCAAACTCCAAATTATATAAGCCCCTTCGACACGTGCTTCTCTCCCTTTCTTTCTCTATCTCGCGCGTTCTCTCGTTCCCTACCTGTTTCCCGCTTTTTTCGTGAACTCTGTCGATCACCCCATTCCCCGAGGCTGCTCACTTTCCCTTCCGGGAGATTACAGTTTTAACGCGTAATGAAATAATATTAATTGGCAAAACAAACGAAAAGTAATGAAAGTTTGAACGGCGCAATTGACAGTGTCATGGTTGCAAGGGCGGAAGAAAGCTTTTCGATATACAAGGGGGGGGGGGGGTCCATGGTATGGTTTGGAATAAAAAGCAGAGTGGAACTAACCAAAATTTAGATGGGGAAAGTCATGTCGCCTATATTGTGATTGTTCCATTATACCCTTATGTACGTGTATACAGGGTGTCCGAGAACTGAATGCGTTCCCCAAAATGGGGGGTTGGGGGTGAAATTCTGAGTCGATTGATATAAGCATGTGTGGGTCTCAGATCGACCCCTGAATTGTTATTAATTTTTAAAGGCGGGCCAATCAAGTGCGGGAGCACTGCAAAGGCGGGGGCACCGCACCTACGACACCACTGAACGCGCGTCGCGCTCACCGACGTAGGCCGGCTCATCGGGCGCACCTGATTGGCCCGCCTTTAAAAATTAATGATAATTCAGGGGTTGATCTGAGACCCACACATGCTTATATCAATCGATTCAGAATTTCACCCCAAACCCCCCATTTCAGGGAACGCATTCAGTTCTGGGACACCCTGTATATTTCTCCAATAACAGAACTTCCTTCAATAACATCTTAGCATAATTGCGGACTAATTTAATGAATGCTGTGTTTGATTGTTTCTTTGAGCTCCGCGACGGTCTGTGGATCGTTGGCTACACTTTTCCTTTCAGAAAAGCCCAAAGAAAAAGGTCCAATGGCGTCAAATCGCACGATTTTGGTAGCCAATTCACATCGCAGCAGTGCGAGATAACACGACCATGAAACTTCGTCTGCAATAAATGCATTAACCTGCACAATTTCTATGCGTTGCTCGATCGTTTAATAATTCCTGATGCCAGTTGTCAACGATCAGTACTCTATATTCGCCGCAAAAAATGACGCGCAATTCAAAATGTCAGGTCATCTTGAGACATCCTTTAGAAGGAGTGATCTGCAAAATCCTACCCCACCCACCATATTCCTCAGACGTCGCTCTTGCAGATTACCATTTGTTCTGGTCGATGCAGTCAGTGCTTACGGCTCAGTGCTTCACCTCGTACGAAGGATTTTAAAAATGGCTCGATGAGTGGATTGCCTCTAGAGAACCTGAATTCTGTCTGCGTGGAATCCGACCGTTGGCCGAAAGATGGGCCACGGTTGTCCGTTGCGGTTGGCAATATTTTGAATAAATATTTTGAATATATATATATACACTACAAGGTGTTAGGAAGGTCGATGCAAAACCTTAAGGGGGTGATAGGCCACCTCATAAGGAACATATATAACCTGGGCTACCTTAGTCCAAAGTCTAAGGATTTTGAGTTATCATGGTAAGTATGATTTTTGGAAAATTTCCCAAAATTAGGTATTAACTCGTTCATAATGTTCAAACAGACAATAATTGGTAACTAAAAACTCATTTGCGTCTCGGCTTAATGCGTATTCAATCGACAACCACCAATACAATCATCTGTATCCTCACACTAACTAAATGGAACGTGTTGAATAATTAAAAACTCGTCAAAAAATAAAAATACCTCTTATGTTGATGCTATTTAAAAGAAATAGCATTAACATGAGAGGTAAACGAGTTAGTACCTAATTTTGGGAAATTTTCCAAAAATCATACTTACCATGATAACTCGAAATCCTTAGACTTTGGACTAAGGTAACCTAGGTTTGATATGTTCCTAATGAGGTCACCTATCACCCCCTTAAGGCTTTGCATCGACCGCCATAACACACTGTATACCTATATATGTATAATAATAATTTTTGATGTATATATATATATATATATATATATATATATATATATATATATATATATATATATACACACACACACACATACATATATATAATATCACCTCCTAATATTTACACACACGATCTCTTGGCTTGGAGTTTTGTTGCGAAAAAACATACACTTTGTACAAAGACGAAAAAAATGTAACAATAAACAGTTGCCCATGATTACTAAAACTACAAAAGAGACCAATGAAGTTCTAAAAAACAAAAGTCTTGCAGAATCCCCCAGATATTTTCTGATCTTTTCTTTCAACTTTGGAATTTTATTTTTCCTATACTGGAAGATTGTAATGCTTTATTTTAACGTATTCCAAGAAAGGGTATTATTTTGGCGTATTGCACATGTTCAATAGCGAGCTCCTTACGCAGAGAGTTTGACGAGTGAAAAAGAAAAAAAATCATGTCTGCGCAAACGCGGGGACGCTGAGTACGCAACGAGTCCTCTCACTTAGTGAAAACGTATTGTGTATAAAACCGTAAAAAGGCCGCACTCCGCGCAATGAGCGGATATGCAGCTCCACAGGCAGGATCTTTTCAGTTATGGCACGAGGAAAAATTGTATGGCGTACGGACGACCATAAGGACATTTGAAATAAATAAATATACACATGCATCGATGAATGACTAAATAAATGAGAATAAAAAGAACAACGATTGACGAAACTTGTAAACCTATTTTTTTTTAAATAAAATATCTTCTGTTAAAAGAAAATCGGATTAAAGAAGTACTTTGGAGTGTATTGATCCTCTAATATCTGAACCATGCAGGAGAAATGAATATCGGAACTGTTCTGTGAATTGCGAATTTTTGAAAATCAAATCTAATGAATGAACCCTAATGAAAACACAAAATAATTGGGCCGTTATTTATTAATTTCTTGCTTGATTAACTCCTTCGTTTATCGTTTATTAATCTAATTACGCATTTAATTACTTACTTGATTATGAAATTCTTGTGTGAATGAAGAATTTTAAAAACTCAAACTTCCCCGATGAAAACACAAAAAATGTTCTCAGTTATTTATTTATTTGCTAATTAATTAACGCTTTCGTTTATCGTTTATTTATCCAATTATGCATTGTTTTTCTTATTCGTTTACCGAATTCTTATGTGGAAGGCGAATTTTAAAAAATCACATTTCCCTGGCGAAAATAGGAAAAAAAATTTGCTCAATGATTTATTTATTCGCTTAGTGATTCGTTCATCGTGCCTTAATCTAAAAAAAGATTCATTTACTTATTTGTTGAATTCTTTATTTTTCAATGAATTCATCCTCTTTATTTATTGATTACTGGAAGTTCCGAAGTGTAGCACAGTCGTGACATTTTCAAAGATTCATTTTCGAGACGCAACAGCGAGGTCGAAATTCGCAGATTTCACCGGGCAGACATTGACGTTGGTTATAATAAAACGGGGCCAACGACGAACAGACAACGTGAGGCACAATGACGCTGAGAAATAAATAAATAGAGTGTCCTTTTCATAAAATATTGAGATCTACAGCCGCGCTATGCTGTCGGGTATTTTCCACTATCAGTCTAGTGTTTTCAAAGTTTCATGCAAAAGTGTCGGACGTACAGTCCAGGAAACACGTCCACCAATGTGACTGATCATAATGAGATCCATTATTTAAGATCGCGAAAACGGGTAGGAAAACACATTGAATATTAAGGGGTCTTCTCACTTTAGTCGCTAAAAAAGGCTATCTTCATGATTTTTTAAATAGTTTTATATTATCAATATTGATATAAAAGTTGTTACACTTCATAAATACACTTAGGAAATACTTTTTTTTTAATCTCATTCATTTAACTATTTATAGACGAAAATGGTAGTTACAAAAATGTCCTGAAAAATGGTAGGTCTGCGCTTTTGATGAAATCTGGGAGATGGATCATCCGAAACAATAAGATTAAACGGTTTTAGTTTCAGTATGTTAATGGCTATAGCGCATATCATACGATTTTTTATATATGCAAAAATAACAAAATAGCGGACATTTTTCGAAAAAACGTGTTTTTTTCACCGTTTTTGGCACAAAAAAACAGTAAATATCAAAATAAAAAAAAATCCTTGATATGCGCTATAGCTACAGTCGTAAAGAAGATGTGGTTAAAATTTCGTAACGATCGGTTCAGTAGTTTCGAAGATTTTATCAACAAGCCGTGGAAAAACGTTGTTTTGAGAAAAACGCGTTTGAGGAGTGAGACGCAGTCAGGGCCGTGAAAAACCGAGCATTTTCAATAATTTTTTTTTATAGTAATTAAGTTTGTTTTACAAAAGTGGTTACACAGACTTTTTATGTTATATTTCAACTTGACTTGTACAAATTTTCAAAGAAAAATATTGATTATTTATAAAAATATCGCCATCTTTGTCGGGACCCCTTCGGCATGTAGTGCTTTGCGGTGACCATCACAACATTTTACTGGATCATATTTTTAAAAAAACAGAAATTTTCAACAAAAATGAAAATCCTTCGATTAAGGACTAGTTTTTAATGCTATCAATCAGCACACCAAATTTCATCAAAATCCATCGAGTGGTTTTTTTTAATTACAGTGGTTACCGACTTGAAAAACATAGTTTCGAGAAAAACGCGTTTAAAGTTTTTCGATGTGGATACGGTATTATATGTTCGTAAAATTTTAAGCTCGATGGTTGAAGCTAGACTTCTTTTTTTATATATTTTGATTCGCTGAATCCGAATATTACAATTTTTGCCCAAAAGTCGAGCATTTATGTGTTTATAGCCAATTGTCACAACAATTTTTCAAAAAATTAAAGTTTTTTGGGATGAATTATTTTTTTTTAATATTTTGGGGAATTTTAAAACGAAAGTATTCTTTATAGAATTTCGCTTAAATTGATAGTTTTTGAGTAATAAATTTTTTAAAATTTCTGAAAGAGTTTTCCAATTTTACACTTGATTTATGTATAGAAATACTAATTAAAAAATTACTTACATCGAATCATCAATTCCTGGCCCATACAATAGGGCTTCTGCCAATGTGGAAGCGTCTAAAATATCAAGTTTTTGTTGTCTTCGAAGCATTCTGCCTTCCCAGGTATTATCGTTTGCGGGTTTGTCAGCCGCTACTTGCCATGGGGACCCGACGCCACTTCACTAATTGTGGGATATTCCGGAAACTATTCATCGGATTGACATTTGATCGGATTCATCGGATTGAAATTTTCAGGGAATATTTTCGAAACATCCTCCCTCAAGAAAATGTAAAAAAATCGATTTTTTGAAAACTCTGACTGCATCTCACCTCTTAAAGTTTGTTCAGGTTATACAAATACATTTTTTTTCAAATGTATTTCGAAAGTTTATTTATTAAGGTAGTCCTCTAGTTTCTCGGGTCGAAAAAATCGAATTTTTTTTCATAAATCACATCTACAACATGTGTAGAAAATGTGTGCCAAAGGATTTTTCGATATTCGAAGTGGTTCACAAGTTACGGCCCTGGAACGGAGCAGGTATACGGAGCAGGTATACTTTCAAACGCGTTTTTCAAACCATTTTTCGAAACGGTGACCACGATATTTCAGAAACTACTGCACCGATCTTGTTCAAATTTATACAGCATCTTCAATATGTTATAAGCCAGCGATTGAACTAGGATTATCATGATTGCTTCGATAGTTTTTTTTTGTACGAGCGAAAAACTTAAGAAAAAATGAGTAAAAAATGGAATGTAATTTTCAAAAGTGTATAAAAAAGTCAATTTTTGTAATTTAGAATTCACTCTAGTTCAATCGCTAGTCTTAAATATGAAGATTAAAATGCCGTTTGGTTTTTTGATTTCAGATAAGCAGAACAGCCGCAATCTTGGTCACCGTCAAGCACCTCTTTTACTTGATGTCTTCCTGTCGGCCACTATAACTTTTATTCTATTATATATTTTGACTTCACAAAATTTGTAAAGCTTATTTAAATGTTAATAAAGATTATGCAAAAACAATGAGATTGATTATTTCGATGCTTTGCCCGTAAAAAATTATTGAAAAAGCCGTAAAAAAACAGCCGAGAAACTAGAGGATCGCGTTAAGTGTAACAACTTTAAATCAATAACTGTAATATCAACCTATCGATAAAAATTCATGAAAATAGCCTTTTTAACGTCTAAAGTGAGAAGACTCCTTAATGCCAAAAAGATTTGCCGAGACGAGCGGCAGAGCATCAATTATACGACGTCTCGTTTCAAAGCGACTATTTAGTCTTTTTATACTAGCCGGTGAGGCTTTAATTAACCGAGATACATCGATTTCAAACGCATTGAAGACCAACAAAAAAACGAAGCTAAAAAGACTTCAGAGTATTCCAGCACCGGCTGCGTATCCGTTGAAACAAGATTGGACAATTTCTGGAGCACTTCGTGCATCAGAAATGACGGAAAAGCGAAAGGAGGTCAAGAGGAGAAATACCAGCGAGAGAGAGATGCAGAAACTTCCGGTAGAGCTTCCCCCCGAAGTTTTCGAATTTCAATTGTTTCATTTAACAAGGTCCTTCGAATGTACACACGAACCTCAGTGTAAGAGTGCAATTACGTCAGTCGAGCTGGCTCGAGGTGCAAGAAAGCCATGCCAAAAAAAAAGCAAAAACTTATAGACAAGTGATCTCTAGAGAGAGAGAGAGAGAGAGAAAAAGATGGAGCCAGACGAAAATAGGAAGACTTTTCTTTTGCAGAATCTGTTAAGTTGAATTTATTAATTGAAAAATGGAATAATAATTTACATTATTTTATTTGATTTATCTTGATATTAAAAATAATTTATTTGTTTAAGGGGTTACCCCTACTTGCGATTTTGAAAAAATCGATTTTTTTTTATTGCATTTTTTTGAAGTATAAGTATCCGGGCCCATACTTCTGTATGGGCCCGGAATAGATGACTCTATGTAAGTTTACAAAAAAAAACATTTTCTTCGTGTAAACTGAAATTGAAACTTTAAACGCGTTTTTCTCAAAATAGCATTTCTGAAGTCGGTGACCAAGATTACTCGAACACTAATGAACCGATCTTCTTGAAATTTTGCAGGCTTATTTAATACATAAAAATGCAGTCTTTAATCGTTCGATTTTTTCGTTAAAATCGAACCATTAACTTTGACTGTCCGCCATTTTGTGAAAAATGAATATTTTTTAAAATCCTTCGATTAAAGACTAGTTTATACTTATATTTGACGGAAAAATCCATCCGCATTTTTTTTTTCAGATGATCCACTTCGCCGCAATGTTGGTCACCGCAAACCGTGTATATAAAAACATTATTTCATTGACGGCCATTTGCCACTAAACAATGTAATATTTTTCAATAAAAAAATTACTGAAAGTTCTTCAAGATGTGCTCTTTAGATGGTATATTGATCGATTAAAAAAGTTTTGTAGTTTTCTTTAAAAAAAATTCATGAAACAGGCCTTTTTTGCGCTACAAGTGGGGGTAACCCCTTAAAAAAGAAATATTAAAAATACGTTTAATATAAGAAATATTAAATTTATTTAAAAAAAAATATATTAAAATTGTGTCTACGTGATGTTGGCTGCCAGCTCATCCGACTAGTTTAAGGACGGTTTAAGAAAGAGAAAATTTGTTGAGAAATTCGTGATTTTGAGGACAGGCCAGTCCTCGAGACAATCTCTGTATAAATTTGCCTCCATTTATCTGAAGGTAAATGTGAAGATATCGAACGTCCTCGAAGTTGGATGTCTTCAAAATCACACTCATGTACACGCACACCATATTGAGCTGTACCTGGGGGTTTTGCTTTCAGCGGACCAGCTCGTTTTTCATCGTGGCTGCGTTTGGCGAATTCTCACTGGCGGTGGTGTCACTCCTCGCGGGAAAACCCCGGCTGCTTACTCCTGCACTTATGTTCCTTCTTCGCATGTATAAGACTCTTTCCCTGCCGCACCAAAGTTCCGGACTATTTCTCACGTATATACACACAGGCACATGCACACGCTGATATATATTTATACATGGTGGCCCAAAAACTGACGTCCAAAATTAAGATGCCTCGTATCAAGACCTATCCAATCACCCCCATGTATGTTCTACGATCGTTTTCATTTTTGAGGAAAAAAGTTTTTTCCCTTTTTTTTGCCGAATTTTCTGTAGGATAGGTTTTTTTGTTGTAATTTTGCGTATGTGCAAAATTCTGTTTCTCTTAGAAGTTTATAAAAGAATTCAGTCATTTAGATTAGTATAAGTATTTTTAGTTATCATCTGAACTTTAGGGACCGATCCTTTCAAATCTATGTTGTTTAAATTTTGATCAAAATCTGAGGCATCTAGGTTGGAGTTTGGTAGGTAATTTATTCACTGATTAACAGTGCACTTCATAAAGATGACCCAATTAGAAAGAATCGCGAGGGAAGTACATAGGAAAAAAGTTTTAATGCCTGTATCACGAAAACTAAAAACGATCATAGAGCATACATTGTGGGGGGGATAAGGATTGGTATTGATACAAGGCATCTAGGTTTTCTTCTTGGACTTTTTGGATATACACAGGATGGCCCGAAGTGTGACGTGTATATATATATATACACAGTGTGAGGCACATAAAGAGTTACAGAACAATAGCACTCAAACTATTGATCATATCCAAAAATGTTTCAGACAAAAGTTTCAGTGTTCAAGAAGGCCGTCATACTGGACCACCCTATTTTTTGTTATTGGTGGAAGCGCTGAATCTACGTCAAGGTCAACTCTACTTTTTTAAACGGATCCATGTATTTTTTTTTCGATGACATTATTACCGATTTTAAGACGAATCCAGCGACCAGGTCATTCTAGTCACGCAAAGTATGAAAATAGTCGAAAAATATCGGAATAATCACTTTCAAAGGATCCACTAACCTTGGTTTGGGTCTACCTACGGAAGATGCTCGAAGTGATGACCCTCGACTTGTAAACACTTGTTTGATCGCTGTTTTCATTTCTTACGTCAATTCTTACTCTTAAGAATCTTACATCAACACAAGTTCCATCCGTATCGTATGTCATTGCATCAGGATTTGTACGGCAATGATTTCCTAAATCGCGTCAATTTTTGTAACTGGATTCGTAGAAAAATGCGCACAGATGTCTCATTTTTGAGTCATGTGCTGTTTTCTGACGAATCTAACTTCACAAATACGGGAAATGTGAATAGGCATAACATGCATTATTGGGCAAATGAGAATCCTCGATGGATGAGAACTGTACCATTTCAACATCCGTGGTCCGTTCATTGTTGGTGTGGCATTGTCGGCGATCACGTCATCTGTCCATATTATTTTGAAGGTCGCTTGACTGGGCAAGTTTACGCAAACTTTCTGCAAAACGGACTGCCTCAATTACTGGAAGACTTGCACGTTCGCATGAACATGTGGATGCAACACGACGGTGCACCACCCCATTATGCTCTGTGTTCGAGACAAGTGATAAATAAGATTTTTGGTGAAAAGTGGATAGGACTAGGCGGTCCTGTAGCTTGGGCACCTCGTTCGCCAGATCTAACATCACCAGATTACTTTTTTTGGGGTTTTGTGAAAGACCGCGTAATGGCGGTAGCACCTACCATGCCCGACGCCATGAAAGAAAGAATACGCCGAGCACGTACCGAAATTACACCACAAATGTTGGCTGAAGTTAGATGGTCTTTTCATCAGCGAATTAACAAGTGCTTACAAGTCGAGGGTCATCACTTCGAGCATCTTCTGTAGGTAGACCCAAACCAAGGTTAGTGGATCCTTCGAAAGTGATTATTCCGATATTTTTCGACTATTTTCATACTTTGCGTGACTAGAATGACCTTGTGTTGTAGGTCGCTAAATTCGTCTTAAAATCGGTAATAATGTCATCGCAAAAAATACATGGTTCCATTTAAAGAAGTCGAGTTGACCTTGACGTAGCGACTTCAGCGCCTCCGCCGATAAAAAAATAGGGTCGTCCAGTATGACGGCCTTCTCGGACACTGAAACTTTCGTCTGAAACATTTTTAGGTATGATCAATAGTTTGGGTGCTATTGCTCTGTAACACTTGATGTGCCTCACCCTGTAGATACATACAGGGTGTCCCTCTTATCTCTGCCACCCGAAATAACTGGGAAATTATCGACGTCACAAAAAATGTTCCAGACAAGAGTTATACAACGTAAAGGGGGCCATCAAGTGCGACCAATTTATTTTTTTTTTCGGCGGAGGCGCTCACGCACAGTGAAGGTCACCTCCACTTTTTAAAATGGAATGGTACATTTTTTTCAACCATTTTGTGGAACACCTCAAGCCGCATAAAAAACATTAGGGGGTCAAAGTCGTTCAAGGTCATTCAAGGTCACCTATTGTACGATAGATTGGCCATGTATGTGGATCGACCGCTAACATACAAAGGGCACATATCTGCGGACAAATTTCAAAGAGGACCAACCTCTTCCGTCATCCTTGAGCACCAAAAATATCTCTTCTCTCTTTTTCTCGTCTCCTTCATAGCGTAATACAGATTCGAAGCGGAGCGAGTGGAGTCTACTGAGGATGCACGACTGGCGAGATGATGAGTCTGCACGAAAGTCCCGCAACGTCGGCGCTGAACTGTTCAGCATTCGGATATTCGGATGAACTCTCCCACTCTCCCTTTCCCTCTGTCTCTCTCCCTCAGGAAAACAAGTATGACGTATTCCCCGTGAAATCGAAGAATTTTTCATGAAAAAGCACAAAGCATTGAGTAAATGGGTGGGGGAGAGAGAGCAATTCGAAGACAGCAATAGTTTGTTCTAAGGTGGAAAGGTTCATCAGTTTGATGGAAACAGATTTTCGGCTTTTCAAGCTCTGGTCTAAGAGTATTGGGATGACGAGGTTAGGATTTTACGCACAATTAATACCGTAAAATGGGTTACTTTGAACAGATTTTGGAAGTTTTTTGTAGGTGCTTTTTAATATCCTAAATTCCAAACTTTTTTGCTCCAATAGAACAATGGGTCCTTTAGCTATCAAATGTATAAGAAAGTCAAGTCACTCTACAATTTTATATATGTTTTTTTTATCGTCAAAGTAACGTCGAGTGTGGGGTTTGTTTGACGAGGCATTGAAATGCAACTTATGTCAAAGATTAAGGGTCACTTTGACATCGATTTGATAAAAAAATAATCAATATTTTATGCATTATACATGGAATTAACGAATAAATAACGATTTTTACAATCAAATTGTCATCTGTATCAACGAAACATTTTACATACAATTATCACGTACCTAGGGTACTATTATAGCGAGATTACAATCAACTGAAGCAATATTATAATAAACTTGAACAACAAATTTGAGCATCAATGGAAAAGAGCTCTCTGCGCACACATTCAAACCGAATTTTGGGGCTCTGTTAAAGTAGCCCCAAAAGCTGTCAAAATTACCCTCAATGTCAACTTGAGGGGTTATATACAGTTAAAATTTTGGAAAAATCGATTTTTTATTATTTTTGTTTCATAATGTATATATATTTAAATTCACACACAGAAAATTTCTTGTCAATCCGTCGAATATTCTCGAAGTTACACGCACATTTGTAATGACGTGTCAGAGCGTTCGAAAGTACTTTTGAAACTTTAAACGCGTTTTTCTCAAAACTGTGTTTTTAAAGTCGGTGAGCAAGATTTCTCGGAAATGGCTGAACCGATCAGTCTCAAATTTCAACACAATCCTTTTCAATTATTTTTTTTGTAACTAATCGAAGGTTTTTTCTCACCGATAAATATTTTCCATTTTATAAACAATTTAAGGCCTACATTTTTGTCAAAAATCGATTTATTGTTTGTTGAGAATCCGCCATTTTGTCAAAAATCATTATTTTGCTAATTCCTTCGATCAATTACAAGATAATGCATTATATTAGCAAAGTATTTTTGGTTTTTTTCATTTTAGATGATCCAGTCTAGAGATATCGTGCTCACCGCAACGCGCCTTTTTTTAGAGGTCCTCCCGGAGATCAGTTATAGCAGCTATTAAAATAATTATTATTACAAATGAAAAATGTTAGAAAACAGTTAAAAGTTACCACGATATGTGAAAAAATGTTACGTTCATGAATTTAAAGGTCTTATCAAGAAAAATTCTTGAAAAATCGATCTTTTTGGGCCTTCTGACTGGATATAGCCCCTTAACGCTGTTTTATATCAAAATGTTGATAAGTCAAGAATGTATTACGGTCAAACGGTGTAGGTGGTTCCAGCAACTAGGATCATCGGAAATGAAAAGTGAAAAAACATACTCTCAGTATGCTTATAAAACTCCCTTAGGACCGAACACTTTGTTGAAATTTCGAAAATTACGAAAACGGCAAGCTGAAGGGAAGAAAATCGTTTTGCGACCAAAAAAACAACTTCAATAATTCGTTATTAGCAAATGTATAGAAATATTTAAATATCCGAATTCGAAGCCAATCGACCGAACAGATTTTGAGATGATCTTCACATAGTGTGATACAACATAATTTCGAGAGAAACGCAAACGAAAAAAGTATCAATCTAAGCAAGCCGTTCACCGTAGCGCAGTGGGCGATTTGACCCTTTACAAAAATTACAAAAAATAACTCGGTCAATGTTTGGAATTTTTCACGAAATCTCTGCTGAAAATTAAAGTTGATACCCTATAGACTATAAAATCATGCAATGATAAAATCATATTGAACAAATTTCCAACCTACACAGACTCCTAATTTCGTAGCGAAGCAGAAACGAGGGTTGATATTTTTCAGCTCCACATACATGGTTGTCGCATCAATATTGTCGGTTATTTTTAGACGGCGTTCTCTATGTGTCGATTAATCTTTTAATTTTATAACGATTACATGGTGAGAGCGATATCGCAAGCGCCGCGAGCATCAAAACACATGAAGCGTTTTTCCCTCCCGCGTTAAATTTGACTAATTTTTATCTTTTCTTCTCGTTATAATTTTTTTATGTTATAATTAGATAAAAAATGTCCATAAATTTTACAGATATACCCACACACACACACACACACACACACACACACACACACACACACACACACACACACACGCACGCACGCACGCACGCACGCACGCACGCACGCACGCACGCACGCACGCACGCACGCACGCACGCACGCACGCACGCACGCACGCACGCACGCACGCACGCACGCACGCACGCACGCACGCACGCACGCACGCACGCACGCACGCACGCACGCACGCACGCACGCACGCACGCACGCACGCACGCACGCACGCACGCACGCACGCACGCACGCACGCACGCACGCACGCACGCACGCACGCACGCACGCACGCACGCACGCACGCACGCACGCACGCACGCACGCACGCACGCACGCACGCACGCACGCACGCACGCACGCACGCACGCACGCACGCACGCACGCACGCACGCACGCACGCACGCACGCACGCACGCACGCACGCACGCACGCACGCACGCACGCACGCACGCACGCACGCACGCACGCACGCACGCACGCACGCACGCACGCACGCACGCACGCACGCACGCACGCACGCACGCACGCACGCACGCACGCACGCACGCACGCACGCACGCACGCACGCACGCACGCACGCACGCACGCACGCACGCACGCACGCACGCACACACACACACACACACACACACACACACACACACACACACACACATTTATATACATGTGGATTCAATATTTCCGTTTAAAAATCTTTTCGGTTCACTTGGAAAACCCCATGTACGCATGTATATATTTGCTTTCCATACGAGTCCCTCCTGGGATTGCAATCCTTGAAGCAACCATGCGAGTTCAACAAGTTGAAACTTTCGCTCCCTTTTCTTTCCGTCTATTTCTCTTTCTCTTTGAGAACCGATACCAGTATATATATACATACATGTGAGCGCGTTTGTGCTTACTGATACGTGAAATATTGAAAAAAACCGACGGTCTCTCAGACGAAACGGAGAATTTACGTACTCGAAACTGACGCTTCAGCGAAAACGGACTTCGGAGTTCTGCATCAATATTTCAAACGCGTATATACATCGACAAAAGGAAGGTACCCCAATCGAGTATCGAAAAGAATCGGTTTCCACTATTATTTCAGCGGGCAAACTGACGTCAATCGCTACGATTTTTATTATTTCTACTTTTCATCAGTGCAAAGGATCGGTAGAATGAATTGTGTGGAAAAATATCGAATCCTATTATACATACAGGGCGATTTTCAACCATTGGGATTCCCTTTGACGGCATAGAGGGTGAGTCATTGTGAGCGAAACGCTTTTTTGTAATGTCGCGCAACAAAAATTGGCCGAGATATTGGCGTTCAAAGTCCAAGTAGTAAACAATATGGCACATTAGTGGCTTAAACTAGACGCACGCAGTTCTGGTAACGCCATCGGTTGTAAAGCAGCGAAAACTTATTCAGCGTCCAAACATTTACTAATTAATTAACTCCTGCGTTCGTCGCTCACTTATCTAATAGTGTATTCTCATTTTATTATTCACAAAACGTTCATTTTCGAGACGAAAATGGCATAGCAGTTGTTAACTCACGGACAATCGCGTTAAACATGCTTTCGAAAAAGAACCGAAATCGAGTCTTCGACACAGAGAAGAAAAAAGCGCAAGAGATATCTTGAAACAGCGCAAGGAAAAAGCGACATCAATAGACACCGAGGCCATCGAGGGGTGGGTTGCACGGTCAGGGGGTGAACTCAGGGGTGGCCGAGATTTAGGTGTACAGGAAGCAGTTCGGTGCTCGCGCCCGCTACGACGACGACAACGATGACGACGTGGCGAAAACGAGAATGAAGCCCCCGTGGTGCCCGTCGAGGTACGGCGGCGTCGCGTGAATCGAGAGCGCGAAGAAGCGAGAACGTGACAGAGGAACAGAGCAAGTGAAACCGTGTACATCGAGCCTCGTAATAAACCACGACGTAGATAATCGAATACACGAGCCGTAACGAGCACGCAGCGCCTCGAAACACCGTATGGATGAACGTATATTGGCACATGTGTATGCACAGGGTGCGTCGATAGAAATTAGACACTCGAAAACGGAACTGTGCACGAAACTTTTGGAACGCGAGTATGCACAAGCTTGTATGCATAAGTTTGTGCATACAAACTGCATAGGCACAAGTGTGTGCATACAAACTGCACGCATGCACAAGTTTGATTTTTTAAATGATGAGAGTATTGGCATGCCGCGGTCGGGTTTTTACGCACAATTCATACATAGGCTAGTATGAACGCGCGTATGTACAAGTTTGTATGCACAGGTATGTGCATACAAACTGCACGTATGCACATGTTTGTGCATACACCATTCACGTGCGCACAAGTTTGTGCATACAATCTGCACGTACACACAAGTTTGTGCATAGAAAGTGCACGTATGAACGAATTTGATTGTTTTTATGATAAATGCATTGGAATGACAAGGCCGGGATATGACACAAAATTCATATATAAGGTTGTATGAACGCGGGTATGCATAAGTTTGTACGCACAGGTTTGTGCATACAACATGGACGTATGCACAAGTTTGTGCATACAAACCGCACGTACGCACAACGTTGTGCATACAAACTGCACGTATGCACAAGTCTGTGCATACAAACTGCACGTATGCACAAGATCGTGCATACAAACTATACGTACGCGCAAAGTTGTGCATACAAACTGCACGTATGCACAAGTTTGTGGATACAAACTGCACGTATGCACAAGTATGTGCATACGTATGTGCAAGTATGTTCATACTGCACGTATGAACGAGTTTGATTTTTTAATGATAAGTATATTAGAATGACGAGGCCGGGATTTTACATCCAAATCATACATAAGGTTGTATGGACGCGTGTATGCGTAAGTTTATATGCACATGTTTGTGCATACAAATTGCACGTATGCACAAGTCTGTGAATACAAACTGCACGTATGCACAAGTCTGTGAATACAAACTGCACGTATGGACAGGTCTGTGCATATAAACTACACGTATGCACAAATTTGATTTTTTAAAAGATAAGAGTATTGGAATGACGAGGTCGGGATTTTACACGTAATTCATCCATCGGCTTGCCAAGTCTGAGGATTTTCTTCATAAAAATATATTGACAAACAATGGAGTAATTATTATTTAAGGGGGGAGACACCTTTAGGCGAGGAAAAATTGGCTGATTTTCATGTTTTTTTGTTTTTTAAGGAAAGATTTCTTCACAATTTTGTATACTTAGGGTATGCTTTATTACTACTTTTGGCTGTTACATAGTATTTTTTTAATTAATATTTTGAAATGCTGGAGGTATAGCACGGCCGTCTAAACTGCATTTTCGAAACTTCAAATACTATGTGACAGGCAAAAATAGTAATCACATACTCTAACAAGAAACACCACTTAAGTATCCGCCTTCATCACATATATGTGATGAAGCATTGAAAACTATTAGACACGTATTTGTTTTTCTGTTAAAAATCATCTAAGGGTGTAACCACCTCTCGAAGAAAGGCTTGTCCGGAGGTGGTTTTTTAGTGTCACGCACAAGCAGTCCACCGATCTGAATAAAACAAAAACCAAAATTCTTCTAATGTGAAGCGATAAAAAATCCACTATAGAAGTATTGAAAAAAAAAATTGAATTGCGGGGTGACAGGCCTTTCTTTGGGGGGTCGTTTCTCCCTTTAAAATCCTTTTTCCGCCGATAAAAAATATACTTGTCTAATGGTTTTCAATACTCTATCACATATTATTAGGTTCAACGAAATCGAAGGCGAACACCTAAGTGATGTTCCTTGTAAATCACAAAAAAGAGCGAGAAATCTTTCGTTTTAAAAGAAATCAATAAAAATGAAGAATTAATCGTTCCCCTTTACAGCGTTCATCGAGACTACACGTCATTTGGTAATATCACTACTTATTTATCAATCCTTCCAATATTAACTTCATCGATATTTTCACAGTTTTCATAATATTTTTATTTTACAGTTGATCTGAACCCTACAATGTCTTTATCCTATGCAATAAAAAATCGTATTTTTTAAATTGCAACCCCATGCAGGCCCCTTGATAAAAATTTGCTATGTCACGCTCGTACCAAGGCAAGTTTAAAAATAGCAGTTCCCAATAACAAATCGTCATTAACCTCACAATCACTATGACGCCACCAATAAAAGAAACTCTTCAAATGTCGTTTACAACTTTTTTTTCTAAAATCGATATTTACTTCGGTACCGATATCTAATTGGTACTTTTCGAGTGTCCATTTTCCAGTGACTCACCCGGTACAAAAGTCACTTTTTCCTGCGTCCGTATGTGAATAAGCGCATATTCAGTGATTTCGGTGCAACGACGTCGGTGAGGCCACAAGAGTTCGTGTTCCCGTATGTTCCGGGCGGTGAAGTGGGGGAAGCGTTGAACGGGCGCGGAGTGGGGGTTGAGCCCAGTGCAGTCGTCGCTCGGCATCGGAGGTCGCGAGACCTCGGTGTGTAGTGGCTCGGCGCACGCTGTGCAGCAGCGGTAATTCAGGTACCATTGGTTTGGTCAATAGCCAATTCCTATTTGGCGTGGCTCCAAGGCACCAAACAAACTGGCCATCGCCGGGGCACCCCGGGCACTTGGTCGGCTCGCCCGTTGCAGCGTCGAAAGGAAACGCGACGAGGAAGCGAGACACGGAAAACGAGAGAGAGATAGAGAGAGGGAGAGAGAGAGAGAGAGAGAGAAAGTGTCTCTTTCCTCTCCTCGAATGTGCCCATGGCTAGATCCACGTACATGTACCTCATACTCGGGACCCTTCCGATCGTCGAGGCCATCCTACGAGGAACATCAGAAAAGGACCACCACCTCTCACTCTTCTCGTGTCATCTGGTTCTGGTCCTGCCACGTTCGTGTACAGCATATTGCGGTCGCGGCGAGGCATGAACACTTTTCGGTTTCTACAAGTCGTATATGCCACCCCGTGTACGGGCCTTTGCCAACGTATCGCCGTGTAGCTTTGCAGTGGAGGTTATTTTTTTCCGTCTTTCCGTCGTTTTTTTTCCTTCGCTCTTCTTTTTTGCCTGGCCTGCGACGGGGAGCGTCCCATCTGCCAGGTGGCACACGTATTACGATACTTTTATTTCTCGAGCGAACCTCTACGCTGGGATATTGGGAACGCTCTTGTATACATATACATGTATACTAGCGGAGCTCTCGATAAATTTCGCGCACAGCTACGCGTCCGTCGAAATTCACCGGGAAAGAATACCCCTGATATCAAACTTTTTCCTTTTTTCTCCCGGGCGACGCCATTTTGAGTGTGTGTGTGTGTGTGTGTGTGTGTGTGTGTGTGTGTGTGTGGGTGGGTGGGTGGGTGTGTGTGTGTGGGTGGGTGTGGGGGGTGAGTGTGTGTGGGTGTGGTGGGGGTGTGTGTGCTTGCGTGTGTGGATGTGGATATGGGTGTGTATTTGGTGTGCGTGTGCGTGTGTGTGTGTGTGTGTGTGTGTGTGTGTGTGTGTGTGTGTGTGTGTGTGTGTGTGTGTGTGTGTCGGGGGGTGAGTGTGTGTGGGTGTGTGTGGGGGGTGAGTGTGTGGATGTGGATATGGGTGTGTGTTTGTTCGTGTGTGTGTGTGTGTGTGTTTGGGGTGTGAGTGTGGGGGGGTGAGTGCGTGTGTGAGTTAATGTGTGTGTGCTGGGTGTTTGGGGTATGTGTGTGTGTGTGTGTGTGTGTGTGTGTGTGTTGGGGTGTGGGTGTGTGTGGGGGGGGGGGGGGTGACCGTGTGTGTAGGCCTGTGTGGATGTATATATAAGTGTGTGTGGGGGGTAGGCATGGGTGGATGTGTGTTTCTGTGTGTGGGTGTATGTGAGGGTGAATGTGTGTGTTTTTGTGTCTGTGGCGGGAAACGGCTTACGACAATGGAAAATATCTAGAGAATGCACATGCGGTGAAACAAAAAATTCGATTTCAGTGAATTGGTCAATTCACAAATGAGTTTCTTTTTTTAACAAAGCTGACCTCGATTGAACATTCCGTTGAGGCAAAGTGAAAGCTGTATTACGTGGCATACAAGCGCGAGAGATATGACTGAAAATTTTGGACAGCGATTCCGCAGAGATGAATAATATTTGGGGCAAAAAGTATCAAGCTCGGCGTCAGTAAGTTCTACAGAATCAGACTCTTTTTTGCTAGAAAATCCCGTAGGCTTCTGAATAAGCTTAGTACCCAAAAATCAGGTCAATTTTCAGTGTTTTTTTCTTATGAGAGTATTGAGATGATGAGATCAGCATTTTATACGAAATTAATACATAGTCTCGCCAATTTCGGGTTTTTTTAGTTGAAAAATATTGATAATAAATTAAGTTATTCTTTTAACAAAGGGCCGCCGTTGAGGCATGTCCGATCGGTGGAGGTGGCTCGCGACTAGGGTGATCTGAAATGAAAAAAAAGGAAAATTCACTTTTGGTTTAATAACAAAACTTTCGTATGAGCGGATATCTTTTTGGAATTATCGGAATTACGAAAATAGCAAGCTGGGGAAAAATCGTTTTGCGACCAAAAAGAGAAGACTTCAATAATTTATTGTTAATAAGTGGATATACATATCAAAAAAGTAAATGGTCAAAAGATAGGAAATTTTATAAACTATGCACTGTCCGAATTTGACGTGGACCGGACGAGTAGATTTTGGAATACAACTTACACCGTATCATGAAATAGTTTTGAGAAAAACGTGAAAGAAAAAAGGGTAGTTCCCCTAGGTGGAGACCCTCCACAAAATTTATCATAACCCGATCAATCTTTGGAATTTGTACAAAATCTTCGTTGCAAATTAAACTTAAGATCGCAGGCTACAAAACTCTACAATAAAAAAAAATCGTACGTTCTAAATTCCATTCTTATGCAAACCCCTTGACCATCCACGAAAAAGCTCCATCCAAAAATTCATTTTTGTACAATTCCTTAAGGGGGCGCACTGTGTCGGAGTCATTGAGAGTGCCCAACATTCACGATTGACACCAACATCGCTTCACTCCATTTAAACAACAACCTGCCAAACTTTAGGACATCCGGGTCGCTTCTTCCTTCTCTTCCTTTTATTATTTGTCGATTCGTATCTCGACTTCAGTCAACATACCGCATTCATCGTACACTCTCTTATTTTATTCTCGCGCCGTTTTGATTCGTACCTTTCGCTCACACAAGTGTTCACGTTCGTAATTTCCTCCGGATAAATCCACGAGCGCAAAAACCAGGAGATTATGCGCGCTCGCGGAGCTGAGAGTTTCAGCGAAGCAAGCCGGAACGATCTCGCTACACGTTTCGCATCTCGTTTTCCCGTAATCATTTTGTGAATTGTGTAGAGATTGTCGCGAAAATTTTCCAAAATATTATTATGATTGTTATTGTTATTCGCACTATTATTTTATGGTTCTGTAAAGGTATTAAGATTATTATTATTATTATATACTCTTTGCAAGTCGAACATAATAATAATATAATAATGAAATGAAAGAACGTTTCGTACCTTATTGCTGATTTGGATAAACTGTATATATATATGTGTTATATAACTGTTACTATTCAAACCATTCTTCCGTTTAAACGCGTTTTCCCTATTAAAAACTGAACAATTATATCGAAGATGACTGACTATTCTTTTAATATTTATCTTCATAAAGTACAATACAAAACAACAAATTTAAAAAAAAATCTGTTGTCGTTAATTTTTCAGAAAGTTATGAGCACTCGAAAAAGAAGTTGATTTTTTCAGACATTCACTACATATTTCCGATAATGTTAAAAAAAATGACAAAAATCACACAAGCGTTTTTAGAAAGAAACAATAACGTATTTCAATTCCAGCCGAATAAAAAGGGAACGGCTTTAAAAGTGGTCGATTTGGCGTGGAATGCCCTATATATACATATAAAAGTCGAGTTTGAAAAATCATATTCCATGATAAGGCTCGTCCATATCGAACTATGAACCAAACAAAAGTACTTTTATCTTATAATTATGTAATAATAATAATCATCTCCATCGTTATTACATATATATACATATGTATGTATAAGATTGCGGACCAGTTATTGCGGAAGCACTCAACGAGAGATACAACACTCGGTACAATTCTCGTAATTCCATCAAGCAACGGTGCTCTTTGCTCTGATTAATTTTCCACCTTTTTTGTACAGTCCGTGTATTAACGGGTAGAAATCGTAATAATTTACCTTAGCCCGGGCTTTTCTCGCAGAGACGGGGTAGTAGCCACGAAGAAAGTACCGTGCTTAATTGCACCTTTGGAACATACTGTTTGCGCGCGATAGAGGAAAAAGGAACGAAAGTGGGCATCGCGCGGATCCCGTTACCAGGAAAGAGGGAGAGAGAGAGAGAGAAGGGAAGAGCGCCCGGAGTTGACGCTTTCATAGGACAATCTCAAAAGATGAAAAATTAAAAAGTCGAGCAAGAAAACTGAATGGAAAAATTTAAAAGGTACAAATTTGTGCAGACACACACACATAGGTGTGTGTGTGTGTGTGTGTGCGTGTGTGGGTGCGTGCGTGCGTGCGTGCGTGCGTGCGTGCGTGCGTGCGTGCGTGCGTGCGTGCGTGCGTGCGTGCGTGCGTGCGTGCGTGCGTGCGTGCGTGCGTGCGTGTGTGTGTGTGTGCGTGTGTGTGTGTGTGTGTGGGTGTGTGTGTGTCTGTGTTATATATGTATATACTGATGTCAAACATTCTAAAAGCTTCGTTATTAAGAATAAAATAAGAAGCCAGCGTGAATGGTGGTTACCCGTGAATTTATACACTATCGCACAGTATAAATTAAATTAAACGTCACTCTTATTCATTTGATTGCACGAGGGTGAAACTAGAATTTCGTCCTAAATGCATTTATTCATAAAGAGAGTAAGAGAACGAGAGAAAGAGAGAGAGAGAGAGAGAGAGAGAGAGAGAGAACCGTTGTGCGCCGTAATCTCTCGACGGGTCGAACGGAATTTTCTAAAAGAATTCGCGATGCGGTGCGAGTGGATGAAAAAGAAAACAAAAAAGAGCAAACGAGGCTAAAGTATTTCATAATCATTGGGATATCGGGCTGCATCGAGCTTGAAAAAAAAAGATAATGGAAAAAAAGTGAAAAGAGACCGAGAGAATAAACTTCGGAAGGAGGAGAGTGAAAGAAGGAAGAGAGAAAGAGAGAAAAATTGATTGATTGGTTGATTGTTCGACCAGGTAATTATACCCGAGGAAGCTTGAGGACTCCAGTCACAAGCTCGTAATATAAATGTCAGTATAAAAGAGGGTACACGGTTATTCCACCGTAGTAGCACGAAAGTCCAGTCGGATTAAAAAGTAAGAAGAGAATAAAAGAACGAAGTGGGGACTGAAGCACGGAAAAACTTGGGCAGCTCAATTAAAATAAAAATTAATTAGTAAAATGAGTGCACCGTTTCTGCCAAGACGAGAGAGCGAAAAGGAGGGGAGGAGAAGGCAAAATTCGTACAACATTGTGCAAAAATTGTGAACAAAAGTTGGCAAGTTTTGAGTTAAAGGGACGAGTAATTTGTCACCGTCGGGTAATGAATTTTTCGTTACGTGCATCCCCTTCCGTAATAACATTGTGATCTTTCCACGATAGTGAGGGGTCGCAATACCCCAAGGACGTGGCGTATCGTTGCTCGAGGGGGATGAAGGGTCAAAGTCTAATCTAATATATATATATATATATATATATATATATATATATATATATATATATATATATATATATATATGCACAGTGACATATACGAGAACGGCAAATCCATTTGGAGTGACTCAGAGGCCGGCTGTTCGCATTCGTAGTCGTAGCTCATTAGGAGACCCACACGCACCAGTCGATTACCCATAACGTGACAAATATCACAACCGTCCCCGCAGACACACATACATATATCATATGTTTTCTATATATATATACACTACCGGCGAAAAATTTCCGGACAAAAATTCAAAAAAATCCCGACACGATTTTTTGTCTTTTCGTCGATAGTTGACATAAATGAATGTAATAAACGGCATTTTGAAGGGGAGGAATTCACCTTCATTTCAATTTTTTTTAAATGTTGTATTATTTTTTTTTACCACTAGTACCCTTTTTCGAAAACGACATTTTTTCGCCTTTTTTGTTTCTTTGTGGTGAACCCCGTTTACAGACAAACATTTTTTTATGCATTTCTTTCACCGGAATCATAAACCTCAAGCTTCAATTTTGTTTCTAAAGATATTTTGATTTTTTTTTTAAAGAGACATTTTGAAAAGTAACGTTCAACACGAAAACGATAAGGATTCAAGGAACACCTCTAGATAGTAAAACGTTGAATCGCTTTTCGTTGAGTACGCAAAAATGTTTTCAGATATTTTTTCGAACTTTTCGTTTCACCTATTTTCGGTAAAAAATCAGATGATTTAATAACCGTAACTCGAGAACTTGGGGAGGGGTGTGTGGTAAAAATTCAAGAGAGGAAAAAATTGTGTTTTTCTATTTTCAACGCAATAGAATCACTTGAAATCAATCGATTGACGCAATTATATAACGATAAAATTTTAACGAGGAAACAATGTGGAAAAAAATTTGAAAAAATTCTCGCGACCTCACCGAAAACCGATTCAACGTTTTTCTTTCTTGAGGTTTTTTTTTAATCCTTGTAGTTTTCGCGTTACACGTTATTTTTCAAATTATCTCTTTTTTTTAATCAAAATATCTTTAGGAAAAAATCGTACGAAGCTTTTAAAACAAACAAAATGGAAGCTTGAGCTTCCCCCTTTATGATTCCGGCCAAAGAAATGCATTAAAAAAATGTTGTCTGTAAACAGGATCAACCAGAAAAGAAACAAAAATGGCGAAAAATGGTCGTTTTCAAAAAATGGTACTAGTCGTAAAAAAATAGTAAAATTAAAAAAAAACGGAATGAAGGTTCCCCCCCTTCAAAATGCCGTTTATTGAATTCATTTATGTCAACTATCGGCGAAATAGCATAAAAAATCCTTCCGGAACTTTTTTCAATTTTTGTCCGGGAAATTTTCGCCGGTGCTATATATATATACAAATATATATAGCATTATATATATATATATATATATATATATATATATATATATGTATGTATGTTTGTATATAATTAAATGAAAGGAAAAATGATTTTGCAGACATTTTTTTAAGGATCATCCCTATATGAGGCTATATCTCCATAGGCAACATTATGCGAAGTCCAATGCCTTGAGACTGAAATACTCTTAAGGGGTTACGCTACTCTAGAGGCCGAAAAAATAGGGTGTTTATCATACATATCAGTGGCTCTATACAAGAATTTTTTGAAGCGATTAATTTCAATATGGCGGCTGTGCAGCGTTTATCTCAAAACTGCATTTTTTAAGTTGGCGGGAAACATAACTCAGACAATTTTCAACCGATTCACTTGAAATGTTGAATATATCTTGAAAAATACATTGCCTGTGAGTAGAGGAGCTAGGGGGATTCTAACCCAAGGGGAGGTGGTGTGTCAAGAGTGGTGAAGCCAAGGTGGCGCCACCGTCGAGGGGAGGTCGCCGGGCGTGACGTCACAGAGAGGCCTATGTGGAGGGGGGGTCATGTGGTCCGTGCAGCGACTGGGGGGGGGGGGGGGTCGATGAGTGTTTTGTGTGTATGTGCGTGCGTGCGTTAGGAAAGCCAAGGTGGCGCTACGGTCGTGGGGAGGTCGGCGTGTGTGCGTGCGTGCGTGCGTGTAGGGAAGCCAAGGTGGCGCTACGGTCGTGGGGAGGTCGGCGTGTGTGCGTGCGTGCGTGCGCGTGTGCGTACGTGCGTGCGTGCGTGCGTGCGTGCGTGCGTGCGTGCCTGCGTGCGTGCGTGCGTGTAGGGAAGCCAAGGTGGCGCTACGGTCGTGGGGAGGTCGGCGTGTGTGCGTGCGTGTAGGGAAGCCAAGGTGGCGCTACGGTCGTGGGGAGGTCGGCGTGTGTGCGTGCGTGTAGGGAAGCCAAGGTGGCGCTACGGTCGTGGGGAGGTCGGCGTGTGTGCGTGCGTGCGTGCGTGTAGGGAAGCCAAGGTGGCGCTACGGTCGTGGGGAGGTCGGCGTGGGTGTCGCCGGGCGTGTGTGACGTCACAGGGGGGCCTCGGTGGAGGGGGTACCCATGTGGTTCGAAGACTACTGGGAGAAGGAAGCCGCCGTCAGGGGCGGGGGGGGGGGGTCCAGCGCGGGAAAGCCAAGTGCGGGGATACGGCGGAGGGGGGTCGCCGGGCGCGTGTGACGTCACAGAGGGGGCCTCTTTAGGGGGCCATGTGGTCCGTGGAGCGTCTGGCGGGGAAGCCGCCGTCGATGAGTGTTGTGTGTGTGTGGGGGGGGGGGGGCGGCCTTTCAAAGCCCAATATTTATGACATGCAGCTGGTTCCATTCCGAAAGACAATGTATATGGCATCCGCCTCGTCTCCAAGCTCGTCGACACTCGAAACAGGTTCTGACAGGTTCCTCGGGAAAAATCTTTAGGGATCAAAGGGACTGCGGATAGACCACTTGAGCGCAGCTCTTGAAAAGTCGCGCTCTCCATTCCAAAATATAACGTCAACATGTTCGCATGTGCGAGTGTGTACGCAGTGCATCCAGCCAAGCACCCCCTGGACTTGACCAAAAACGAGCTCGAACAGGTTCCAAAGGTCTTGCTCCTAAAATATTGGGGTAAATATGTTGGCTTATTGTGGGATCGTTTGCCAGAACATCATCGAAAAGACAGTGAAGTGATATCATATCTTCCATGCTTGGAGCATGATAATACGCCGCAGATGAAAGATCACATCGATGGCCCTCCACCTCAACGTCGGGAGTGTACAAAATGCTGTGAAAATTCTCCACGTACGAGGTTCTTCGAACGTGTTTGAACCTGTTTTTCGGGAGCGTGAAAAAATGTCTGGGGGGGAAATTCTCCACGGTTCTTCGAACGTGTTCGAACCGGTTTTTGACGATTGGAAGGGGAGGGGGGGGGGATTTGAGTGGGAGGCTTACGAGGGAGCTTATAATTTCGTGGACCACGCTCAGACTGCACGATTCCACTGCACCATCAACATCTAAAAAGAACTTTGAAAGTGCGCGGAAAATGGATCTCTCGAGTATCAACAAAGTCGGCCGGATGGCAGAATTCCTCCCAACGAAGAAGCTGTCAGAACTCTCCGTTAAGTCGGAACGACTAATCTCCGACATAAGGGCCGTACAAACCAAATTTGGGAAACGCTACATCGCAGACATCGCGGATGAGTTCTCCGTCTTCTTACCAGCGCGACTTGTGAAGGCCTTCGACCAAGATCCAACAATGTTCGAGAGTATGCTGCAACTGGCGCGCAACGGTCAACTCTGCATGCAGTATATTGGTGGAAAATACAACAGTGTTGAGTTCCGTCGTCTCTGAACATGGTGGACGGGGAAAAAAATTCGTTGGAACACCATCGTCAAACGGCTGGCCCCATCATCGAGCGTATGCTGCAACTGGCGCACAAATGGGTACATGCAGTTGCGGGGACTACAACAGCGTTCCATCGTCTCTGAGGCGAAAAAAAAGACTCAATTCGTTGGGACACCATCATCGAACTGTTAGCACCACAGTCGTCTTACCATCATTTTCGACGCTTAGTGTTGACTATGAAAAAAATGTATATGTTTGATCGAATTGTAAATGATGGATGTTTTCACCGTAGAATAAAGAATACAAATCATATATATTTTCATCGAAATGTGTTTTATTCATTCAAAAGAATCCCTCGCTTACGCTTCGTGTACGCTCAACCAGCTTTTCACCGATTTTACATTCTCATGGGCGCAGTTCGTGTTGAAGGGATGATGGGGACACTTGGAGTTTATGATTTTCGGCAGCCTCTGCAGCGATGGACAGTCCAGAGTCTCAAAGTCGATGACGTTTGTCGCAGGATCTGTGAATCGTGATAGCTATACGCATTTCTCAAATCCCTTAGCATAGATCGTAGGAGCTCTTTCCAAGATTCCTCGAATTGTTGTTCTAGCTGCCTCGTACGGTATGCCGCTGTGATCCCATCGTATTCCATGATAATTGCATTCCAGCCACTTGTTTGTCATTTTGTACTTGGCCGGTAAAGCGTCCCAGGCCAATGGTACATCGAAGAAGAATGTCAGCGGTTCAGCATTCTTCTCATGGAGTTTGACGATGGACATCTCCTTCAGGACAAATTCGTTGACGGGTTTCTTGAAGCCCTGCACATCGACGATAAGCTCCATGTTGACCGAAGTGGATGAGAATCACCGGCATGATTTTATACCATTCTTTTTAACTCCATCACTGATTGGATTGTACTCTTGGTGAGACGTTCCAGAGACTTCCGAAGACATTCATAAGACATTCAAAGACATTCAAGAGACGTTCGAAAACATTCATAAGGCGTTTGAAGACATGCATGAGGGGTTCAAAGAGTTTCAAAAGACATTCTACAACGTCATGAGACGTTTGAAGATGTTCGTGAGACCTTCAAGAGACTTTCGAAAACGTTTAAAGACTTTCATGAGAGGTTCGCAGACGTTCAAAATATCTGTGACGGTATTCATAATATGTTTGAAGACGTCGATGAGGGGATCGAAGACGTTTAAGAGACTTTCAAAGACATTCACGCGGGGGTTGAAAGATGTTCAAAAAACTTTCGAATTCGTTCAACAGACATTTGACGACATTCATAATACGTTTGAAGACATTCATGAGGGGTTCGAAGATGCTTAAGAGAGACTTTCAAAGACATTCCCGAGGGGTTTGTCCGAAGACATATATAAGACGTTTGAAGACATTCAAGAGACGTTCGAAAACATTCATATGGCGTTTGAAGACATGCATGAGGGGTTCAAAGAGTTTCAAGAGACTTTCTACGATGTTCATGAGACGCTTGAAGATGTTCGTGAGACATTCAAGAGATCTTTAACAATATTCATAATACGTTTGAAGCCATCGATGAGGGGTTCGAAGATGTTTTAGAGACTTTCAAAGACATTCACGAGGGGTTTGAAGACGTTCAAGAAACTTTCGAATCCGTTCAAGAGCCTTTTGACGACATTCATAATACGTTTGAAGACAATCTTGTGGGGTTCGAAGACGCTTGAGAGACTTTCAAAGGCATCCACGAGGGTTTCGAATACGTCCAAGAGACTTTCGAATACGTTCAAGAGACTTTCAGAGACATTCGCGAGAGGTGGGAAGACGTTCAGAGACTTTCGAAGACATTCAAGAGATCTTTGACAATATTCATAATACGTTTGAAGACATCGATGAGGGGTTCGACGACGTTTTAGAGACTTTAAAAGACATACACGAGGGGCTTAAAGACCTTCAAGTGACATTCGACGACATTCATGATACGTTTGAAGACATTCATAAGGGGTTCCAAGACGCTTGAGAGACTTTCAAAGATATTCATGAGGCGTTCGAAGACGTTCAAGAGAATTTCGATAGCATTCATAATACGGTTGAAGACATTCATAAGGGGTTCGAAGACACTTAAGAGAGACTTTCAAAGACATTCACGAGGGGTTCGAAAACGTTTAAAAGACTTTCGACGACACTCATAATACGTTTGAAGACGTTAAAGAGACATTCGAATACGTTCAAGAGACTTTCAGAGACATTCGCGAGAGGTGCGAGACGTTCAGAGACCTTCGAAAACATTCAAGAGCTCTTTGACAATATTCATAATACGTTTGAAGACATCGATGAGGGGTTCGAAGACGCTTGAGAGACTTTCAAAGGCATTCACGAGAGTTTCGAAGACGTTCAAGAGACTTTCGACGATTTTCATAATACGTTTGAAGACATTCATGAGGGGTTCGAAGACGCTTGAGAGACTTTCAAAGACATTCACGAGGGGTTTGAAGACGTTTAAAAGACTTTCGAATACGTTCGAGAGACTTTCAGAGACATTCGCGAGAGGTGCGAAGACATTCAGAGACTTCCGAAGACATTCACAAGACTTTCGAATACGTTCAAGAGACTTTCAGAGACATTCATGAGCGGTTCGATAACGCTTGAGAGACTTTCAAAAGCATTCACGAGGGTTTCGAAGACGTTCAAGAGACTTTCAGAGACATTCGGGAGAGGTGCGAAGACGTTCAGAGACTTTCGACGACATTCATGATACGTTTGAGTACATTCATGAGGGGTTCGAAAACGCTTAAGAGAGACTTTCAAAGACATTCAGGAGTGGTTTTAAGACGTTTAGAGGACTTCTGACGACTCTCATAATACGTTTGAAGACGTTCAAGAGACTTTCGAATGTGTTCAAGAGACTTTGAAAGACATTCATGAGGGGTTCGAAGACGCTTGAGAGACTTTCAAAGGCATTCACGAGGGTTTCGAATACGTTCAAGAGACTTTCAGAGACATTTGCGAGAGGTTCGAAGACGTTCAAGAGATCTGTGACGATATTCGGAATGTGTTTGAACACATCGATGAGGGGTTCGAATACGTGTAAGAGACTTTCAAAGACATTCACGAGGGGTTGGAAGATGTTCACAAACTTTCGAATTCGTTCATAATACGTTTGAAGACATTCATGAGGGGTTCGAAGACGCTTAAGAGATTTTCAAAGACATTCACGAGAGGTGCGAAGACGTTCAGAGACCTTCGAAGACATTGAAGAGATCTTTGACAATATTCATAATACGTTCGAAGACATGGATGAGAGGTTCCACGATGTTATAGAGACTTTCAAAGACATTCACGAAGAGTTTGAAGACGTTCAGAGACTTTCGAAGACATTCAAGAGATCTTTGACAATGATCATAATACGTTTGAAGACATCGATGAGGGGTTCGAAGACGTTTGAGAGACTTTCAAAAGCATTCACGAGAGTTTCGAAGACGTTCAAGAGACTTTCGACGATTTTCATGATACGTTTAAAGACATTCAAGAGGGGTTCGAAGACGTTCAAGATACTTTCAACACCATTCATAATACGTTTGAAGACAATCATGAGGGGTTCAAAGACAAGTGTCTTTGAAGACTTGAGAGACTTTCAAAGACATTGACGAGGGGTTCGAAGACGTTTAAAAGACTTTCGACGACACTCATAATACGTTTGAAGGCATTCATGAGGGGTTCGACGATGTTTTAGAGACTTTCAAAGACATTCACGAGGGGTTTGAAGACGTTCAGAGACTTTCGAAGACATTCAAGAGATCTTTGACAATATTCATAATACGTTTGAAGACATCGATGTGGGGTTCGACGACGTTTTAGAGACGTTCAAAAGACTTTCGACGACATTCATGATACGTTTGAAGACATTCATGAGGGGTTCGAAGAAGCTTAAGCGAGATTTTCAAAGACATTCACGAGGGGTTCGAAGACGTTCAAAAGACTTTCGACGACACTCATAATACGTTTGAAGACATTCATGAGGGGTTCGAAGACGCTTGAGAGACTTTCAAAGCCATTCACGAGTGGTTCGAAGACCTTCAGAGACCTTCGAAGACATTCAAGAGATCTTTGACCATATTCATAATACGTTCGAACACATCGATGAGGGGTTCGACGATGTTTTAGAGACTTTCAAAGACATTCACGAGGGGTTTGAAAACGTTCAGAGACTTTCGAAGACATTCAAGAGATCTTTGGCAATACACATAATACGTTTGAAGACATTCATGAGGGGTTCGAAGACGCTTGGGAGACTTTCAAAAACATTCGCGAGGGTTTCGAAGACGTTCGAGAGACTTTCGCATGCGTTCAAGAGACTTTCAGAGACATTCGCGCGAGGTGCGAAGACGTTCAGAGACTTTCGAAGTCATTGAAGAGATCTTTGACAATATTCATAATACGTTTGAAGACATTCATGAGGGGTTCGAAGACGCTCGAGAGACTTTCAAAGGCATTCACGAGGGTTTCGAAGACGTTCAAGTGACTTTCGAATACGTTCAAGAGACTTTCATAGACATTCGCGAGAGGTGCGAAGACACTCACAGACTTTCGAAGACATGCAAGAGATCTTTGAAAATATTCATAATACGTTTGAAGACATCGATGAGTGGTTCAACGATGTTTTAGAGACATTCGACGACATTCATAAAACGTTTGAAGACATTCATGCGCGTTTCGAAGACGCTTAACAGACTTTCAAAGACATTCGCGAGCGGTTTGAAGACGTTCACGAGACTTTTGACGACATTCATAATACGATATTCGACAACATCCATAAACTAAAGATATTCATGACGTTTGAGTTTCGCTGGAATTGTTTGGGTTTGTTTGGGATTTTCACAGTTTTGGTAAAATGTGTTTGGGTTTGTTTGGGATTTTCACAGTTTTGGTAAAATGTGTTTGGGTATGTGTTTTGGGCATTCACGAGGGTTTCGTGAAACCCAAACACATTTTACCAAAACTGTGAAAATCCCAAACAAACCCAAACACATTTTACCAAAACTGTGAAAATCCCAAACAAACCCAATCAATTCCAGCGAAACTCAAACGTCGTGAATATCTTTAGTTTATGGATGTTGTCGAATATCGTATTATGAATGTCGTCAAAAGTCTCGTGAACGTCTTCAAACCGCTCGCGAATGTCTTTGAAAGTCTGTTAAGCGTCTTCGAAACGCGCATGAATGTCTTCAAACGTTTTATGAATGTCGTCGAATGTCTCTAAAACATCGTTGAACCACTCATCGATGTCTTCAAACGTATTATGAATATTTTCAAAGATCTCTTGCATGTCTTCGAAAGTCTGTGAGTGTCTTCGCACCTCTCGCGAATGTCTATGAAAGTCTCTTGAACGTATTCGAAAGTCACTTGAACGTCTTCGAAACCCTCGTGAATGCCTTTGAAAGTCTCTCGAGCGTCTTCGAACCCCTCATGAATGTCTTCAAACGTATTATGAATATTGTCAAAGATCTCTTCAATGTCTTCGAAAGTCTCTGAACGTCTTCGCACCTCGCGCGAATGTCTCTGAAAGTCTCTTGAACGCATGCGAAAGTCTCTCGAACGTCTTCGAAACCCTCGCGAATGCTTTTGAAAGTCTCCCAAGCGTCTTCGAACCCCTCATGAATGTCTTCAAACGTATTATGTGTATTGCCAAAGATCTCTTGAATGTCTTCGAAAGTCTCTGAACGTTTTCAAACCCCTCGTGAATGTCTTTGAAAGTCTCTAAAACATCGTCGAACCCCTCATCGATGTGTTCGAACGTATTATGAATATGGTCAAAGATCTCTTGAATGTCTTCGAAGGTCTCTGAAGGTCTTCGAACCACTCGTGAATGGCTTTGAAAGTCTCTCAAGCGTCTTCGAACCCCTCATGAATGTCTTCAAACGTATTATGAGTGTCGTCGAAAGTCTTTTGAACGTCTTCGAACCCCTCGTGAATGTCTTTGAAAATCTCGCTTAAGCTTCTTCGAACCCCTCATGAATGTCTTCAAACGTATCATGAATGTCGTCGAAAGTCTTTTGAACGTCTCTAAAACGTCGTCGAACCCCACATCGATGTCTTCAAACGTATTATGAATATTGTCAAAGATCTCTTGAATGTCTTCGAAAGTCTCTGAACGTCTTCAAACCCCTCGTGAATGTCTTTGAAAGTCTCTAAAACATCGTCGAACCCCTCATGAATGCCTTCAAACGTATTATGAGTGTCGTCGAAAGTCTTTTAAACGTCTTCGAACCCCTCGTCAATGTCTTTGAAAGTCTCTCAAGTCTTCAAAGACACTTGTCTTTGAACCCCTCATGATTGTCTTCAAACGTATTATGAATGGTGTTGAAAGTATCTTGAACGTCTTCGAACCCCTCTTGAATGTCTTTAAACGTATCATGAAAATCGTCGAAAGTCTCTTGAACGTCTTCGAAACTCTCGTGAATGCTTTTGAAAGTCTCTCAAACGTCTTCGAACCCCTCATCGATGTCTTCAAACGTATTATGATCATTGTCAAAGATCTCTTGAATGTCTTCGAAAGTCTCTGAACGTCTTCAAACTCTTCGTGAATGTCTTTGAAAGTCTCTATAACATCGTGGAACCTCTCATCCATGTCTTCGAACGTATTATGAATATTGTCAATGATCTCTTCAATGTCTTCGAAGGTCTCTGAACGTCTTCGCACCTCTCGTGAATGTCTTTGAAAATCTCTTAAGCGTCTTCGAACCCCTCATGAATGTCTTCAAACGTATTATGAACGAATTCGAAAGTTTGTGAACATCTTCCAACCCCTCGTGAATGTCTTTGAAAGTCTCTTACACGTATTCGAACCCCTCATCGATGTGTTCAAACACATTCCGAATATCGTCACAGATCTCTTGAACGTCTTCGAACCTCTCGCAAATGTCTCTGAAAGTCTCTTGAACGTATTCGAAACCCTCGTGAATGCCTTTGAAAGTCTCTCAAGCGTCTTCGAACCCCTCATGAATGTCTCTCAAAGTCTCTTGAACACATTCGAAAGTCTCTTGAACGTCTTCAAACGTATTATGAGAGTCGTCAGAAGTCCTCTAAACGTCTTAAAACCACTCCTGAATGTCTTTGAAAGTCTCTCTTAAGCGTTTTCGAACCCCTCATGAATGTACTCAAACGTATCATGAATGTCGTCGAAAGTCTCTGAACGTCTTCGCACCTCTCCCGAATGTCTCTGAAAGTCTCTTGAACGTCTTCGAAACCCTCGTGAATGCTTTTGAAAGTCTCTCAAGCGTTATCGAACCGCTCATGAATGTCTCTGAAAGTCTCTTGAACGTATTCGAAAGTCTTGTGAATGTCTTCGGAAGTCTCTGAATGTCTTCGCACCTCTCGCGAATGTCTCTGAAAGTCTCTCGAACGTATTCGAAAGTCTTTTAAACGTCTTCAAACCCCTCGTGAATGTCTTTGAAAGTCTCTCAAGCGTCTTCGAACCCCTCATGAATGTCTTCAAACGTATTATGAAAATCGTCGAAAGTCTCTTGAACGTCTTCGAAACTCTCGTGAATGCCTTTGAAAGTCTCTCAAGCGTCTTCGAACCCCTCATCGATGTCTTCAAACGTATTATGAATATTGTCAAAGAGCTCTTGAATGTTTTCGAAGGTCTCTGAACGTCTCGCACCTCTCGCGAATGTCTCTGAAAGTCTCTTGAACGTATTCGAAAGTCTCTTTAACGTCTTCAAACGTATTATGAGTGTCGTCGAAAGTCTTTTAAACGTTTTCGAACCCCTCGTGAATGTCTTTGAAAGTCTCTCTTAAGTGTCTTCGAACCCCTTATGAATGTCTTCAACCGTATTATGAATGCTATCGAAATTCTCTTGAACGTCTTCGAACGCCTCATGAATATCTTTGAAAGTCTCTCAAGCGTCTTGGAACCCCTTATGAATGTCTTCAAACGTATCATGAATGTCGTCGAATGTCACTTGAAGGTCTTTAAGCCCCTCGTGAATGTCTTTTAAAGTCTCTAAAACGTCGTCGAACCCCTCATCGATGTCTTCAAACGTATTATGAATATTGTCAAAGATCTCTTGAATGTCTTCGAAAGTCTCTGAACGTCTTCCCACCTCTCGCGAATGTCTCTGAAAGTCTCTTGAACGTATTCGAAAGTCTCTTGGACGTATTCGAAACCCTCGTGGATGCCTTTGAAAGTCTCTCAAGCGTCTTCGAACCCCACAAGATTGTCTTCAAACGTATTATGAATGTCGTCAAAAGGCTCTTGAACGGATTCGAAAGTTTCTTGAACGTCTTCAAACCCCTCGTGAATGTCTTTGAAAGTCTCTAAAACATCTTCGAACCCCTCATCGATGGCTTCAAACGTATTATGAATATTGTTAAAGATCTCTTGAATGTCTCACGAACATCTTCAAGCGTCTCATGAACATCGTAGAAAGTCTCTTGAAACTCTTTGAACCCCTCATGCATGTCTTCAAACGCCATATGAATGTTTTCGAACGTCTCTTGAATGTCTTCAAACGTCTTATATATGTCTTCGGACAAACCCCTCGTGAATGTCTTTGAAAGTCTCTCTTAAGCATCTTCGAACCCCTCATGAATGTCTTCAAACGTATTATGAATGTCGTCAAATGTCTGTTGAACGAATTCGAAAGTTTTTTGAACATCTTTCAACCCCCGCGTGAATGTCTTTGAAAGTCTCTTAAACGTCTTCGATCCCCTCATCGACGTCTTCAAACATATTATGAATACCGTCACAGATATTTTGAACGTCTGCGAACCTCTCATGAAAGTCTTTAAACGTTTTCGAAAGTCTCTTGAAGGTCTCACGAACATCTTCAAACGTCTCATGACGTTGTAGAATGTCTTTTGAAACTCTTTGAACCCCTCATGCATGTCTTCAAACGCCTTATGAATGTTTTCGAACGTCTCTTGAATGTCTTTGAATGTCTTATGAATGTCTTCGGAAGTCTCTGGAACGTCTCACCAAGAGTACAATCCAATCAGTGATGGAGTTAAAAAGAATGGTATAAAATCATGCCGGTGATTCTCATCCACTTCGGTCAACATGGAGCTTATCGTCGATGTGCAGGGCTTCAAGAGACCCGTCAACGAATTTGTCCTGAAGGAGATGTCCATCGTCAAACTCCATGAGAAGAATGCTGAACCGCTGACATTCTTCTTCGATGTACCATTGGCCTGGGACGCTTTACCGGCCAAGTACAAAATGACAAACAAGTGGCTGGAATGCAATTATCATGGAATACGATGGGATCACAGCGGCATACCGTACGAGGCAGCTAGAACAACAATTCGAGGAATCTTGGAAAGAGCTCCTACGATCTATGCTAAGGGATTTGAGAAATGCGTATAGCTATCACGATTCACAGATCCTGCGACAAACGTCATCGACTTTGAGACTCTGGACTGTCCATCGCTGCAGAGGCTGCCGAAAATCATAAACTCCAAGTGTCCCCATCATCCCTTCAACACGAACTGCGCCCATGAGAATGTAAAATCGGTGAAAAGCTGGTTGAGCGTACACGAAGCGTAAGCGAGGGATTCTTTTGAATGAATAAAACACATTTCGATGAAAATATATATGATTTGTATTCTTTATTCTACGGTGAAAACATCCATCATTTACAATTCGATCAAACATATACATTTTTTTCATAGTCAACACTAAGCGTCGAAAATGATGGTAAGACGACTGTGGTGCTAACAGTTCGATGATGGTGTCCCAACGAATTGAGTCTTTTCTTTCGCCTCAGAGACGATGGAACGCTGTTGTAGTCCCCGCAACTGCATGTACCCATTTGTGCGCCAGTTGCAGCATACGCTCGATGATGGGGCCAGCCGTTTGACGATGGTGTTCCAACGAATTTTTTTCCCCGTCCACCATGTTCAGAGACGACGGAACTCAACACTGTTGTATTTTCCACCAATATACTGCATGCAGAGTTGACCGTTGCGCGCCAGTTGCAGCATACTCTCGAACATTGTTGGATCTTGGTCGAAGGCCTTCACAAGTCGCGCTGGTAAGAAGACGGAGAACTCATCCGCGATGTCTGCGATGTAGCGTTCCCCAAATTTGGTTTGTACGGCCCTTATGTCGGAGATTAGTCGTTCCGACTTAACGGAGAGTTCTGACAGCTTCTTCGTTGGGAGGAATTCTGCCATCCGGCCGACTTTGTTGATACTCGAGAGATCCATTTTCCGCGCACTTTCAAAGTTCTTTTTAGATGTTGATGGTGCAGTGGAATCGTGCAGTCTGAGCGTGGTCCACGAAATTATAAGCTCCCTCGTAAGCCTCCCACTCAAATCCCCCCCCCCCCCCCGCTCCCCTTCCAATCGTCAAAAACCGGTTCGAACACGTTCGAAGAACCGTGAAGAATTTTCCCCCCAGACATTTTTTCACGCTCCCGAAAAACAGGTTCAAACACGTTCGAAGAACCTCGTACGTGGAGAATTTTCACAGCATTTTGTACACTCCCGACGTTGAGGTGGAGGGCCATCGATGTGATCTTTCATCTGCGGCGTATTATCATGCTCCAAGCATGGAAGATATGATATCACTTCACTGTCTTTTCGATGATGTTCTGGCAAACGATCCCACAATAAGCCAACATATTTACCCCAATATTTTAGGAGCAAGACCTTTGGAACCTGTTCGAGCTCGTTTTTGGTCAAGTCCAGGGGGTGCTTGGCTGGATGCACTGCGTACACACTCGCACATGCGAACATGTTGACGTTATATTTTGGAATGGAGAGCGCGACTTTTCAAGAGCTGCGCTCAAGTGGTCTATCCGCAGTCCCTTTGATCCCTAAAGATTTTTCCCGAGGAACCTGTCAGAACCTGTTTCGAGTGTCGACGAGCTTGGAGACGAGGCGGATGCCATATACATTGTCTTTCGGAATGGAACCAGCTGCATGTCATAAATATTGGGCTTTGAAAGGCCGCCCCCCCCCCCACACACACACAACACTCATCGACGGCGGCTTCCCCGCCAGACGCTCCACGGACCACATGGCCCCCTAAAGAGGCCCCCTCTGTGACGTCACACGCGCCCGGCGACCCCCCTCCGCCGTATCCCCGCACTTGGCTTTCCCGCGCTGGACCCCCCCCCCCGCCCCTGACGGCGGCTTCCTTCTCCCAGTAGTCTTCGAACCACATGGGTACCCCCTCCACCGAGGCCCCCCTGTGACGTCACACACGCCCGGCGACACCCACGCCGACCTCCCCACGACCGTAGCGCCACCTTGGCTTCCCTACACGCACGCACGCACGCACACACGCCGACCTCCCCACGACCGTAGCGCCACCTTGGCTTCCCTACACGCACGCACGCACGCACGCACGCACGCACGCACGTACGCACACGCGCACGCACGCACGCACACACGCCGACCTCCCCACGACCGTAGCGCCACCTTGGCTTCCCTACACGCACGCACGCACGCACACACGCCGACCTCCCCACGACCGTAGCGCCACCTTGGCTTTCCTAACGCACGCACGCACATACACACAAAACACTCATCGACCCCCCCCCCCCCCCCCCCCCAGTCGCTGCACGGACCACATGACCCCCCCTCCACATAGGCCTCTCTGTGACGTCACGCCCGGCGACCTCCCCTCGACGGTGGCGCCACCTTGGCTTCACCACTCTTGACACACCACCTCCCCTTGGGTTAGAATCCCCCTAGCTCCTCTACTCCTGTGGAAGTACGTACCATTTTTTTTTATATTGCATAGTTCATTTGTTATTACAAATCACAGGCCTCTTATCAATACCTATCCGAATAACTCCCATGTATTTTCTACGATCTTTTTTAGTTTTCAAGAAAAAAGCATTTATCATTTTTTGTTCGAGTTTGCATGTAGCCATGGTTTTTACTTTATTCTCTTTCGTGGATGTGCTTCCCTCTGACAAGGTACATTAGTTAAGTGTCCGCCTTCGATTAGGTTGAAACCCAGATATGTGACAAAGCATTGAAAACTATTAGACACGTATTTTTTTTATCGTCGGACAAACGGTTTTAATGGGGAAAACCACCCCTCAAAGAAAGGTGTGTCATCCCTTAATTTAGTGTTCTCCAATACTTCTAACAGCTTTTTTTTAAATTAAGATTTTTATCGCTTTACATTCGAAGAATTTTGGTTTTCCTTTCATTCAGATCGGTGGACTGCTTGTGGGTGAAACTGCAAAATCATCCCTCGACACGCTTTCCTTTGAGTGGTGGTTTCTCCCCTTAAAACCGTTTTCCGCCGAAAAAAAACATACGTGTCAAATACTTTTCAATGCTTCAGCACACATATGAGTTTCAACAAAATTAAAGACGGACTATTGAGTGATATTCCTTGTGGGAAGTTTTCGACAGCAATTGGGGGTCATTCAGACTGGTACAGGTATTTTTTTAATCATCTGAACTTTAAAGAGTGATCCTCTCAAACCTGTTTTTCACTTTTGTTTGGTCATTTATTTACTACTTAACGGTGCACTTCATAACGATAACTGAAGTGATAAAAAACAGCGAGGAAAGTACATACACACAAATGAGAAAAATAAAGAGCTTTTTTTGTCGAAAACTAAAAATGTCGTAGAACTTACAGGGGATGATTCGGATAAGTATTATTCCGAGGCATCTGGATTTTCTTTTTAAACGTCACATTTCCCGCTACCCTGTGCATATACATCTATGGATATATACGTAAATATATATATATATATATATATATATATATATATATATATATATATATATATATATATATATATATATATATTATACAGGATGTCCCTCTTATCTCTGCCACCCGAAATAACTCAATATTTATCGACGTCACAAAAAAATGTTCCAGACAAAAGTTGTACGTTGTGAAGGGGGCCACCAAATGCGACCAATTTTTTTAAATTTCGTTGGAGGCGCTGACGCACAGTGAATGGCACCTCCACTTTTTAAAATGGAATGGTACATTTTTTCAACCATCTTGTGGAGCACCTCAAGCCGTACAAAAAACATTAGGGAGTCAAAGTCGTTCAAGGTCTTTCAGGATCAGTATCGATTATACAAATCTGAATATCTCGGATCACTACCAAATATTTGGTAGTGATCCGAGATATTTGGATTCGTCTTTCATTTTAATAGGTGACCTTGAATGACCTTGGACGACTTGAACCCCCTAATGTTTTTTATGCAGTTTCAGGTGCTCCACAAGATGGTTTAAAAAAAATGTACCATTGAATTTTCAAAAATGGAGGTGACTTTCACTGTGCGTCAGCGGCTTCACTGAAATAAAAAAATTGGTCGCATTTGATGGCCCCCTTCACACCATACAACTTGTGTCTGGAACATTTTTTTGTGACGTCGATAATTACCGAGTTATTTCGGGTGGCAGAGATAAGAGGAACACCCTGTATATAGTATCGTTTATGTACAGCGTCAGTACGCTAGGCAAGCGACAGGGGTAATACGTACGAGACAACTGAGCTGTCACCCACGACACCCAGATTACCACGGGAGTGATATATTCTCCGTTGGCGATAACGAGTCTGGATGAAATTTGGACCTTCCGCAACTGAACTAAAGGACGTCTCGAAATGACCTGACATTTTAGTTTATTAATAACACGTATTATTTATTTGAAAAGTAAGAATATTCTTTTTTTACTATCAGGGTCTAAAACCAGGGTAAATATCAAAATAAAAAAAAATCAGGGTAAATAAAACGTTTTATTAATAAATTATCAAAATCTCAGGTAATTTTGAGACACCCTATCGAATGAAAATTTAAAAAAACTCACCTTCAGCTAACTTCCATAACGTGACTTTACAAAGAACGACCTTTTTGTCTTTAGCTCAACTGGATTGGAGGAGAAGGTTTATCTCCGATGTAGAATCTTTCGGTGATCACGAATATTCCCCCATAAGCCCTATTAGAGTGAAACAAAATTAGAAGGTAAAATGCCAGCCCTCGAATATACAAGAGCTACCCCCAAACGATGAGGGTGGAATGGTCGTTGTAGCCAAATGATTTTGCATAGGATAATGCGCGGCCAACATATTGGGGTGAAAAATAAAAAATGTCCGGGTAATCTTGATTAAGGGGTTACGTGGGTTTAGAAGAAAAAAAAGCACATTTTCTCTATTAAGGAGGTACACCAGCTTCATACAATGTTGCCATGCTAAACCATGGTCAAATTTCAAAATGGTGATAGATCAATAAAATTTGGTGAGTATATTCTTTAGTATTATATATGTCAATACAATTTTTTTCAGATTTTTTCATCGTGCCGTTATCGAATAATTGAACATTGAAGTTCACGTGTATAAGCATAGCGTTTTTATAGATATAGGTATATATTCCGGGTATAAGAATAAACGCTTGTGAATTATTTGTAAGAAAACGGCACAACCAAAAAATCTGAAAAAATTTGTATCTACATGAATAATACTAAAGAATATAGTCACCAAATTTTATTGATCTATCACCATTTTGCTGAAGCTGGTGTACCTCCTTAAAAAAATATATAAATTATTTTATTCAAAATGTTAAGCACATAAAAGAGCAACATTTCTAAAATATTAAAAAAAAAAATTCATTCAAAAACTTGGGAAGTTCAGTGGTGGGACCTGGTTTCCGGAGTCCCCTTAAAAAAGTGTCCTCGTGGTGGTCTGAATAACTCATGATAGCTTATTCTGAAATTAAAAAACCAATTTTTTCTGTTAGATAAGTATAGCTCGTGATTGAAGGAAGGATTTTAAAAAAATTGAAATTTGAATTATTGGCAGAGTTGTATGCAAAATAGTTCAATTTTTGGTACAATTTACATTAAGAAGACGTGTGCAATATTTCAATAAGATCGGTGCATTAGTTTTTGAAAAATCCTGTCCACCGGCTTCAAAAATAGCGTTTTGAGAAAAAATGCGATTAAAGTTTTAATGTGACCTTATCCTCGTAGTTTTAAATTTCTTTTTATTTTTATATTTTTTTCGTTGCCAGTCCGTAGCATCGCCGTACACGTGGAGAGAAAACCGGCAGCCGACGGGCCAATTATCGTGCGTGTCGATTGCGTTATAATTGTACTCGCCGCCGGGCGGTGGCGTATATCGAAGGGCAACATAAAAAAGGCATTAATAAAGAAAAAAAAGCTGGAACGGCATGGTGGATAATTTATCAAGGTTTTTCACCGTGAATAATTCCCGGGTGTGTAATTCGCGTTACGTAAACATTCGGCCGTAACTTTTTTTTTAACGTTGCGCGAAGACTCGTCTGGGTTGCAAGTATAGCTATGCGGAGGGCTTATGTCGAGCCTGAATTGCCGGCGTCGCTGCAGGGGTGGCTCGTGCCCGGATTTTCTTTTTATGTTTTCTGCTTAGGATCGCGCGATAATTGTTTGCGGGAACACTCGATGATAATACATTAATGAATTTGTAATTTGTTACAGATTCATTCATTTGTAATGGCGGCCTCAATAAATATAGTAGTATCACTCAGTAATATAGTAGTATCACAGTGTAACGGGTTGAAAAATAGCGTATTTTAGCGATTTTCTATCGAGTGTTAAAATACGCTAATCAGTCTGATTTTTTTATGATAAATCAAAGTACTCATGAAGAACAGAAAATAAATGTTTAAACGTTCATTTTTCTTTTTTACATTTTTTTAACGGTTGAAAATGTCTTCGAAAAAAGGAGTCCTTACGATGTACACGGTTGTGGCCGTAAATATGATCTGAAACAAAATTTGTAAAAAGATTATTAATCAGTAGGGTCAGAGTGGAATGAGTGGCTAATATTTTTCAGAGGCCTATAACTAACCGTTCACACCTAAAGGTTCACACCGTGAACCTAACCGTTCACACAATCTCAATGAAACATTGACTAAACGTGAGGTGTGTTCAATGGCTTAATTTTGTTAAAAAACCCTGAACGGTCTAACACAATAGATATAGAGATAATAACCATTTAAAAAAAAATGGGATTCGATCCACTGTGTACTTGGGGGTGTACACAGTGAAACATGTCTAATTTCACAGTGAAACAAAATTTCGAAGTCGAGCAAAATGTGAAGAAAATTACCCTGATCCACTGTACACTTGTGGGTAATGGAGTGCTTTTCTCTATACAATGGGGAGTGTTGTACAGTAAAGTATTGAAAAATTAATTAAAAAAATGACAGCATATTATGAGATCAATCACAATAATGTATTGAATATCAATCAACAATGAGTACCTACCTAATGAGATAGTACCAGTACCTATCTAAATCACAACGTGAAAATATTCATATTATGACTTACCTCTGTGTACCTCGAAAAATTCAGCTACTGTGTACCGACCCTCTCTTTTTTTCTAAAGCGGGTACTGACAAGTTTTTATTTTTAATAGGTTAACAAACACAATGCTCAAATACCGCAATATAGCTGTATATTAGGGGAGAACAATGACTTCGAACATAACTGCGATAGGTAAAGAAGCAAAAAACATACAAACTCAGCTGGTTTTTCAACTTTTGACACCAAAAATAATATAGAATCACTTCTCACAATCGAATTGCGCGGGAGCGACTCGCAGACAGGTTCAAACCTATTGGCATCCGAGGGTGGTTCTAACGTGGAAAAGACGCACGTGTATGCATGTCCACTTCTGAGAAACAGAAAAGGTTCAGAGTACCCGCTGTTACCACTGTTCCCACTTTGACCCTATGAAAGCCGCTATCTTGCTATAGAGGTTTTAAAAAAATAAAAATTGACAAAATGGCAGCGGTTTAAAAAAAAGTATCGTATTTACTATTTAGCCAATTTTTTCGACAGTTTTTCGTTGAAAAAATATAAATATTTCGGAAAAAAGCTCCTATAGTAAGATAAAGAATGGCGTGAAGAATGTTGTGTCGAAATTTGAGGCGGATAGCTTTAAAACTCTTACTTTGAGAGTGTACCCCGTTTTCCCCCGTCCGCGCCAGGTCTCACGCAGCTGGTCGAATCCCTTTTTCTGAGAAAGGCTGTAACAACGGGAGTAATTCAAATTTTGCCCGGAAAATTTACCAGCATGTTTGTAACCGTCTATACTATGAGATAATGTCCAAAAAATCAAGTTTTTGAAAATGTTACACTGTGATGATCCCTTAAAGGAGGACACCACTGTGATGAGCCGAAAAAGATCGCATTATCCGATTTTTTGTCTACTAGATTATTCACATGGAATTTGGAAAAATGGGACGCTATTGAGCATACATTCAACTTATTGCGTGTAAATCTTCATTTAAAAAAAATTGAAGATTAACAACGTTATCAAGGTATAATATAGTCTGTATAAAAAATGTGGTCCAGCGGCCGGATCGATAACTTGACAATGGTTGGTCTGAAAAATAAAAGTTTTACAATAATCTATATAAATGTAGTTCTCGTTGTATATGGCCGTTTTTCGGAAAAAGAAATCGCGAAACGGCGGGTGTTAAAAAAAGTGTAATTTTAGCAAAATGTTCACTTATCTTTGAAAGGCTTTCTGAGAAGAGAAATTTAAGGCTTTATTATTTTTTAATTAACCTCGCGAAAGCTCTTACCGGCCAATGAATTTTGAGTGGTTGCTCAAGGTTTTCAAAATTTGCAATTTCCGCCAAAAAATAAATCTCGCATGGACTATAATTGCTTGCAGCATATAAACAAAATAAACAGCGAAGTGTTACATTTTCTGAATAATTTGTCATAACAATTTGAAACAATCAGCAATTAAACGATATGTGTTATTTTGCATTATTATGTATTACTGTATTATGGCGTCGCTCATCACAGAGTACAGCTACGATTGGTTCGCAGTTTGACTAACGAGACCAACTGTATTACAATGCGCGGAAAGCAGCTGTCATTTCAGTTTTACGAATAAAACCACCTATAATTTTGTTTACGGACAAGAGCTTTAAATAATCATTTTATGAGAACAAATATTATAAATCTTGGGTTAGAAGTGTCAAGTAAATTTGAACAATCTGTTTCTAAAGAAAAAAGGATTAATTGTGTTGAAAATTTCTAAAAGCGTCAAATTTATGAGTGAGAAGAGCAAAAAAAATAGCAAAGATTGGAAATTTCGAAGCTTTTGAGCCACCACTAAATATTCATTGGCCGGCTAGAGCTTTCGCGAGGTTAATTTCAAAATTATAAAGCGTAAAGTTCATGGGTGAGAAGTGGACGAAAAAAAAAACGATTTTTTGAATGAAAATTTGAATTTTTGGGAGGCTTGAGCGTCCTGTCAATATTTTTTGACCGCTCGCAGCTTTCGCGACTATTTTTTTTTCTTTAAAGAGAATAATTAGATGGTGAGAAAAAGGACAAAAATGGAGCTCAAATTTGTGCCAATCTTATTTATTATTTATCTCAAATATATATATATATATATTTGAGATAAATAATAATTTTAATGGGGAGCCAGAAGTGTTTCCGCATTTTATCGAAATATCAGTTGGGCCAAAAAAAGCTAAAAAATACGAGATAATAATATCCCTGTCGCACCCGCATCGCAGTTCGATCGATGTGGAATTTATTAATTTCTTGCTAACGAGTACCGATATTTATTACCCCGATTTTTCCTAAAGTTCATCTGATCCAACTCCTGCGGTGTACATTACGATAAGTATCGCAACCTGATGCCTAACTGGTTGGGGACGCGTATGTAAAGGGCCGTAAGGAACAGCAATCGCGCGTGGTAAAACCCGAAGGAGGGTAAATATACCCGAAAGAAAAAAAAAACAAAGAAAAATACGACAAAATATGGTTCGCGGAGTTTCTGTCGACGAAATGGTAAAAGTGGATGATATCATGGTGTGACGGGGTGTTATCGCCCCCGGAATCGCTGTTTTGGGAAAAAAAAACAAAGGGGACGTCAGACGCGTCATGGCGTTTTAACTCTAATTAAAATTCGTCGTCTTTATCGTTTCGTCAGTCGATCAGGGAAGTTATCATTATTGGAGTAGGGTTGTTTTTACGATATCATGAGTTCTTTCGTCGATGTGCAATAACATTATTATTGCAGGACAGTAATGTACTCGAAAATATAACATTCAATAATAAGATTATCGGATATTCCTTAACGGGTTTGCATCAGCTTGGGGCCCAAAAAACTTAATTTTCCAGGTTTTTTTCTGATAAGAGTATTCGGTTAACGAGGTCGGGATTTTACACACAACTTATATATTGCTTTGACGAGCTTTGGTTTTTTTTAAATTAAAAAATATCGATAAACAATGGATTGATTATTATTTGAATTGGGGTAATCTAAAGTTAAAAAGAAAAGAATTTACTTTTAGAATAATAATAAATCTTCCGTATGACTGGATAGTTTTTAAATTCTTCAAATTACAAAAATGGCAAGCGTTGAGAAAAAGCTCGAATTTCGACAGAATTTTTTTTAAATCTTTTGTTATTCACAAATGGATAAACGTATCGAGCTTTATGCACTTATCTAAAGCATGGTTTTGAGAAAAACGCAAAAGAAAAAAAGCTTTTTAAAAACAAGCTATTATTTAAAAAGTACTGTACTAAAAAGTAAAAATAATATTCGGTAAAATCAAAAATGAAAACAGTATAACTACAAAAAACTCCCTTCCTTGGTCACTCATCATAGGTGCATTAAGTACTTATAAGGTGCATAAACGTAGATATTTTAAAAATATGAAATATAAATTTATAATCTTGAGGCTTTTTTCCAGAAATTTTAAAGTAGTATCACTTATGCCGTTTGACACCTCAAGCTTTTAAATTTTGTATTTCATATTTTGAAAATATCTACGTTTATGTACGTTTTAAGTACTTCCACCTATGAAGAGTGACCAAGGAAGGGACTTTTTTGTAGTTATACCGTTCCGATTTTCAATTTTATTGCACATTATTTTTCACTTTTTAGTACACTACCTTTAAAATAAAAGCTTAATTTTAAAACATTTTTTTACGTTTTTTTTTAATATTTTATACTTTTTAGTATTAGAATTTGTTTTTTATTTCCCATGCCATTCAGACATCGGCGTAATAAAAAACCTTGCCTTAGGTTATAAAGGTTTCGTGAGAAACTTTATAACAGTGTAGTTATAAGCAGTGCTCAAGTCAACAAAGTTAATGAGCCCAAACTCGATTGTCCTACCATTTGCCATTAGGAAATTTCAGTTCTCACCTCCCACCGCCATTATCAGACTCTCGTTATCATGTGTAATGAAAAGTGCTCATGATAACAAAGCAAATGAGCACAAACTCGACTGTCCTAGTATATGCTATCAAAGGGCTGCATTGCCCCCCTCCTGCCTCCATCATCAGACCAACCCCACGGTGCCATATTATTGCATCGTCACCGAAGTTATATAGGTATGCCAAAAAGCAGCTCAATCGGATGCCAGCAAGTGCTTGAAAAATCAATTACAAATTTGGAACCGGAAAGACAGACATACGAACGGAGCAAGTTGAAGGGGCGGGGGGGTGAGGTATTTTTTGTTGGCGTCGTTTTTCATCTTGACATTTTAATGCTTTATGGGCCTGCCATCGATGATTCTGTGTAAGTATATGAAAAAACACTCGTTCATTGATGTTTAATTGTTTATTTTCTAGTGTAGAAATATTTGAAACTTTTAAACGCGTTTTTCTCACACTTAGCATTTTCACAGTCGGTGAACTCTCTAGCTCAAAATCTATGGCATCGATACTTTTGAAATTTTACAACTCTTTCTGCACATAAATTACGAGGCAATGCTGTCGAGTTTTTTATCATTCTTATATATTTTATAATACAATAACAAAATGTCCGATCTTTTTAATAATAAATCGGTATTTTGACTTCAAAGTGTAACCAAGAATTGAAAAAATCAACAAAAAAAATCGACAGATTTACCTTAAGAAACTTACCTACTAATGAAATCTTTTTAGTTTTTTTTTTCATTTCAGATGATCTAGTGATGAGTTATGCGGTTTATCGCAATGCATCTTTTTTTTAGGCGTCTGCGAAGATTTACTGTCAATGGCTCATTTCTGCATAATTATTAAAGTAAATTTAACAGAATGATCTTCAAATATTCTTTTATTATATACTAATTACGTAAATAAATATATATTAACTGTGTCGTAAAAAAAAGTTATTGTAAATATGCTTTTTTATAGCGCATTAACCTTACCCCCTCCCTTAAATAAAAGCTTGTAAAAAGAGCAAATCGCAGAGGGTGGTTCGCCGTAGCGCGGTTGGTAATCCGATCCTTCACAATAATCATCATAACTTGGACAATCTTTGGAATCATCATAAAATCTTCGTTGCAATTTAAATCCCAACCCCTAGGTTATAAAATTATTTAATAACGAAGATCGTATATTCGAAATTTTGAGTTTTACCCTGCAATATTCTACATTGATTACCATTTAATATATGATGGTACGACGTAAAAAAAAAAATTCTCACGCGTCATAGTACTGAAAGTTCTTTCGATTGATAGTCATTTTCAACATTAAAAACACAAAATTATAATCAATTTTCGACCAAATGGATTGCCATTTCTTTTTTTACTATTTATTCAACCTCGTAATACAAAATTAGTTTGTTCATTTTCCCGAATACACATGTAGAGACGTTTTTCACTGTCACAACGAACAAACAGCGGGGGCAGGAAGGTCGAGAACAGCGATAAATTGTGTGACCGTAGCGCACATCAATTTCACTCTCCAACTCCGTGCATCTCGACAATTCGTTACAAAATCAAAATACCAGGACACTGTGAAAATCATACCCCCACCAAAAAACGCGCATAATTATATGCAAATCCGTATACGAGGCACTCTGTATTTAAAAAATCACCACTCGTCACCCTTCGATAAATCAGTCTTTTTTGCATCTCGCACTAATTACACACAAACTAAAATATAAATGCATTATATTCTACACACAATTCGTTCCACAACTTTTCGTCCTCTTTCCAGTTATTTCCAGCGATTCCCCACAGTACGTTCGTCACGAAAGCGACCGACGCAACGTCGACATTGTCATTGGCTTTTTTTCATACGTTTCAGCATTGGTACAGTCGTGCTATATATTGGAATCCGAAAAAATGATAGGAAGGTCAGTTTTTTGACAGCTGATTTTGTAGGTGCCGCGGGTGCCAAATTCTAGTTTGCCTAAACATCGGGGTGCAGGATTTTATTAGGGGATGAAGGGGGATGGGGGTGGATTAATGCCGAAGTACAACTCCTACGAGGTCGGCGCCGAGAGACAAAATGTTCAGAAAAATCCGGGCTTTATTTTTGTCCGCAGTGCCGAAGTCGTGAAAGTTCATTTTGAGGGTGAAAAAGTAGGGTGAAATTTTGAAAAATCAGTTTCAATTCGATAACTCTTTAGGAAAAATGTATCCAATTATTTTTCAAATGGGAACAGTGTAGCCCTTGAAAAAACGCGTCGATCGAGTATTTGATCATCCCTCTCCGATAATATCTTCACCCACAGAAAAATTGTTGAAATATCAAAACAAAGTTGTTTATTGAATAACTCAAAAACAATCGACTTTTCGGGGATGGTTAAAATGTACGAAACGTAGAGAATAATTTTCTCTATATTTTCGTTTCTGTGGACCACCCTTGAATTTTGCTTGTTTCAACCCCTCTCGGAGGTTGAAAATTCAAAAAGAAATTCTGGGAATACTATTGACCGAAAATAAAGAGAAACGAGTTTGGCGCTGTGGACAAAAATGTATCTGAGGGTTTAAGCTACAAATTTTTCGACGGCGGCGAATTCGTGCGGTCAATGGTTTTTCAAGAATTTTATTTTTTTTATTTTCAACCCCCGAGAGGGGTTGGAAAAAGCAAAATTCAAGAGTGATCAATGGAAACGAAAATATAGAGAAAATTATTCTCTACATTTCGTACTTTAAACGATACCCGAAAAAACGATTGCTTTTTAGTTATTTAATAAACAAATTTTCTTTTGGTATTTCAACAATTGTTTTGGAGGTGGAGATATTATCGGAAAATGATGATCGAATACTCGATAGACGCGTATTTTTAAGAGCTACAACGTTTCCATTTAAACAAAAAGTGTACGAATTTAACCTAAACAGTTATTGAATTAAAACTGATTTTTCAAAATTTCACCCCACTTTTTCACTCCCAAAATGAACTACCATGACTTCGGCGCTGTGGACAAAACCGAAGCCCGGATTATTCTGAACATTTCGTCTCACGGTGCCGACTTCGTAGGGGTTGTAGTTTGACATCAATCCACACCCATCCCCCTTCATCCCCTAAAAACCCTGTACCCCGATT
>OX101783.1:22555400-22620400 GCA_944452715.1 Ophion slaviceki
AGATTTTTGGCGAGAATTTGGCCATTCATTTACCAACTTCAACAATGTTGGCGGTGCGAGGGGGCGGGCTGTTCCGTTTTTGCAGCTGTCTATTCTCGGCCCCGCTCAAGATCCAGACTTTGAATATTGCACGTTCGATGAACCTTTCCTAAATCGAGGTTCGAGTGTATACGGGAAAACAACATCACACGCCAGCGGTCGCTGTCGTTGTCTCGCGTCGCACGTGGTGGCGCGGTGAAAATCATGACACAACCTCGAGGTGTCTAATTATCGTGAGAACACATTGTTCTTCCGGTATCACAGAGAGCAATTGTCTTCGCGAAACGATATACACCCACCTATAGGTGGAATCGTTTAGTCTTCTCTTTCTCTCCTTCTACTTGGTTCCTGAATGTCTTCCGGAACGCATCTTAAACGTTGCTCAATCTTTTGAGGATACTTGGGAACAGGCTCAATCCGAATATTCCATATACGATTCGACCATGACATCATGTACGAAAAACTCTAGATTGTCAATAATGTCTATATGACATTGAAATAAATTTAAGGGGCTATACCAGTGTGAACGCTGAAAATTTGGGTGATTTTCGGGAATTTTTTGGAAGAAAAGTACTGAATTAAATGTTTCGGAAAATGAAGAATATATTTGACTATATTTTACCTATATTACATAATTTTTTCATAGAAAAATATTGAGATCCAAGCGACTTATGCGCTGCCTTCGGAGGCGCCAAGGAAAAAAGTTCCTCCACTGCTGACATGATTCCGGCTGATTGAGTAGCTGAAACCGAAAAAGAAAAAAATGTCGTTAAACTGGAATGTATTTCCTGTACAATGACGTAGGATTTTCGAAAAATATCAGAATATAACAAAATGGCGTAGTTATGAAAAAAAGTCTGTTTTCTTGCCTATGAAATGGTCGTTTTTTCAGTGCCAAATCGTCAATTTTCATCCAATCAAAAATATCTTACGTCATTGTAGAGAAAATATATTCAAAAGTACTCAGTTCAAATTTCAAGTCAATCGGATTGCTCTTTGAGTTACAATGTCAGCAAATTTGAAAAATCCCATTTCGAAAAAAACGCGTTTAAAGATTCAACTATCGATTTTTGCAAGATAAAATGATATTTACCATGAAAACTGCTAAGTATAACCGTAAAATATAAAGTATAAACTGTCGAAAAAGTCAAAAGAATCGATTTTTTTTAAGTCTCACACTGGTATAGCCCCTTAAAAAAGTTGTTCCTCACTCGTTTAGCCGTTGTACTCCTTAAAGTCATTTTTTCATTAAATGTTTGTCCCACTCGCACAATAACGTTGGTAATAAATTCAGCACTCGCATTAAATCATTAGTATTACATTCAATTGAATTAAAACATTGAATTAACACTTCACACGAGCAATTCATAGATGTATTTCTTAATTCCTAAATTTATTTTACTCTTGTTAAGATCATTTGAAAACATTGTTTATCGGATATTTTCTTCATGCTATTTTTCTAATATTCGAGTGCCCTTTAATTGAATTTACATGCACCAACTGTAACAATGTTTCATTCACATTGCATCGACCATGCCCCATGACTTCCAGGATCCCCTTCGGTGACGAATTCCCCCACATTTTCTACCCAGCAGGCCTTCATAGCCCAAATCTGCAATAACCGGTATACCCCACGGTGAGCAAGTCGTTGATTCAGTTGGGCTGTGAGGGATTCGAGGCTCGTGAGTATTATCTCATACAAAGGTGCCCTCCCGCGGAGAGTCTTAACCCGTCAAATGGATAACAAGGTTACCTGGACGGTGTGGAGTCGAGAATCGAGATGAAACATCTCGTAATGGAGAGGGCGCAGTCAATTGCTCACGCACACCCATATTATTTGTATCCTAGTCACGGGAGTCACGTGAGGCAGGCTCCCTTCGTTTCTTTAGTGGCAACGTCTCTTTGTTAGCGCCGATTTAGGATCGCTCCTTCAAAAGGAATAACCATCGAGATCACAGCTTGACGACCGATCTCGTTCAGTCGGTTCGTGTTAAGAGAAAAAAACACAGACAATACGTTACATATTCATATAAGGTCAGGTGATTGCAGGAACCACGCTGTCTTCGAAATCACGGTCGAAGAAATATCGGAACCGTCCTCAAAACATTCAGATCTGCTGATAGCCAACGTTGCATCGATTTGACGGGTTCAAAATATTCTCTCCAAATTTATATGTGTTTATATACACACACACATGTATTTAAATTCAGCGTTTCGTACCTGTCAGCTTTACTAAATGAAGATGTCAGATTTTAAATCGAAAGTCGCCGTATGCAGATGTGATCATGGTCCAACGCGATGATCCTGCTCGGTGTTTAATGATACTAATCCCGTGGGAAAGAACAAGCTGCATACACGCTGCCATTTGTGATCGATGTTCTCGTCATGCGTGGGTGTATCAGATCAAACGAGAGATCTCAAAACACCTTGATGCGCCGTTCGTTTGGATTTGTCGTACGTAAGATCGGGTTTTCTTTTTAAGGGGGAACACTGGAAAATCTCACGTGCAATCTTGGTGTGTCTCAGATACATATTTACGTAGAGGCCCCACGCGGCTTCGCAACCCAGTGGAAGATGCATCGAATTGTGTGAATAAAATGTGACGAAGGTGACTGTCCTTTCAAAACGACAATGACGCGTGATAACCTTCGACATTTATGAGGTAGTATTTCAGTAAATACTCAGTACTTCAGTAAATACCTTTAAGGGGTCTGCATAATCATGAAATTTCGAAAATACGATGTTTTTATCGCATAGTTTTATAGCCCGGGGTAAGTTCGATTTGAAACAAAGATGGTGTGAAAAATTAAAAAAAAATGACCAAATGATGACGATTTTTGTAAGGGGTCAGATCGCCCACTGCGCTACGGCGAATCACCCCGCTCCAATTTACCCTTTTTTCTTTTGCGTTGTTCAGAAAACTATGTGTAATGACACGGTATTCAAACTCAGACTGGACATGGCTTATAACATTGTCTATAATTTGAGCGGATGATTTATTTATATATTTATTTATTCGTTAACAACAAATCGTTGAAGTTATTATTTTTTACCTAAAATCATACTTTTTTCTCTACAGCTTGGCAATTCCGTTATTTTCAAAATATCCAAAAATCATTCGGTCATACGAAAGTTTCATTATTATACTAAAAGTACAATTTTGTCTTTTTCATTTTCAGATAACCCTAGCTACTTGAGCCACCTAGACCTAAATTTAGTAATTATCGCAGCGACGACGGCACTTGGTTTAAATAACAATAGCTACATTGTTTATCAATATTGTTCAATAAAAAATTAACTCAAGCTCAACAAGACTATGTATTAATAGTGTGTAAAATCCCGACCTCTTTATACCAATGCTTCCATCAGAAAAAAATTGCGAAAATTGACTTGTTTTTCGGGGTCCCCAAACAGTCAATCATCATATGATTCAGCTTGACGTTTATTATCCCATCAGTGATCATGAGCGCGTTCTAACCCATACAGAAAAACGACTTTTTCCAAACCAATCACCAGGCTCTTTTTCACCCTAGTAAACGTGTTTGTCATAACAACCTCGGCATATGATCCTCAATATCATATGTTCCTAAGATCCATTTCCGACACACACCCAAGCCGAGCCAGGAGTTACTCAACGTTATAACTTTTCCCTCCTGAAGCTGCAACTTTCACGACCAAAATCTTTCAATCTCCAATGCCATTTTCGTGCTCTTTCGTCATTCCACTCGGAGCGGGACACCCCTTGCACGTATATCCGTATTCGCAGGATATAAATACGATCCCGTAATGCTGACACGACGTTTCCCAGTTTGCTCGGATGGGAGAATACCGACGTTGCTGTATTCCCCTGGGACAAAGTGCGTGATCCTTGACGAGAGAGCAGGCGCGAGCTTGCCAGACTCGGGACACGAGTTTGGGCTCACGTGTACGGGATCCTCCCCGGGATACTTCTCTCTCCTACCGAAGCCTCGTAATTTAAACCCTCGGACATTTGCCTCACCGCACACATCAATGAATCATCCGGGGCTTTCGCTCTAATAAGAATACGTCCCTGATCACGCGTTTCTCCCTCGTACTTGTCATTTTTCATTTGATCCTTGTCTCCTTCAATCCTCAAAATTACTCGATAGCCTATCTGCAAAACGTTTAGCTCCGGCTGGCGTGAGCTCGCAGCGTCAGAGGAACACGCACACACCGTTTGTTGATTCACGTGACGAGTGTAGTCGCGCGTTCAATTCACCTAGACGAGCTTCCACGTTGGGAGTCCGGCGACCAAACGGTTTTGCGAAAACGCGACAAGCCACCACGCAACCAAAGGTACAGAGGAGTCGGAGCCGAAGGAAAGACGGAGAGGGATTACATTTCCGGCTGTAAACTCCGTCCAGTCACAAAGCAAACGAGTTTTCGCGTATGATACTTCGCGTAGATACGGTGTTTGTACGCTTCAAACGTTTATGTGGCGTGCAATTAACGTGGATGTGCTCTCGATCCTTGTGGACTTGCTGACGTGAACTTCGACTTGTTGAAATCGTCAAAGGCAAGTGCAAACAGTGCGTCGGTGAACACAAACACGCACCCCCTCCCCACTACACACGTATCTCTATATGTATATATATATACACACGACCGGGGAAAAGTTTCCGGACAAAAATTCACAAAACTTCTGGAACGATTTTTTATGCCGTTTCGTCTATAGATGACATAAATTAATTTAATAAACATTTTCAAGGGAAGGAATTCACCGTCATTCCGTTTTTTAATTTAATTTTTACTGTTTTTTTTGCGACTAGTACCCTTTTTTGAAAACGACCATTTTCGCCGTTTTTGTTTCTTTTCTGATGGATCTCGTTTACAGACAAACATTTTTTGTGCCTTTCTTTGACCGGAATCATAAAGGGGGAAGGTCAAGCTTCAATTTTTTTTTTAAGTTTCGTACGATTTTCTTGAACCAAAGAGACAATTTGAAAAGTATCGTGTAACGTGAAACGACAAGGATTCAAGGAAAACCTCTAAATAGTAAAAAGTTGAATCGGTTTTCGTTGAGTTCGCTAGAATTTTATCAAATTTTTTTATCACCTATTTTCGGTAAAAAGTCAGATGATTTAATTATCGTAACTCGAGAACTGAGGGGTTTATGGTGAAATGTGAAGAGCGAAAAATTGTATTTTTCTATTTTCGACTATATATATTTCTACATATTCAATAAATTAAAAACTAAATTATATATATATATATATATATATATATATATATATATATATATATATATATATATATATATACAATTTACGTTTATAAATTGTGTTCAGATGTGAAACGAGGTCGAATATTATTTCACGCGCGCAATATTTCAATCACCGTGTTAAAATTTAAGCGCTCTAATTTCGTGTCGACCGGTCTCGAAATAAAATGTAAATAAATCACGCGCCTTCGATTCTAAGCGTCCTAGGCCCTAGATATGTCTCGCGTTCTGCGTGTGAGTGACTCCCGCCTGTTCTCTTCCCCGCAAATTTTCGGTAAGTCGCGCAAATTGTAACGCGACGCGGGAGTTACTCGCTGTTCTTCGCAGGCAAGCGCTGAAATCACCTCCGTCGTGAAGACTCGCTTATTCAGCCGCCCCGGCTTTTCTTGCACATACAAGATCGGTTTGCGTATAGTCTCGTGCTTTCCGTGTGATCCGCGGGCGCGTTTCTTTTTAATAAAATTCAAGAAAACCAAAAAAAAAAAAACGTCCGAAATCTATTCCTCCAAAACCCTATTACGTCTCTTCTCCCTCTTCCTCTGACCCGGCAAATTAAAAATTATATTAATTGTGATTCCTCGCATTTCGAAGGGCGAGTGCGATCATAATTAAGGTCCTTCGAGCCGGATCACAAAAAAGGAGAAAATTCGTAAAACAATTCGTAAAATTAATCGGGACGGATAGTACAAGAAGCGCTTCAAGGCCAAGTTTGGTTTTGTGCGCACCTTACTCGCTGTAAAGGAAATTTGCGGACAACACGTACTCGAATATCTCAAGTTTGAGATACATCGAAATTCAAACAGTGCGTGGAATTGAGTGAGTGATCCTCTCGACGATTTCCGTGTGTTATAGACAATACGCAAAGACTATTGACTCACGCGCTATAACCTAGCGCTCCATCTCGCTCGCTCTACGAAGAGATTTTCTTTCGCGCTCGCACACAGTGCGAGAATTGTATTCTAGTACAACGCGTTATCGCGACCGGCTTCACTGGCGGCTTCAAGACTATGCATCGCGACACAATGTGTTTCCTTTGTCGTGCCTTCAGTTTTGTGTGAAATTTAGCACTTGGCGTTGAACATTTATAACTTGTGCGAAATCAGAAGTGATAAAATGTCTTCATTCGAAGACTTACTCGTTGAGCAACAGCTCATAATCGGACAAATGCAAAGAGTTGTTCCAAATTACCGCAAACTCGGAAAAGACAAGTTTACAGTCGAAAAAACGCGTACTCGTATAACGAGCTTAAACCAATTGTGGCAAAGAAGTATAGCGCTCAACGTGAAACTTCATCAAACGTCAACGGCGGAACAACAATCAGAGATCGATTATTTCCAAAAATCGGCATTCCTCAGCATCGAAGCAGATTATGAAGAAGCTCTTGACGTCCTCAACGACTTGCTCGCACGTCAAGAGCAGACACAGCGACCCGAGTTCCTTCCAAAAATTGCGAATTCGACGACGCTAGGGGAGTCAACGTCGGCGTTCAAACTCCCTCGCATCACCATCCCGCAGTTCGACGGAGAAACAACAAAATGGGAAAGTTTCCGAGATTCGTTCAAAGCTCTGGTCGGTGACAACAATTCTTTATCTCCGGGTCAAAAATTGTACTATCTAAAATCGTTCCTCGACGGAAACGCGGCGCTCATGATTGAACACGTGACCGTCTCCGACGCGAACTATGCAGGCGCTTGGAGACTCCTCGAAGATGAATACGATAATCCGCGCGCATTAGTTTTAGCGCATATTCACGCGTTCGCGAGTTTGCCCGCGATGAAATACGAAACCGAAACCGAGCTTAAAAGGTTAAGAGATACAGTTAATTCGTCTTTGACTGCGTTGAAGAATTTGAAGCGTCCGGTCGAATATTGGGATGATTTATTAGTCTATCTTATTTCGCAAACATTCAGTACGCGCACTCGAACAGAGTGGAATTTAAATCTCGGCGCATCTAACGAATTTCCGACGTTCAAAAGACTCACAGACTTCTTGACCGAAAGAATCCGCGGTATAGCCTCACCCGTTGTATTAAATCCAACCGATTCGACGCAAAATCAAACCAATAAGTCGAAAACGAAAGCCGCCGTCAACAACGCTGCCTCACAAAAGTGTCCCGATTGCTCGGGAACTCACGCTCTCAGTTTCTGCCAAGCGTGGCTCAAGAAAACGATAGACGATCGTTTCGCTCTCGCGAAAAGTAATAAATTATGTTTTAATTGTTTAAAAACCGGACACTTTCCGAGCAAATGTCCAAGCTCAGGTAAATGCAAGAAATGTCAGAAGCCGCATCACACTACATTGCATCGCGCTTCTTTTAGTAGCCCCGCCACTACGTCCACGCAGCAGGATCAGGCTACAGGCGTTACAAATAACGCAGCGAGCGTATTTCCGTCAACGTCGTCAAGCGCCTCACACAACGCTGTCTCCGAGCAAGGAAAACACTCTTCTAACCGCGAAAGAACAAGTTTTTTTCACCATGTAGCAATTCCTGTGCTTCTCGCGACTGCTTGGGTCAAGCTACGGACACAGGAAAATCGCGTTATCAAAACTCGCGCATTAATCGATCAAGGCTCGTCTCATAGCTTCATTACAGAGGCGCTTGCCCACAGATTACGCACATCGCGTCGTCGAGCCGCTCTCGACATCACAGCGTTCGGAAACGGATACTCCGGACGCGCCACGTCTTACGTGAATCTCGCACTCGAAACCTGCCTCGGGAAGAGTGCCCCCTTGAAAATGACCGCGTACATTTTCAAACATTTAACCGACTATTCCGCGAACGCTTCGCGCGAAACTTTATCATGGCCGCATCTTCAGGGACTAACCCTGGCGGATCCCGATCCCTCCAGCCGGGAGCCGATTAACCTTTTAATCGGCGCTGATATTTACGGACAATTGTTAGTGGGACCCCTCAAAAAAGGTCCTCTTGGGTCACCCACGGCCCAACTAACAACATTAGGGTGGATAATCTCCGGTCCTCTCGTTGATGCTAGCAACTCGCGAATCGTTCACGCATCCACGATGCACTGCTCAATCACGCCGAATACAGACGCGTGCATTAGAAAATTTTGGGAAATAGAAGAAATCCCCTCAAAGAAATTCCTCACGCCCTACGAGGAAGAATGCGAAAATCACTTCGCTCAAACGCACACTCGCGATCACACGGGACGGTACGTCGTTCGTCTGCCGTTTCATCACGGGTCTCACCCCGAAATCGGCCATAGCCAACAAATCGCTCTCAAAAGATACGCTCAGCATGAGCAACGTCTCGAAAAGAAACCGGAACTCGCGCGCGCTTATTCCGAGTTTCTCGAAGAATATGAATCCATGGGACACATGGAAAAAGTCAATAGTCCCGATATGATAGAGAATCCGCTCTACGTTCCACATCATCCCGTTATTCGGGAAAGCAGTGCCACGACTCGTGTGCGTGTTGTTTTTAATGCGTCAAGCGCGACCTCGAATGGAACGTCCTTAAACGACCATTTACACATCGGTCCAAAACTTCAACGCGAAATAGGTCACGTCGTTTCTAACTGGCGTCGTTATCGATTCGTCTACATGGCCGACATCGAAAAAATGTTTCGACAAATTTTAATAGATCGCGCAGATACCGACTATCAACGCATTGTTTGGCGCCCGAAACAAGACGGCCCAGTTGAAAATTATCGCCTGCTCACCGTAACGTACGGAACAGCATGCGCGCCCTATCTGGCAAACCGCGTACTCCTTCAGCTCGCCGACGACGAAGGCGACTCGTTTCCCGACGCCGCCGAAGTAATTCGTTCCTCGACTTACGTAGACGACGTCCTATTCGGGGCGGACGATCATGAACGCGCAAACGCTATTCGTGAACAAGTCGTGACACTTTGTAAACGCGGAGGATTCAATTTGCGAAAATGGGCAGCTAACGATTCCGCGCTGTTAGCAGGTATTCCCGCAGTCGGACACGATCTCGCTATCGACCTCTCGAAAGAGGAATCAACAACGTTGAAAGTTCTCGGTATCACCTGGCTCCCCAAGGAAGACACATTCAGTTTTCAAGTCGGAGAAATCCCCAGAGCGCAGAATACAAAGCGTTCAGTTCTATCGCTCATTGCGCGACTATTTGACCCTCTCGGCTGGGCTTCGCCAGTCGTTATCCAAGCAAAAATCATTATGCAAGATGTATGGCTTTCTAAAGTAGACTGGGACGATCAAGTCCCGCAGTCGATTCACGTTATTTGGGAAAAATATTGTCGCGAACTTCCCATACTCTCTCAGTTAAAAATTCCGCGCTGGATTGGCCTCTCGCAATCTCACAGCGTCATTGAGTTGCACGGCTTCGCGGACGCTTCGCAGCGAGCATATTCCGCAGTCGTCTACTTACGCGTGTTAAATTCGCCGACGGACATCTCCGTCTCCATAATTGCCGCGAAATCGAAAGTCGCGCCTTTAAAAACGGTTGCCATTCCGCGTCTTGAATTAAACGGCGTGGTATTACTCGTGCGACTCCTCGAATATGTAAAGGATATATTTCAAACTTTCGCAATTTCAGTGTATGGCTGGACCGATTCCACCGTCACACTCGCGTGGCTTACCCAGCATCCCTCGCGCTGGAAGCCGTACGTCGCAAATAGAGTTTCGGAAATACAAACCAAAATGCCGGAAATAAAGTGGAATCACGTGCCTACACGCGATAATCCCGCGGATTGCGCGTCACGGGGCATATCAGCCGAAGAACTAGCCGATCACCCACTATGGTGGTCCGGCCCGAAATGGTTGAGTCAGAACTCAACCTTCTGGCCAAACGCGCGACCTGGCGCATCAAAAGACAATTACTTTGATCAATCGTCAATATTTAGCGAAGAACGGACGAACGCGACGATGCATGTCGCGCAAGAAGAAAAATCGTGGGACCTCTCCCTTCGATTCTCGAGCTGGGGCAAACTCCTCCGAGTTACTGCTCTACTCTTTCGCTGGCTGCGTAAATTCCGCGCTGGCTCTGACGAAAATTCGATTTCAAAAAACGATGAGAAAAATTGCATTCAAGAGGCACGTGAATTTTGGATTCGTCATATTCAAAAATGCAGTTTTGCGACCGAAATTCGCGCTCTCAAGTCAAACACGTCGCTTCCGCGAACAAGCGCGTTAAAATCTCTCTATCCCTTCCTCGACGGAAAGGGCCAGTTGCGTCTTGGCGGGCGGTTACGCCATTCGTTTCTCTCGTACGACGAACGCTTCCCGCTTATTTTACCGCGACATCACGTCAGCGAATTAATCATTGAACAAACGCACCTCCGCTCGTTGCACGGAGGCTCACAACTTACATTACGTTTATTGCGACAAACTTACTGGATTCTCGGAGCGAGATCCTTAGTCAAAAGTATAATCAATCGGTGTTTCACTTGCGTGCGCGAACGCGCCATCACCGCGAAGCAACTCATGGGAGATTTACCCTCTCCTCGCGTCAATCCGTCTGCCCCATTTTCTCACTGCGGCGTGGATTACGCAGGTCCTTTTCAAATAATCCCTTACGTAGGACGGGGACAAAAATCGCGCAAGTATTATGTCGCGCTTTTCATATGTCTCGCAACTCGCGCAATTCATTTAGAATACGTCGACGACTACGCGACTTCAGGTTTTTTGGCCGCCTTTCAGCGCTTCGTCAGTAGGCGCGGTCTGCCCTCTGACGTCTATAGCGACAACGGCACGAATTTCCAAGGTGCCGATAACGAACTTCGTCGTTCCTTTATCAATTCAATAAAAAACACAGAATTGCGCGAAAAGTACGCCACGGACGGCGTCCGTTGGCATTTCATCCCCGCCTCCGCTCCTCATTTCGGAGGACTCTGGGAAGCCGGTGTAAAAAGCTTCAAAGGTCACATGAAGAGAGTCGTGGGCTCCCACACTCTCTCACAAATCGAATTCTCTACCTTGCTTTGTCAAATTGAAGCGTGTTTGAATTCGCGTCCGCTCGCGCCGCTTCGCGAAGATCCGGACAATTTCGAAGCACTAACACCGGGCCACTTTTTGATAGGTCGTCCCTTACTTAGCGTCCCAGAGCCTTCTCTGATTGGTCTAAATGAAAATCGCTTATCTCGTTGGCAAAAAGTACAAGTCATGCGGGAACACATTTGGAAGGCCTGGACACGCGATTATTTACATACGCTGCAACAGCGTACAAAATGGCAGAACTCGTCAAGTTCTCTAAAAATTGGAGCCTTAGTCCTCCTCAAAAACGAGCTTCTTCCCCCCGCAAGGTGGGAGTTAGCGCGCATAATCGAGACCCACCCGGGCCCCGATGGCCTCGTACGAGTCGTCACATTGAGAACCGCGAAAACGACACTCAAACGCCCGATTGCGAAGGTCTGTCCCCTTCCATGCGTCGCGCCTTAACGTTTTGCGTAAAATTCAACCGTCCCTGCACCTTGCTACTAGCTTAATCGTCTAGTTATTAAGTACTCGATTTAATGTCGGGATTCAAAATTTGTTAATTAATTGTAAGTTCGATTAAATTGTCGGGATTTAATTTTTGTAATTTGGCTTAAGTTTTCGAAAAAAAAAAAAAAAAAAAAAATGTCGGAGCAATCTGTAAACAATGTCCGGATCACATGGGAACATTATTGAAGTTTGTCACTCTCGCGTCGTCCCTACCGGTACGAGGCGGGCGGTATGTTCAGATGTGAAACGAGGTCGAATATTATTTCACGCGCGCAATATTTCAATCACCGTGTTAAAATTTAAGCGCTCTAATTTCGTGTCGACCGGTCTCGAAATAAAATGTAAACAAATCACGCGCCTTCGATTCTAAGCGTCCTAGGCCCTAGATATGTCTCGCGTTCTGCGTGTGAGTGACTCCCGCCTGTTCTCTTCCCCGCAAATTTTCGGTAAGTCGCGCAAATTGTAACGCGACGCGGGAGTTACTCGCTGTTCTTCGCAGGCAAGCGCTGAAATCACCTCCGTCGTGAAGACTCGCTTATTCAGCCGCCCCGGCTTTTCTTGCACATACAAGATCGGTTTGCGTATAGTCTCGTGCTTTCCGTGTGATCCGCGGGCGCGTTTCTTTTTAATAAAATTCAAGAAAACCAAAAAAAAAAAAACGTCCGAAATCTATTCCTCCAAAACCCTATTACGTCTCTTCTCCCTCTTCCTCTGACCCGGCAAATTAAAAATTATATTAATTGTGATTCCTCGCATTTCGAAGGGCGAGTGCGATCAAATTGACTTATATATAACTAAATTATATATATATGTAAAGCATTTTGATCTCAATATGTCGTTTACAAATGCATCGTACGTTTGGAGCACGTTGAACTCATATCGCTTTACTCAAGTGGCCACAATTAATATCTGCAAATTTTACGTCATATGGAAGTCATCCAATGACTTGTGCTGATGAATTCACTGGGTTAGCACTGGTAGTAGACATGCCATGCAAGCAATATGACGGCGATATGCATGTTTGTCAGTAATACATTCGATGGGTGCAACATGAGGGCGATATGCGTGTTTCTCAGTGATACATCCTATGACGGCGATATGCATGTTTCTAAGTGACATACATTCGTTGAGCGCAATCTGACGGCGATATGTATATTTTGTCAGTGATACATCCGACGAGCACAATATGATGGCGATATGCATGTTTCTCAGTAATACATTCCATGACGGCGATATGCATGTTTTCAGTGATACATTTGATGAGCGCAATATGACGGCGATATGCGTGTTTCTCAGTGATACATCTTATGACGGCGATACGCATAGTTCTACGTGATACATTCGATGAGCGCAATATGAGGGCGATATGTATATTTGTCAGTGATACATCCCACGAGCACAATATGATGGCGATATGAATGTTTCTCAGTGACACATTCCATGACGGCGATATGCATGTTTTCAGTGATACATTCGATGAGTGCAATATGACGGCGATATGCATATTTCTCAGTGATACATCCCATGAGCGCAATATGACGGCGATATGCATACAAAAATCCAGAATGATACAAATAGGCAAAGACACAAAGAAAGTTTGCACAAGTGTTAGAATGGCTAGGTAGGTAGCGCGCTCAGCTCTCGAATTGGAAGACGTAGGTTCAAACCGTAGGTAGGTAAAAACGTTAACTAGGCAGGATACATTTTAATCCATTTATCATATAGGCAGAAACACAAATAAAGCATATAGATATAAAAATCCTACCACATTTTTTAATCAACATTTTGGATTTTTCATTTTTCACGCTATGACACTCATATGAGCTCCATATGAGCACAGCATAGTTACGTCACGCTATGCCGCTAATATGAGCTCCGTATGAGCACAGCATAGTTACATCACGCTATGCCGCTAGTATGAGCTCCATATGAGCACTACAATTTTTTCACGCCACGACACCCATATGAGCCCCATATGCACTCAAGTATTGTTAGATATTCGTGAGCCGATTTTGCTAGTCTGATGAATACACTGCATGCATATTCGCGTGAAAACAACTTTGCTTCATTTAAATGTATTATTGTGAAACATCATGTGATGCAAATATAACTTCAACGGGAGCACTCATAAGGGATACACAGATGTGAAACTTTCTATGCCGCAGTGATGATGTACATATGATGCCAATGTGAGGTACATCTGTCTATCTGGGTATCGTACAGAAGAGGATGTCGTTCTTATTTCTTAGGCACACACACACACGCACACACACACACACACACACGCACGCACGCACGCACACACACATATGCATGCGTGCGTGCGTGCGTGCGTGTGTGTGTGTGTGTGTGTGTGCGTGTGTGTGTGCGCGCGCGCGCGCGCGCGTGCGTGTGCGTGCGTGTGTGTGTGTGTGTGTGTGTGTGTGTGTGTGTGTGTGTGTGTGTGTGTGTGTGTGTGTGTGTGTGTGTGTGTGTGTGTGTGTGTGTGTGTGTGTGTTGTATGTTCATATATATGTATGTATATACAGCCTCCGCGGTCAAAAAAATTCCGGCAACCCATTATACTGCGACTGATATCTCTGGCCAAAAACTATTTGTCTCAAGTATACGTACGTGCGTATATGCATGAAGGGTTGTTTGCTTTATATGCAGACATTTATGATTGCGTGATCCATGTATGATTGCGCGCATCCCCCTATTGCGAAAGCCCCCCCCCCTCTCTCTCTCTCTCTCTCTCTCTCGTCTTATATTACACGGCCACCCTTACCGGACCACAGGTCTGCTATCTTCGCAGTTTTTCGACAACAGAAAGCAAAGCACACATTTATCTACTTTTTTTTTCTTGACGATACAACGGAACACCGAACCTTGACTCCTGTAGAAATACATACTCTGATTTTTTATGCAATTTTTTCACCCCCGTGAGAGCGAACCCTTCTCTATGTATCTGGCGGCCTCCCCAACCTCTTCTCTCTCTGTCTTTCCTCCTCTCTCTCTCTCTCTCTCTCTCTCTCTCTCTCTCTCTCTCCCGCTTTGATCCTGCCCAACCCCCTCTCGGAGCTTCCAGCCGCGTCTCGTCACGTCTGATCACCCCGACACGTGTAGATATGAATATGTAGAGCAGCAAGTGTGCGAAAGTGCATCTGTACATCCCGCCGCAACGAGACGGTGCACACTCAGAAGAGTTGACTCGTTATTATGCATGTAACGCACGTGATCGAATCGATCGACGCGGTTGTTCATCGTTGCAGGCGCGACGAAGCTTTGCAGCTTTCCCGACACAATTTTCTGGCTTTGAAGTATATACGCAACCGTACATGCATCGTGACAATTATAAGGTGGCTGTAAGTTTTTAAAGGGTCTGGAGCGGATATTTTCCGACTGAAAAAATGTAATATTCAATGGTTTTTCAAGTCCTTTTCGAAAAAAACGTAGCGTTTTTTATGATGAGTAGGATTTGCTATAAAAAATTGAGCGTTCTGGAAAAAAAAACTAAATTCCATTTTGAGTTCAGCAGAACAAAGATAATTGAATTCCGGATACGGAACACTCGCAAAAACTTTTTTTATGGTATCAAATTCCATGCATACATTTTAATAGGCATCTTTGATTAATTTTTCCTCGATGACAGGATGCACGAAAAAAAAATTCTGGAGTGTTTCGTAGTCGCAATTTAATTATCTTTATTCTACGGTACTAAACATGAATTTTTCTTTTCAGAATGCTTATTTTTCTTGGCACATATTAGTCATCACAACAATATTCCATATTTTTTATTGGAAAGGACTTGAGAAAGATTGAAAAATATATTTTTCTCGGTCGCAAAACCTCTGCGCAAGGTTTTCAAAAAACACCTGACCATCTTAAGATCGTCACCCTGTATAAGGAAAAAAAGTCTCCATTGTCACCATGTGCGATGGCTTCAACTACATTTCAATGCAACGATGCCCAACACATATGGACGCGCGCCTCCGCACAGCACTGGTACACTTCTTTTGGCAATCTTTATTTCTATTGCCGTGTTGCGTTTGTCCAGTCACACAGAGCCACACGCAAAGTGGTCGTGTGCGAATGTGTACGAGATTACGTATGTAGACAGGCAGCGAAAGGAGTTTTCTGCTATGTGCACGGTCGCGGAGATCCTCTTACAGTTGCTTGAAACCAATTTATCGGGATCGAGCAATAAAAATATCGTCGTAACAACCGCCGAACAGGACCGGCGGTCGGATAAAGTCTCTCATGTGTGTGTATATTCGATAAAGTTTGCTCGGGGCTTTGCTCGCCTGTATGTCGGAAATTTGGTTCGTGTCGTCGGACAATGATTTTAGGATCATATCATGTGGGGAACTATGTATTGACATTATTTTTCAAAACAAATCTTCGATACGATTTAAACAAATATTGTTTATGGAGCTTAATACTGACAATCGCATGAGAAGAAAAGAAAACATCAATCGTTAGATCAAATAATGATTAAAGACGAGAACGTTCTTGAGATCTATTGAACTAAGGAATCAAAATTGGTCCCAATTGATGAGTCTTCACAATTGTGATTGATCCAACTGCACAATTGTCAGACTGTGGAACGAGTTTTCATTGTGCAAATGGCATGGGTGAAGTTCTATCGGCAATGCCTGATGAGAAAAACTTTACCGGTCACGAATTTTCTAGTCGCATCCTTCTCGGAATTCTTATTTGATTGAAGAAATCCGTTTTTTCTAAGAATCACAAGCGGACAAAAAACTTTGCTGTGATTAGGTTCGTACTAGGAAATTCGTGATCAGCGGAAAGTCTTGCATTATAAACGCTTTTACCAAAATTGACTGGACTACAAGATTAGGATTGGTTGCAATCAACAGGACCAAAAGGTTACAATTGATCGCGATCAATAGGACATAAAGATTACAATTTATGGCAATCAACTAGGCGAAAAGATTACAATTCATTGCAATTAACAGGACCAAAAGATTACAATTGGTCGCAATTAACTGGACCAAACGATTACAGTTGATCGCAAATAACAGAACCAACAGATTACAATTGATCGCAATCAACTGGACCGAAAGATTACAATTGGTCGCAATCAACTAAACCAAAAGATTACAATTGATCGCAATCAACAGGACCAAAAGATTACAGTTAATAGCAATTAACAGGGCCAACATATTTCAATTGATCGCTATCAACTGGACCAAAAGATTACAATCGATCACAATCAACAGGACCAAAAGATTACAATTGATCGCAATCAACAAAATCAAAAGATCACAATTGATCGCAACCAACAGGACCAAAAGATTACAAATGATCGCAATCGACTGGACTAGAATATTGAAATTGGTCACAGACAATTAGAGCAAAAGATTACAATTGATCGCAATCAACAGGGCCACAAGATTACAATTGACCGCAATCAACTAAACCAAAAGATTACAATTGATCGCAATCAACAAGACCAAAAGATTACAATTGATCGCAATCAACAGGACCAAATGATCGCAATCAACTGGACCAAAAGATTACAGTTGATCGCAATCGACTGGACTAGAACATTGAAATTGGTCACAATCAATTGGACCAAAAGATTACAATTGATGACAATCAACAGGACCGAAAGATTACAATTGATCGCAATCAACAGCACCAAAAGATTACAATTGATCGCAACCAATGGGATCAAAAGATCACAATTAATCGCAATCAACAGGACCAAAAGATTACAATTGATCACAATCAACAGGACCGAAAAATTACAATTAATCGCAATTAACAGGGCCACGAGATTACAATTGATCGCAATCAACTGGACCAAAGGATTATAGTTGATCGCAATCGACTGGACTAGAAGATTGAAATTGGCCACAACCGATTGGACCAAATAATTAAAATCGGTTGCCTTCGATTGGACTAAAGATCCCAACCAGTCACAATCTATTGGACTAAAGATCCCAGATTGGTCCCAATCGGTTGGACAAAAGATCTGGAATTGGTCCCAATCGGTTGGACAAAAGATCTGGAATTGGTCCAGCCATATGCACACTTTTCAGAATTGCCTGATGGCCCACAAATTTTCTAGTCCTATTCTTTACCCCAGCCCTTATTTAACCCCAGGATGCGAGGATTTCGAGGGAGCTCAGACCCGCGTACATCAGAGGTGAGAGAGCGGTGCAAGTGACGAGGACGTACGAAGAAATGAGAGAGCTTGGTGAGGAATTGAAGAGACACGCCGATGGCGACGACAGTGTTTTAGCAAGACTCGTGAGACTTTTTTACGACAGGACTAAGCGGTTGTAACTCTCCAACGGGTTCTACTCTTTATAGGTAACTGCTGTCTTCATCCTTTCCTCTTTGCCTTTCTCTCTCACTCTCTCTCTCTCTCTGGTTGTTCTCTCTCGTTCCCTCTGCCTAGCCTTCCTGCTCTATCTCTCTCCAACTCGGTTCCTTTGTTTTTACCGCTATGGCAGCTGGACAATCAGATCGTGGGCTCTTTTTGCAGCGTCGACTCTCGGGGCACCACAGCGACGACGGTCCAATTCCAACACGTCCCCTTCGCGTGTCGACCGCCGCGATCTGCTGTCCCTAGCATGGGGCTAACACGCCGTCCCTCCTGCGGCCAATTTCTAACTCATTACTGCACCTAATTTCGACTGCCGGCGGATCAACCATGAGAAAACATCCTCGAATTTGCGCCCGCGCTCTCGAATTAATTTAAATTCTCTCGCTTCGAAATTGATCTGGTGATATGAACAATACACAGAAATATGACTTCGAATATGGTTCCACCCAGGGGAACCATTTCCCGTTTTTTAACCTTTTTCCCTTTCTTTTGTCCGTCTATGTCAACTTCACATAAAACAAAGGTCAAAAAAGGGATGTGCATGGGTGACTTTTTCAAAATAACGCTTCGAGAACGAGAAGAATCTTTTTATTAAATATATAACTTTTTAGGAAGTGGTATCTGTATTATCTAGGAATTTGGTTTATCTGTATGTCGGGAATGGATTTTAGGCTCATCTTGTACTAAAAAGTTACATACCAAAGTTATTATGAGAAACATGATTTTTGTAGATGTATGGTTTCTTTGAACATGTTTTCCGTACATTTGTTTAAAAAAAATCGTTCATTTATTTAAAAGGAACACGTTTGAGCATTTATGTTTCTAAAAACACGTTTGTCGTGCATTTATTTTTGAAAAACGTGTTTTTGTGCATTTATTTTTGAAAAACGTGTTTTTGTGCATTTATTTTTGAAAAACGTGTTTTTGTGCATTTATTTTTGAAAAACGTGTTTTTCGAACATTTGCTTTTGAAAAAAATGTTTTTCGTACATTTGTTTGTGAAAAACAAGTTTTTCATACCTTCATTTTCGAAACACACGTTCTTCGTGCCCGTATTAAAAAAAAAAGTTTGCCGTGCAATTATTTAAACAAACCATTTTTTATACGTTGAAAAAAAAATCTTTTCTATTTTTGAAAAAAAAATTATTCTGCGCCGCAAATATTAATAATCATATAACCTGTTTTTTTAAATGTGTCAGATAATTATTAAAGCAAATGAAACTATTTCACATTGAGCTTTTACTGAAGCAAGCTCCCTTATGAATGCTGAAGACAATCGCGCGCCCATGTTCTTTTGAAAAGAAAATCGCATTTTCTCAGATTCCACTTGGCAGATGAAAGAAAGTGCAGGAAAGTTCTGGAAGCATTTATTCCGACACTAAAGTCCCAGACAAAAAGGCTCAGCCGTGTTGTCAACAACTTCGCTCTAACAGCGAGACAGAAAAAGATCCCAATAATGATATATGTCGTCCCAGCATCCCATTCTAACTCGACCTACTTACAAAGCTTAAAAACCACACGAACAAAGTAAACTGTGCGAACTTTTTTATCCCATGAACTTCAGGCTCAATCACCCCTCAACGGGTTATGCCTAGGTGTAACAGTCGAAAACAGTTAATTTTTGGGATTTTTTTCTCCAGAAAATAGTGATCTTAAATTTCTACAATTAGGTGTTTTGAAAAGTATCATCTGAAGAACACTAATTTTTTGTATAAAAACATTGAATTATAATCGAATTAATCGAATTAATGATTAATCAAACGACTTTCCAAAATAACAATTAAAAATAAGCGCGTGTTCAGAATGAGACTTGATTTTCACAAAAAAATTTGCATTTTTCATTCATTAAGGGGCCAGTCCACTTTGAAAATTTAAAGAAATCGAAAGCCAGCAAGACTTGAAGAAATCGACGATGATGAGCAATCAGAAGGGATTTTGTACGGTGCAGGAATAGCTGATTAAGTTTAGGTAAGAGTTTTTCATAGTAAAAACTTCAAACGCGTTTTTCTCGAAACAACGTTTTCAAGATCTAGCTCGATCGTATCTCTAAAACTAATAAACCGATTCTCTTGAAATTTGAACCACATATTGTAAACATGATGCGCAACAAGATGGCCCTCGATGGTTTTAAAATTTTGATCTATACTCTTTTTTTGCGAAAATCTGCGAAAAAACGCGTTTTTTTACTTTTTTCGTTTTTCATCTGCCATTTTTTTATTTTTTGATAAAACTTTATATCCGAGGGTCATTTTGTAGCTGGTGTCATACTGAATCTAATGAACTTTGATTTTTTGTTTCAGACAAGCTGTTGCCGAGTTGTGATGGAGCTACCTAGCCCACCTATTTTTCAGGCGTTACGTTAAACTATAGTTTTTGGACTTAAAAATGAATAAAAATGAATTAATTTTTTTTTGTATTTCAAGACTTTATTTATCAAGCCCAACAACTTTTATATTCATATCTTTTATAAAATCCTCAAAAAAATCGCGAAAATAGCCTTTTTTCGTGGCACCAGGGACAGGTCCCTTAAATCAAAAGTATACATTTCTACATCGAACATACAAACATAGAATCTTTCGATCAAATACTAGAATTTTGCATCTAGAAAAAGCCCTAAAATTTTCACAAAGTTTGATGCAGTTCTTTTTGAGATATTTTGCTCCCCGACTTTGAAAACGTACTTTCGTCAACATACCAGCCTATGAATATGTCAATTGTATTTTGCGCCTCTTCCGATAGATCACGTTGTAGTTCCCCCTATCATGCCCGAATTGTCACACGCTTCATAGTCATCCATGGATTTTTTGTTGTCGTGGATGGCATGGTTACGATGTTTCATTCTTCTTTCGTGTGTCGAAAGAACCACACGTATCGGACAAGTTTTCGCTGCAATCTAGAAAATGAGTGTTAGCAGCGAATCCTCCGGAATAACGAATACGCAAGATTTACTGGAGAAGAGGATTAGAAAATTGGAAAACCAACTCGCAAGCAAGAGACATCGTAAGAAACACAAACGTAAATAAAAAAAAACTACATCACATACGTATCAGGGAGGAAGACTCATGCTGAAGAATGGATATTCTTCGCTACAAGCAATTCCTACGGGCTCTAACCTACAGGAAAAAGAGTTATTACTCAATATATCCACGGAGCCGAAGATCTTCGTTTGCTTTAAGGGCTCTTACCCTTAAAGCAAATACGTCCAACGTATTAACGAATCAACCAAAGATCTCCGTCCGCTTTAATAGGCTTTTACCTATAAAGCGAGTACGTCCAACGTACTGACGAATCAACCGAGATCTCCGTGCGCTTTAATAGGCCCTAACCTATAAAGCAAGTACGTCGAACGTACCGATGCAAAAACCAACGATCTCTGTCCGCTTCAATAGGCCCCAACCTATAAAGCGAGTACGTCCAACGTACTAGGAAAACAACGAAATATTTCCGTCCACATTAATGGGAGTTAACCTGAAAAGAAAATACGTAAAGTGTACTTACCAAGCTACCTCATTTACAATAAGGTTTATCCTAATTATTAGGGCGGCGTTGTGAATCCGCGTAATCGGAAAATGGACGAAGTTACGGGAAGAGACGTCACAACTTCGCAAGAGGATCAGAGGTTCGATCTGACAGATACGATACCGAGGCGGAACTCTCTGAGAAGGCCATAGAATGCGTCTACTCACCAAACGCAACGGAGACTGCCCACCCCGTTACAGCAAACGAAGAAACGCTGGACTATACGAACCACGAGGTACGTCTTGCTACCCAGGCCTCTTACCTGGAAAATCTCATGACACGACCGCCCCTACGGTAGGCAACAATGCAACTCAATCGGAAAATGAACCTCTCATCGAACCACACATTCTCGAGGTAATGGGAAAAAGAATTCTAGAAAAGCGAGTTCTAGACCAAACCATCTCCAACGAAATTGTGGTAAGATGGGAGGAAATCCTGAAGAAAGGACTTCCTTCGGAGGAAAGAGATAAAATAATCAACAAATACTCACCTCCCAAGAACGCGATATGCATTGACCCACCTCTGATTAATCCTGAGGTAAAAATCATATTGTCCGAAACAATACTGAAGAGAGACCAAAGAATAATTTCAAAGCAGAGGAAAACAACAGCGTGTCTCGCAGCAATCGGAAAAACCGTCCAAGAACTCCTGAATAATAAACACGAAAAACTCATTCTACTAGAACGACTGAGTGATATAGGGAGACTGCTCACGGACCTCCAGCACGACGACTCGACAATTAGAAGGGGTCTTATTGTAGCAAATTTTAACACAACAGCTAAACATGTCCTGGTCTCATCGCCAACAGATCAATTTTTATTTGGGAAAAATCTGGAAGAAAAAATGAAGGCAGCAAAAGCACTGGAAAATACCTCCCGAGAAATGAAAATAACACGAAACACCCTAACACCAAAAACCTCAAAAAACGCGAAGTTCCCGCCCCGTCGCCCTGCCGGAAGATACTTCCAGAGATCAACGGAATTAAGCGGGAAAAAATACCCACAAGTAGCGAAAAGCCAGAACAGTTCGTTGAGACAGAGAGACAGCCATCGTCGGGACAAACCCAACCTGAAAACAGACAATCGAGAATATCGGAGACGCTAGCGATACCGGCAAGTACAATAGGAGGCAGACTACGTTTTTTCAAGCACGCTTGGGAAACAATAACTTGTGATAGGCGAATACTATCATGGATAGGAAAATATAAAATTCCCTTTTGGAAAACACCCTACCAAACAGTCGTCCCAAAAAATCGAGCATTTTCAACGAAAGAAAGCTCAACGATTAAAGACTTAATACACACACTGATTGAAAAAGGAGCCATTGAAACCTGCGAACCCGACTCCGAACAATTTTTATCGGATATCTTCGCAGTCCCAAAGTCGAGTGGTGGTCACCGACTGATCCTTAACCTGAAGAAGTTAAATGAATTTATACCAACCGAACATTTTAAAATAGAAGACCGAAGGACAGCCATAAACTTAATAAGAGAGGGATGCTTCCTAGCAACAATCGACCTAAAAGACGCTTACTACGCTATCTCTATATCAAAAACGGATAGAAAATACCTAAGGTTCAAATTTAATGATGAATTATTCGAATTTACCTGCTTACCCTTCGGCCTAGCTATAGCGCCTTACGTCTTCACAAAAATTATGAAGCCAATAGTCGCAAACTTACGAAGTATAGGGCTCATGTCGGTCGTCTACTTGGATGACATACTGATCATAGACCGGTCCTTTGCAGAATGTCAGGAAAATATTCGTATCTCGAGTCTTCTGGTCCAAACCAGAGTTTGGACCAGAGTATGGTTTGGACCTGAGTATGCTTTAGCAGACTGGGCATTCAGTAAAATTACTAACGCAATGGGAATCCCCGATGTAGACCTATTTGCATCGCGCACCAACACCAAGTGCAACACCTATGTATCCTGGTATTGTGATCCAGGATGTATGGCGGTAGACGCATTCACGATATCATGGACAAAATTCACGCTCGGATATGCGTTCCCGCCATACTCAATAATCCAAAAAGTCTTGAGAAAAATCGAGGACGATCAAGCAACGGTTGTTGTAGTCGTTCCAAGATGGCCGACACAACCGTGGTACCTACTATTTCGAGCCCTAATGAGTAAAGGACCGATGACCTTTAAACCAAATAAAAACCTATTACTATCTTCTGACAGACAACCTCATCCGCTTTGGAAAGACCTTACCCTGGAGGTAGGCAAATTATCCGAAAAGCCTTTCAACTAAAAACATTCCAGAAGATTCACTAGATCTTATAACCGCATCACTCCGTTCGTCGTCAGTTAAACAATACGACAGTGCCTTAAAAAGATGGTGGACGTTTTGTGAAAAACGAACGATCCACCCATACAAACCATCGATGCAAGAAATTATATCAGTCCTTACGCAAGAATTCAATAAAGGAGCATCGCATGGAACGCTTAATTCACTACGCTCAGCAATCTTCTTAATAGTAGGTCCACACGTGGGCCAAGATCACAATATAAAACGAATTTTCAAAGGAATTTCGGAACTTCGCCCTTCAAGACCAAAATATAATCAGACCCCGGACCCAAAAATAGTACTGGACCACCTAAATTCACTGGGAAAAAACGAACACTTGAACCTCGATCACCTGACTGGAAAACTCGCCACGCTCCTCGCTCTTATCACCAGCCAAAGAATGCAAACGTTGTCGTTGATAAAAATACATTCCATCGAGAGAGGTCTGGACGGAATTCAAATAAAAATACCCCATACTATAAAAACATCGGGACATAACAGAAAACAACCATTATTAGTAATACCCAAATATCTAAAGAAAGAAAACATTTGTGTTGTGGCGGCCCTCGAAAATTACATAAAAAGAACTGATAAATTGCAGGGACAAGTGGAATCCCTATTTATCAACTTGAAGAAACCGTATCACCCAGCCTCTTCCCAAACACTAGCAAAATGGGTGAAGAAAATACTGACGGATAGTGGTGTAAACACCGACATGTTTTCGGCGCACTGTACACTCCATGCTTCAACTTCCGCCGTAAAACGGAAAGGAATTGGAATCGAGATCATTAGGCGTACTGCCGGCTGGACGGAGAGTTCAAAAACCTTCGCGCAATTTTATGATCTTCCCATCGTTTCAGATAACACGGCATTCGCCAAAGCTATATTGGATTCTGGATAATGTTTTGATTCTAAAACTAAACAGTTTTTATTAAGTTAAAAAAAATTGCCATATTCTGTTAGCAAATAAACAGAATTACATATTGAGTCAACTGGAAGTATAACTCAATGACCATGGTTGCCGTACACACCTTTAAACATCTACAACGTGAGCTATCGGAAGAGGCGCAAAATACAATTGTACGATTAAACGAACTTACCTGTAAGTGAAGTTCGATCGTAATTGTATAGAGCGCCTCTTCCGATAGATCACAACCCACCCAAGTAATTGAAAAGTACAAATACAACCCATATCGTCGCGACAATAACGTCCCATAGCAACGGCAACACTTTAAAAGAATGAAACATCGTAACCATGCCATCCACGGCAACAAAAAATCCATGGATGACTATGAAGCGTGTGGTAATTCGGGCATGATAGGGGGAACTACAACGTGATCTATCGAAAGAGGCGCTCTGTACAATTACGATCGAACTTCACTTACAGGTAAGTTCGTTTAATCGTATAATTTTGATTGATGATTAATCGAACGAATTTCCGAAATATCATTTTTTAAAAGCGCGTCTTCAAAGTGAAATATTTTTATCAACAAAATGGGCATTTTTCATTCATCAAATTAAAAGTACACATCGGAAAAACATCCTTCGACCAAATACTATATTCTTATATCTAGAAAAAACCCTAAAAATTTCAGAAAGATCGATGCAGTCGTTTTTGAGATATTTTGCGCGCCAACTTTGAAAACGTACTTTCGAGAAAAAGGCGTTTAAAGTTTCCCACGAAGCTCTGAGCGTTCCGACGGGCGTCAACATAGCAGCCTATAAATCTGTTAATTTTAATCCGATCACCTTGAAATTTTCAGGGAACATTTACAACATGATATACTGTCAAAATATATTGGTATAGGAGAAAAGTGACTTTTCGACTCTTACAACTGGACGTAAACCCTTAATCGCTGTTGTCAACGCATACAAAATCAGTGGTTCATCCAGCATTTTTCTTCGTTCTCTTTTTCTCGACCCGATAAATCACTAATACATAAAACTCCAAAGGATGGTTGGTGTGAGCTCGAGCAGCCTATATAGAAGCTAGGCCATATAAATAAATTACTCAATCCACATACACACACACACATATATATACACATCCATTCATAAGCCTCGTTCCCCTTGGGCTCTGAGAGACGAAATGATAGCGTATTTATTTACCGTGGGATATGGCGAGAGGGTGAAAGACGATGTGTATCTCGAGCTCAGATTGCTCGTAACTCGTAACTCGCCGCGACGATACCACCGATGGCTCACACTTTCCGGTTCCTCCCTTAGCGAGCCCAGGAGAGAAAAGATTCAGAATAATATATATTTCTCTCTCTCTCTGAACATATATATATATATATATATATATATATATATATATATATATATATATAGGGAGAAAAGTACATTTTGAACCCTCTATATCCATGTTATGTAGGCCATCAGCACATCTGGCTATTTTGAAGACAGTCCTCAAATATATATGTGTGTGTATATATAAATATATATATATATATACATGTGTGTGTATAAAAAAAAGCTCCGAGCGACGAAATGGGACCAGCAGTGTTATTGGCGCACCCTGCGTAATGGTTATTTTATGTTGCACCCGATATGGCCTCAACTGGTCTGGCTCTTGCAAAGACTTTTTTCATCCCCTTCTTTTTCGTCACCCCTCGCGTAATATTATCGTTGACATTGCAGTATAGGGAAAGAAAAAGAAACAAAAAAACCGGAGCAGAAGAAAAATACGAACAAGCGACTCGCACTGAAAAATCTTTTAGTGGCACGTATCCATCAGCGAAGAGGGTGACACGCGGTGTACGAGAGGGGCCACTTAGTCGTACGCCAGGGGAGTCTTCTCGTTTCGTATCACCTTCCCGATTATCCAGGGAGGCTCGAGCTTCGGGGCTATACGTAAGGCTTTTTAAATGAATTGGGAGAGAGAGAGAGAGAGAGGCTCGTATTTCCGCCTCTTTTTTTGACACCTTTTCTCAGAATCTCACGCTATAGGCGGCGAGGAACAATAGCGAGGGGGATAAAAAAAATTGAAGAAGATTGTACGCCATAGTTTTTCTTATATGGGTGCTTTCAGTTCAGCCTACAGTCGGCGTCCTAATGAGTCTGCATGACAAGAGCCCGAATTCGCAACTGTCGTTTTTAGGAAGAGGAACGAAGAGAGACGAGAAAAATATACACACATAGTTTACCCCAAATTGCACCGCGTAGACACATCATTGCTATATAATACGATGTTATACAGCACTCCCGTATATTATCCGATCACGAACCCCTCGTTTGCACTGATCTTCGACACGTTTGCGAAAGGGGTGAAAATCGCGTGGATAAAAAAGAGGGAAAAAAGAGGAGAAAAAAGAATCGAAGAAACTATGAGGGAAAAAACGAAGGATAGCTACGATGGATCCGAGATTCTTGGAGCTCCCTAACTTTATAATAGCCATCGAAAAAATTTACCCGAGGGCCTCTTCCGCGAGGGAGATCGAGAGAGAGGGAGAGGGAGAGAGAGATCCTCGCCTCGGTAATTACAGGACCTCGCGCTGAGATGCCGGTTCCTAAGGGCGATGAAACGAGAGGCGCCGTTTTATAAATTGCTCGACGCCCAAAACCCCCGTTCTACTTTATTTTTTCTCTCTCTCTCTCTCTCTCTCTCTCTCTCTCTCTCTCTCTCTCTCTCTCTCTCTCTCTCTCTCTCTCTCTCTCTCTCTCTCTCTCTCTCTCTCTCTCTCTCTCTCTCTCTCTCTCTCTCTCTCTCTCTCTCTCTCTCTCTCTCTCTCTCTCTCTCTCTCTCCCCCTGTCTTTCTCTCTCTCTCTCCCTCTTCACTCATCACGTGAGCATCGCGCTCATCTTTTGCCAGGCTTGTCGATATAATTCTCAAAGAGACCTACTACCTGTGTGCACGTCGTCGACACTCCATCTATATAGGCGAAAAGTTAACACGATCGATCCAAATTAATTTCGTTTCATTCAATAATCGACGAGAATTATTTCCTCGAACGTTCACAAAGACGACCGACTCTGGAAGAGCCGATTAGGGAATGAAAAGGAACGCGACGAATTGCTTTGAAAGCGAACCAAGTGCGTGAGCACACATAAGAGCCGACCGAAAAAAAAATCGAAAAGAAATAACGTTTACTGTTCATTTCTTTGATTATCAATTTGATCTTCATTTTCTACGAAATATCTTGGTTTCAATATTAAGTTCTTTCAAAATTACCTTTACACCCTTTTTATCAATAATACGTTCGACATTTCCCTTTCGCAATAATAACAACCGGTAACTATCCCTTAGAAATTACTCTTTATTCGCCGATAATTAATTGAATCTTTGTTTTTTACGAAATATCTCTATTTCAATTTTAACTTCATCTTAAATTACCCTTACACCCTTTCATCAATAATACTTTTGATATTTCCCTTCGCAATATGAACAACCGGTAATCACCCCTTGGAAAGTACTCTTTATTCGCTGCTTATTAATTTAATCTTCATTTTATACGTATTATCTCCATTTTAATGTTAATGCTGTACAAAATTATCCACACATCCTTTCATCAATAATTTTTTTATGTTTCCCTTTAAAATGACAACAGCTGGTAAGTATCCCTTCGAAAAATTATTCTTCATTCGTTGATCGTTAATTTTATTTTCATTTACACGAAATATCTCTGTTTCAATATTAATTTCATTCAAAATTACCCTTGGATCTCTTCATCAATAATACTTGTGACAATTTGGAATAACAACAAATAGTAATTACCCCTTTGAAAGTACTCTTCATTCGTTGCTTATTAATTTAATCTCCATTTTCTCCGTAACATCTCCATTTCAATGTTAATGTTCTACCAAATTATCCACACATCCTTCCATCCATAGTACTGTTTATATTATCCTTTGAAACGACAATAGCCGGTAATTATACCTCCGAAAAATTACTTTTCATTCGTTGATTATTGATTTAATGTCTACTTTCTACAAAATATCTCATTTCAACATTAATTTCATACAAAATTACCTTTACGCCCTCACATCACTGATACTTTAAATATTTCCTTTTGCTATCATAACAGTCGATAATGACCCCTTCGAAAAAATGTTCTTCATTCGTTGACCGTTAATTTAATTTTCATTTTCGGCTAAATATCTCTGTTTAAATATTTATTCCATACAAAATTATCTCTACATCTTTTGACCAATAATACTTTTGAAATTTCCCTTTGCAATAACAACAACTGGTAATTACACCTTTGAAAAATTACTATTCATTCAATTATTATTAATGTTATCTTATTGTTAGTTTTATTCCAAATAACTCCATTTCAATAATAATTTCCTAACAAATCACCCTTACATAATTTCATCAAAAATACTTTTAATATTTCCCTTTGCGAAAACAACAGCCGGCAATCTCCCCTTCGAAAAGTTACTTCTAATGAATGCACGTGTTTGAAAATTGTTTTTTTTTCTTTCTATGAATTTTTTTTCTCAATTTTCTGTGCTAGAACGTTCACGCGAGTCTTTGCATGATCCGTTTGAGGAAAAAACGGTGCGAATATGCGAGGGCGAGTGACTGTCAGGCTCCATAACGCTGGCAAGCGGCAAAGAGCACACGGAGTGCATCTAAAGGGCGGAAAAAATGATATTGGAATATATATGGAAACAGGCTATTTTGAAGCCGTTATCTCTACGTAACCTTGACTATCGGCACACCTCGTTGCTTGCAGGACGGTCCTCAAAGTCGAATGTCTCCAAAATCGCCTTTCCTCATAGATATATATGTGTACACACACGAAGAAAAAAAACTATTTCGTAAAGCGTAAGCACGATTAAATTTCTTTCCCTGATGAGATGTGAACGGTATGGTGTAGGGTGTGGGTCTGTGGGTGTGTGTGTGTGTGTGTGTGTGTGTGTGTGTGTGTGTGTGTGTGTGTGTGTGTGTGTAGAAGGTGAAAACACATCTTGTGGGCTGGAAGCTGCAGCTCTGAAGCAAGGTTGTTAGGATGTCCAAGGGCTTTAGCCTCTACCACGAAGCGAGAGGAAGCAAATAGGTCGAGACAAAAGGGAGACCGGGGTAATGCGAGTCGCTGTGGGCACCGAGAAATTTTTTTACCTCCTTCGCAATAATTTCTTCGTTGAGGACTATTTTTTTTGTACTGAGTTAATATAATAATGTAATTCTGCATACAATGCGAGGTAGACAAATATTCAGTGGAGTACACGATAAATACATATTTTTTAATACGAAAAGTTTTGTATGGAAAACTATAGTATTTTAACAACATACAACATTGTCCTGGTATCCCATTGAATACGTGAAATATTACAAATTATATAGTTTAAAAGATCGAAGTTATTATTTAATTTTCAAAAGATTAAGGTAAAAGATAAAGTTATTATAGAAATATTACAAACTATTAGTTTAAAAGATCAAAGTTATTTTTTTCTATCACTAAATTATTACAATAATTAAGTGATACTAAATAATAACTTCGATCTATTCAACTATATAATTCTTTTAACTCAAACTTTAAAACTTAATAGCGTTCAACAATATTAAAATGGCTCATTGAAAAATTTGAAAATTTTAAAGGTCTGCACGAGCTCGACATTTCAGAAATACGTTTTTTTTTCGCATAGTTTCAGCCTAGGGAGTCAACTTTAATTTGCAATAAAATTTTTGTAAAATTCCAAAAATCGACTGAGTAATGACGATTCGGAGTCAGATGTCCCAGTGTTTTTTCTTTTGTGTTTCTCTCCCAACTATATTTTTTCAACAATCTGAGCCGTATTTCATAATAAATTCGGCCGATTCACTTCAGATTCGGACAGCGTTATAACACTATTCAACGTATGACTCGATGGGTTTTTTTTTCTATTTTGATTAATTTCCTTATAACAAATAAAAATAAAAAATGGGTCGAAAATTGACCTTTTTTCTACAGCTATTAATTTTCGTAATTTTATGATATATTGAAATGTGATAATTTTATGATATACTGAAATATATATATATATATATATATATATATATATATATATATATATATATATATATATATATATATATATATTTCAGTTCACCATTAGGATCTTGGGGAAGTAAATTGTTGATAGTATCAGAGAATATCCATTTTATGAAAATCTACTACATTATATAGCATTGACGAATAAACGTATATTTGTAACATTAGATATGTCCACAATTCATGCAACTGCTGAAATCAGCAGTACTGTACTTTTAGCAGTAACCATGGCTATAAAATATTATTGTCCCCTCAAGGAAATATAAAACATAGTTAAAATATGGTTGAGAACACCATACATTTCTCTCACAAGGAAAGGTTGCGACGTCGAACTCCCCGATTTCAATTAAGGCCTTATATACGCGAAAAATTTCAACATTTTTCATTTTTTAATTATTTTTAATTCCATTAGTCTGAACAGTTAGGAATATTTTAAGCTTTACAGAATTGAAAAATTCCGAAAATTCCAAAAATAAGGTAAGATTGCATTTATAATAGATACCGCGCGGCGCGCCTGACCGTCAACTTCGAAGCCGTTTTTCCACGATTCACTTTTTTGAACCTTGTGAAAGTTCTAACTCTTGAACGAAGGTTCAGATCGCTTTGAAATTGTTACAACATATTCTTAGTATCACCTATCGTGTGAAGCACAGGAACAAAATTTTAAATGAGACAAAAAAATATAAAAAACAAAATACCGACAGAAAACTGAGTAAAAAAATGTTAAGTTTCGAATTTTTATTATCCCATGTAGAGATTGACCGTTGGGCCTAGGACGGGCCTTCACAGTTAGCCTTTCTAGAATATTGGGCCGTGAGTATTTACCAATGAGGTGCCTTTGTAGAAATAATAAGAACGGCCCGATATCGGCTAACAGAGCCAACAATTATTGGGTCAATGATTTGATTCATTGTAGCGCCAATGTTGGTGATTGCACTTGGCCCTATGCGGGCCCTCTTAAAGAGCCTAGGTACAAATTGACCACTGGCTCTATGATGGGCCTTCACAGTTGGTCTATCTAGAATATTGGGCCGTGAGTTTGTTTGGGTGCGTGATAAATTTTCAACCTATATCGGGCCAAGATTGGCCCGAGATTGGTACTTATGGATACATATTTCATGGAATAACCTTGGGATAAATTGTGATTTGCGTATATGACAGGTTTCAAAATTGGCATATTTTACTTACTTATGTTTGTTATTTACAAATGCCAATAATAGGCCAAGACTTCATTACAAAAACTGAACTACAAAATATAGACGATTAATATATGACGTGCCAGTTATTTGCCTATTCTGGCACAATATACAGATAATGAATAACCCAAGGCTTAAATAAAATAAAAGCAGGTATGCTCTGACTCACTTAGCCAATAAAGGGCTTAGATTAATTAAATGTAATTTCCAGTATTTTAGCATTGCCAGTTTTAAAATTGGCAAATTTCGATGAACTATCACGACTGTTTATTGGTTTTAACAGATAGGCCCGGATAGGTTTTAGTAATGGGCTGATATTGTGCCAGTTCTCAATTTATAACGGAACAATAATGGGCCAATGTAATTGGCAATACCTCAGCATCACCAGTTTAAAAATTGGCAAATATTGTTTATCTTTCATGACTGTTTAATGAAGTTAAAAGATGGGCCATGATAGGTTTTAACTATGGGCCGATATTGTGTCGGTTTTCAATTTAGAACGAGACAATAATGAGCCAATGTAATAGCCAGTATTTTAGGATTGCCAGCTTTAGGATTGGCAAATTTAGTTTAACTATCACTGCTGTTTATTGGTTTTGAAAGATGGGCCAGGATAATCTTTAGTAATGGGCCGATATTGTGCCGGTTCTCAATTTATAACGGGACAATAATGGGCCAATGTAATTGCTTGTATTTTAGCATTACCAGTTTTTAAATTGGCAAATATAGTTCAACCATCACGGCTATTTATTGGTTTTAAACGATGGGCCGATATTGTGCCGGTTTTCAATTTATAACGGAACAATATTGGGCCAATGGAATTGTCAGTATTTTAGTATCCCCAGTTTTTAGATTGGCAAATTTAGTTTAACTATCACGGCTGTTTATTAGTTTTTAAAGATGGGCCAGGACAGGCTTTAGGGATGGGCCGATATTGTGCCAGTATTCAGTTTAGAGCGGAACAGTAATGGGCCAATATTATTTCTCTTTTGTTGGCTTATACGATGGTCCCAATATTGGCCTGATCGTAACATTGGGCAACTCATGGCAACCTCTACATGGGATAATAATTTTTTTTTAATATTGTTGGTTCACACTAAAGGTACACGTTGTCCACTGTTCACACTGAAAAAAATGTTGTCAATATATGCAGAATTTTTATTCAACTGCGTCTATACGGCGAAATCGCGTATATAAGGCCTTAAATTTGGCATGCTTGTAGAATGGGCAAAAATAGGCGACACGTATTTTTTTATTTCTGCGGATCCCGATTTTCAAGGGATGAAACGCACCCTCGAAAATAGGGCTGTTTTTTGTTATTTTTCGTCGATAACGTTATCGTTCTCATCTCCAATGTATAGTAAACGAAAAAATAAACATTGTTGCAATTTGAATTTCTTTCATATCTCGTGCCGTTAAAGCGTTATCGACGAAAAACACCCCAAATTTCGAGGGTGCGTTTCAACCCTTAAAAATCAGATTGCGCAAATATAAAAAAATACGCGTCGCCTATTTTTACCAATTCTACAAGCATGCCAAATTTCATCGAAATCGGAGAAATCGGCTTCGCAACCTTTCCTTGTCAGTGTATCCTCATTCAAACATACCTTCTTCTAATTTCCATTGCATCATAAAGAACCGTTGCAACATTCAATAAACGAAACGGGGCTTCAGGGTCAACGTATTTTTTTATTTACACAGCGGAGGTCCTCACTATCCTCGCGTTTTATTTCACTGCGCGGGATTTCTCGTTTCGCCAATAAAATCGACAGCGACCTCGTCGTTGTACGTACGTACAACACATCGGGAAAAATTCAGCTTTTCCAATTTACCTCGATATATCCCCGGGGTATACAGGTAGTATACACGCGGCGGGTTATGGGGTTAGAAAGCTGGGGAGAGAGCAGGCTTAGCATACAGTCCATAAACTGCGCGCGTTAAAGCCGCGCGTAACGTGTGTGCCTACGGGCCTTCGGATATATTCAGGCTAAATCTCGCAATCTCGGTCGCCACGAGATTTACCCAGTTTTCGCCAGCATTCCCTGCAACGACGAGAAGACAAGATAGGACCAGGGGTAGGTAGGTAGGGGGGGGCAGCGAGAAAGGGAGTCCTGGGCAGAGAAAACTTTTCGTTCACGGTGTACATCGACACGTGCACAAAGCTGGTACCGTTATTCCGCAAATTTACAGTACCATTACTTTCTCCCCGATTCAGACATATATTTATCGCCTCCAGGGTCGACGGTAGTTGGCCTGTGTCAATACTGGGATGGGTGACCGCTCGGCACTTGGCTTACGCGTAACTGAAGCTTCGTTGAAATATAAAAGTATTTCCATCAGTTTTTTCGGCCTCCATGGCTCGATTATTGCCCAGTGCATTTCCAAACAAACCCAAACTGGAATTTCCAGCGAGAAATTGTTCACGATAGGCGCGTCCAAAAATGTAGTTCGACATGTTGGTTTTTTTCGATGAATTATTTGTGTTTACCATTATTACCACCCCCTCGCGAAATTTGTTTCGTCCTGAATTACTTTTTTGGTGGGATTTTCTGCCGTCGTTTATTTCATTTTTGACATTATGCAGTTGGGTATTTACGCAGAGATTTTTTTGACATTGGGTTGTTTCGACGCACCTCCTTTGCATTCTCCCTCTGCGGCCTCGGGAGCAGATGTAATACGGTGGGCCATTAGGGAACGAATGGCTGTGGGTAAAGCTCCGCAGGGTCCTCCAAGAGAATGAAAATAGCGAAGTGACAATTGTGGAGTAAAAATAAAGGGGATAAAATCGTAAAAGCGCACAAGCGCATAGGAAGGTCCATTAAAAATAAAAATAACAAAAGTTGTATCTATCTGTGCCCTCCACCTTGGACATCAGACCACGACCCTCCTGTCGGTGAGCGAAGATTCCTAATTGGCTTCCGTTGACTCATTCGAATATCCCAATTAATTTGGTACGTGTCGCGTTCCCCATTCAATGAAACTCAGCTCAGCTGTTGCCCCGTCGCGAGGAAAAGAATAAATCCCGGTAGAATTTGCGGTCTCTCTATTGACACATTTTTCGATAGCAGTGCTTTTTCTCCTCCTCGAAAATAAAATCCACCAGGGATCCGAAATTGACATGCATATCCGAGCGGTGTTCTCATTGACGTAGTTCACGCGCGGTCGCTTTCTCACTACTGTCAAATTCGTTTAGACTGTCTTCGAATTACCTTCATCGAAGTGTGTCGCCACCGTCCGTTGCTATCGGTTTATATGTATATGTGTATCTGTGTGTGTATGTGTGTGCTCGTATGGATATACCTTCAGGATTTCGGAATCTCTCGACCGACCGGAAACTCTAGTTTTATATTGGAAAATGTAAAAGAGCGATGAAATGTTGGTACACTCTGGAGAACACACACATATGCAGGATGATTCACTCGAGGTTAGTCACTCGAAAACACCTATGTATATTGATTTTAGACGAAAAAGTCGAAGACTAAATTTGAATGATTTGTCAATGTCTACATCTAGGTAGCCTTCGATTTTTTTTCAAGTGGAGATATCAACCGAATTTCAAGGTCACCTTCAGTTTTATAAAGGGAAACCACCTTTTTATTGGTCTTTAAGGTAGAGCACGAAAAAACAAAACCATTGATCTACGTTATCATGGCCATGGGATGACCTTGAAATAAATCAAAAATTTTCGGATCGGTGGATTGGTAGAAACCGTCCAGTTGTTCGGGCTCCTCACTCGATTCAACAACATTTGACTATTTATTGTGGGATGCATTGAAGAGCGAAGTTTACAGAAAAGTAGCAACCACTCGGGAGGATATAGAGGAACGGATAAACCACACTTGTCGAGCTATCTCTAACGAGATGTTGCAGAGAGTTCACGTATTGTTTAAAAATCGTATCGCAATATGTAGCGCGGTTAATGGATTTTTTTTAATATGCCACGCAATAAAAACATCGTTTGCGTCTGAAACCACAGTCCTTTTTGTTAGCCTTGCTTTAATTGTCGTTTTGCAAATTTGTTAGTATTTCAAGGTCGTTCCAAGGTCATGATATTGCAGTCACTAGTCTTTTTTGCGCTCTACATTGCGACGATTGAAAAAAGGGGGCCCCCTTTCAAAAAAGTGGAGGTGACCTTGAAGTCAGATTGATACTTCCACTTGAAAAAAAAAATCCAAAGCTACCAAAATCTAGACATTGACAAACCATTCAAATTTTGCCTTCGACTTTTTCGGCTAAAATTGATATTTATAGGTGTTTTCGTGTAACTAGCTTCTAGTGAAGCACACTGTAAATAGCTTCTAGTGAAGCACCCTGTAAATACAGAGTGTCCTGTTATGAATGGGTAATCCTGCAACTGTTGATAGGTCAGTCTACTATGTGCTGGCATTTCAGTTTAGTAAAAGTCCCACGGTTTTCAAGATTTTGGCCTTCACGTTAAAAAAAATCAGCTGCTTTTGGTTTTTCGCAAGCGATTTCTACAAATGATATAATTCGACAATAACTAAGCAACTTTTCGAAGTAATTGGCATGATATGCGTGGTACATTTTTTTTACACCTCCTGCTATCAAAGTCAGATTTTTCAATTGGTTTGTATGAAAATTCTGCATAAGATAAACTTTTTTCATAAAGTTTCCTTAACATTTAAGGTTAAGAAGAAAACTTTTCTAGATAAAACAAATAACCAATAGTATTTTTTTTAACCGGGTCAAAAAAGTTACCATTTGTAGAAATGGCATGCGAAAAACCAAACCCAGATGATTTTTTATCTCGAAAACCGTGGTACTTTTACTAAATGGAAAATTCAGCATATAGTAGGACATGATCTGACCTACTGTGTGTGTGTGTGTGTGTGTGTGTGTGTGTGTGTGTGTGTGTGTGTGTGTGTGTGTGTGTGTGTGTGTGTGTGTGTGTGTGTGTGTGTGTGTGTGTGTGTGTGTGTGTGTGTGTGTGTGTGTGTGTGTGTGTGTGTGTGTGTGTGTGTGTGGACTCTTCCCGTCTGCACCCCTCCGCCGTCTTCGGGTCCGCTATTCTCGACCGCAATTTTGCAAACTTTAAAACTCCATAACTTTTTACCTGGATCGAATAGCAATTTTTACCACTCTTAAAACAAGTCTTATTTTGGTCCAAATAATAAATTTACATGGTCGAAAATAGGGACCCCTGGTATCGTAATACTGCCTATAAATCTATATACAAAAATAGCAAATCTCTGTAGGCCTACACATTACACCGGAAATCTCCGGAATATATATACACATTTGTGCATATTTATATTTATATTCATCCAAGATAAAGGACAATATGACGTTCGCGAATTGAAGGAACGTCCGAGGGCACCGACCGAAAGGGTCTTGTCGTAAGATTTTGATATAGCCGACATGGGTATACCGCGATATATCGATTCGTACCGAGACGAGGTCGAGAATGGAGCACGCGAGAAGGCGCGAGAAAGAGAGAGAGAGGGTGATACTCTATACTTGGGGTAACCCCGGTAACCGTGCTCTACTTTGAGAAAACGTACGGCTATGTATTGAGATAGAAAAAAATAGAAAGAGAGGGAGAGAGAGAGAGAGAGAGAGAGAGAGAGAGAGAGAGAGAGAGAGAGAGAGAGAGAGAGAGAGAGAGAGAGAGAGAGAGAGAAAGCAAAGGAGTGGTGCTGGATATTTTTTGCGAACTTCAATATCTCTCATTCCCTCGAGTTTTCTCTCCTCGTATAGGATATGTATCACGGCAGCTCGGCAAGAAATGTAGAAAATGGCTGGGGAAAAGAACAGCCGGGTGAGAGAAGTGAATAGTGAAAGACGAGCAGCTCAGATGCATCCGGAAGACAAATGCTCCAATGTGTATAGATACCTTTGGCAAACCATTTTTTCCTCATTAATGTGTATATATATATATATATATATATATAAGGTCATCAAGTATAAAACGTCCGATTTGCAGCTTCTTAACTTCACTCTTTTGTTTCAAATGGTTTAATATTGTTGGAATACTAGCGTTAAGCGTTACAAACTTATTCACGCGTACTTTGAGATGTATCTGCTTCTATTGCAGCTTTTATCTCATCATTATGCACCTTGCTCCCTGGTCGCCTACGTGGTTCATACTGAAGATCAAAATCGCCAGATCCGAATATCGCAAAACATCGACGCGCTGTACGTCTGTTAGCCACATTTTTGCAAAACGCTTGTGGACGGAAATTGAATCTGCAAAAAACAATTCGCCAGATAATCACAAAGCACAACGCACGTCTGAAAGGCTGATGACGTACCCTTACAATAATAAAAATCAAGAACTGCCATAGTGGAATACAGTCCGACCTCCGAATAAGAAAACCGGCAATAAGAAACTTTCCCCAGTTTCTCACTCGAGCGCTTCCCCCACTCCGACTCAAACTCCGAGCTCGAGAATTTTGTGCGCGGAACCTCTGGTTAAGAAACCAGCCTGGGAGCGATTATTCGGGCAAAATAGAGTGAACGTTGTACTGTAAATTGATGTGTGCATGCGTGCGTGAGTATGTGTGTGTGCGTGTGTGAATGTAACGAAAAATCTACAAGTTTATTAGAAATTGTTTGTATTCATTAAAAAGATACAAATATGTGTTGAGAAGATTTCATATAAAACAAAAATAAAGATAAGGGCGTTTGAAGATTTTCATATAAAACAGCAAAAGTTTTCGAGACGTAATGAAAAGCGTTTTCGTCTTGTTGCGTATTATTTTGATCCGCAACGCACTCAACTGACGGTGGAATATTTTCATGGGAGTCGAACTCTGCCATTGAAGGTGAATCCTCAGAGATATTGACTTCTTCTTTTATATAAATGGGATAAAACAATTCGGACATAAAGCTCTTTGTCTAAATTATCACCTTGTAGCGCAGATTCTGTAATATTTTCTTCGACTTGTATACCACAGTCTGGTCTCTTACGCTTCTTTATAGTTTCGGTCATTTTATGACAGTTAATAGTAATTCAGATACAGTAGTATACAATAATATTCAATAGTATGTATATTAACGTGAAACAAAAATTCGCTAAATGAATGTCCACGCGCAGTCGAAAATGTTTTTGTATGGGCGATGTGAATACTAAGTTGCAACTCGTTCGAGCGAGTTTCTTGTTGAGAGGATCGCATGCGGAAAAGAGTGAGAGAGACAGACAGAGGTAGCGAGCGCGGAGCGCGCGCCTGGCGGGGGTATGCGATATATAAGAAAAATCTTCCCCTTGGGGGCTTTTGGTTTCTTATTCGGAGGTCGGACTGTATCAGAGTTATCGACTATCAAACTTGACACTGGAGATAATCCGATATTTAATACTTGGTGACCTAATATATACCCACGGAGTGAGTTACCAAAAATTAGACATCCAGAGTTCCTATTTAGAAAAGTGGAGTTGAAACTTGGAATCAAGTTGACGCTACGGACGAATAAAAAGACTGAGGTGAAACTGATTGTGAGCAAATGTTGACCAACCTGTCAACCGGTTTCTTCGATTTTTTTCAAAATCAACGAATCAATGGCAATTCTCGCCCAATATTGTCCACTCATGTTATAACATTGTAATGTCCATCTGTTTCCTATTGATTTTGTAAAGATTTGGTCCCTTTGGTACTGAATAAATATTTTTTTAGCAGAACAAACGATTCTTTCCTTCAAAGAAAAGCCAAGTTCACAAATCCGAATAAATACCTTTTTTTCAAATCTCATCAGAGGGCTTTCCTTTGAAAGTAGCATTTTTCAAGATTACATCCCCGGTAATTATTATAAAATAAATTCAAAATTGAACAAATTATGATTTTTTTAAAGAATACCCACTTTTGAAAAATGCAAAATTTAAAATAATTTCTTACAGCAACTTAATTTTGTATTTTCCGAATTTCAGTTACGCAGACATTTTAAGAAGTGTTAAACGAGTATTTTTAATTTATTAAATAAAAACTGATCGAAGGGTTGTTAATGGCAAATGGATGTTTTTTTTTTCAAAATCAACGAATCAATGGCAATTCTCGCCCGATATTGTCCATTCATGTTATAAAATTGTACTGTCCATTTGTTTCCTATTTATTTTTTAAAGCTGTTGTCCCTTTGGTACTGAATAAATCTTTTCTTAGCAGATTAAAAGATATTTTCCTTCAAAGAAAAGCCAAGTTCACAGATCCAAATAAATATCTTTTTTTTAAATCTCGTCAAAGGTCTTTCTTTTTAAAGTAAGGTTTTACAACATTACATCCCCGGTAATTATTCTCAAATAAATTGAAAACTGAAAAAATTATGATTTTTTTAATAGATTACTCACTTTTCCAAAATGCGATATGTTCAATAATTTCTTACGGCAATTTAATTTTGTATTTTCCGAATTTCAGTTACGCAGACATTTTAAGAAGTGTTGAACGAGTATTTTTAATTCAAAAAAATTAAAACTGATCAAATGATTGTTAATGGCAGATGGATGAAGTACCACGAAGATGAAGTATCGGGTCGAATTGATCCGGCGGGTCAGAATCGTGGTCGCAGATGATAAGTGTGTCAACGAAAGGTTAAATAAAGCTGATAAGGTTAGCAATACGATGCTAACCGGTATTAATAATTTTCGAAATTTTGCCAGCCTGTTTGCATGTTGAAGCAAAATTGGTAGGAAAACGGCTGAAAGAAAGAATTCGAAGAAAAAAAATAGTGAAAACGGCTTTTCCCTGAACTTCTAGTATGAGAAAATATCTCCACTTTGCGTTGTAACGATCCGTCAAGCGAAACCTGAGAAAGTACGCACGATACCCTCTAGCATTCATTCGATAATTATTCAGTAAATACCCAACCCAAAACAGTTTCAGTAGCTTTAATTATTAGTTCGTCGATTTTTTTTCCCGCGGATGTCATCAAGGGTGGATACCACTGTGACGGGCCGAGAAAAGTTCGTTTTTTTTCCGATTTTTTTATCCACTAGATTATTTATTTGGGATTTGGAAAAAAGCTATATTATTCAACATGCATTGAACTCATTTTGTGTAAATTGATATTTAAAAATAATTAAATCCAACGATCGATAACTTCATCTGAAAAATTGTTGGTTGGTCTGAAAATTAAAAATAAAAAAGTTTTATAATTTATATAAATGTAGTTCTCGTTGTAGGTAGACGTTTCCCGAAAAAAAAAAACAAATTTTACAAAATGGCGTGTGTTAATAAAAAGTGTAATCTTGCCGAAGTTTTTACTTATATTCGGGGGGTCAAAAAATACTGAATTTAAAAAAAGAAAAAATGGCTACGTAGGCCGATAGCTATCGCAATTATGGACAGTTTGTTTTTTTTTTAATTAAAAATTGGGCAATCATAAGTAGCTAGTGTTATGATTCGGGCCAGGGCGAGGAAAGTCGTTATGAAAAAAACACGATTGAAAGCTTTTTTCAACTTGGTCTATTTTCAATATTCCAACTTGACATTTTTTTCACATATTCTTCAATATGTATACTTTGAAAAAATACAAAAATAATCGATTTTTTTCGATTCGACCCGCCTTAAGGGTATGTATAAATTTTACAACTACAGCAAATTTGACAGCTACAGTGAATTTTACTATTAACAGCACGGTTTTTTCAACTGCATCAAAATGTACTATGTTCACTATATTGAATGCATATAGACAATACCTGTACATCCAATACACATTTATACCTTATTGGGTATGAATGTGCGCACGCTTGTGTGAATTAATATTAATAACTTGCCCTGCATGACTCACTTTCCTTGCCCCTTAGACTTTTTACCTTACCGTTCCGTAACGACTAATTTCTTTCGTTTTTTTTACCGTATTGCACTTCGGCGCTCGTACATATATAAAATAAAGAAAGCCAATGATCCGTCTATTCGTGAACGGGGCTGCGACGCGCAAATAGCGTTCAGTGCAACGATCCTATATGCGCTCCTAGATGACATTCAACATGTGACGTTGGTCGATGAAATAACTCCTTAGGCAATTTCTAAAATAACCTGAGAGCTTAAATAAGCAGAGTTGGATGGATCTCTCTCTGTTTATTATTCAGATTGAATTTTTGAATAATAAACGGTCCGAGGCTCGACAATCTCTCGCAGACATAGAGAATGGTATGGCTTTAGCACTCGTGGTATATCTTTAAAATAGTTGCTACATCTGTGCGAGTGACGTGTGAACTGTGAGCTGCGTATTCACGTAGTCTTTTTTTTATCGCCATTTCAATGCTCATATAAATATATGTGTGTGTGTGTGTGTGTGCACAAAGTGACAATTATAAGATGGCCATGTGTTTTTTAAGAGTCTAACGCGGAAATGTTGCGATCGAGAAGAATAGGATATTTAATGGTTTTTCATATCCTCTTCGAAAAAAGATAGAATATTTTTGTGATGAGTATTATTTGCCAGAAAAAATTGATTATTCTGGAAAAAAATCAGTTTTCAGTTCAGCAGAATGCAAATTAAACATCGAATGCAAAAGGCTCCTAAAAAACTTTTTTTTAAATGGAATTTAATGGAATTTGGTCACTTCGAAGTATATCTTTGATAATATTTTCTCTCGATGCCGGGATGCTTAAAAGACGTTTTTCAGGAGTGCTTTGTATTCGGAATTTAATTACCTTCATTCTGCTATACTCAAAATGGAATTTTAATTTGTTTCCAGAATGCTTAACTCTTTCTAGAAAATACTATTTATCACGAACACACCCAATATTTTTTGTCGAACGGAACTTGAAAAACCATTAAAAATCATATTTTTCTTAGTCGCGAAATCTCTGTGCAAGACCCTTACAAAACAGATCGCCACCTTATAAATGCCACTCTGTATTTAAATATTATATATATATATATATATATATATAATATATATATATATATATATATATATATATATATATATATATATGAGGTACGATGATATTTAAGATATTCAACTTAAAGACCTTAAAGCGGCCAATTGTACTGATAGCCAAGAATGCACGACATTTTCGAAATATCTGTGATGTCGAAATATCTTGCCCCATGGATTGATATATGTACATTAGGGTGGCCTAAATTTGAGCTCTATTTTTTTCCTTTTTCTCACAATCCAATTATCTTCTTGGGGACAAAAAAATTTTGTCGCCGTAGCTGCGAGCGGTCAAAAAATATTTAGAGGTCGCTCAAGCTGCCCAATAATTCAAATTGTCATTAAGGCGTTACCCCCACTTGTAGCGCAAAAAAAGGCCTTTTTCATGAATTTTTTAAAGAAAACTACAAAACTTTTTTAATCGATCAATATACCATCTTAAAGAACACATCTTGAAGAACTTTCAGTTTTTTAATTTTTATTTTTTTATTGAAAACTATTACATTGTTTAGTGGCAAATGGCCGTCAATGAAATAATGTTTTTATATACACGGTTTGCGGTGACCAACATTGCGGCGAAGTGGATCATCTGAAAAAAAAATGCGGCTGGGTTTAGTCAAATATAAGTATGAACTAGTCTTTAATCGAAGGATTTTAAAAAATATTCATTTTTCACAAAATGGCGGACAGTCAAAATTAATCGTTCGATTTTAACGAAAAAAAACGGCCGTTTTTGGCTATAAAACGGCCATTTTTTTTTTCGAAAAAAAAATCGAACGATTAAAGACTACATTTTTATGTATTAAATAAGCCTGCAAAATTTCAAGATCGGTTCATTAATGTTCGAGTAATCTTGGTCACCGACTTCAGAAAGGCCATTTTGAGAAAAACGCGTTTAAAGTTTCAATTGCAGTTTACACGAAGAAAATATTTTTTTTTTGTAAACTTACATAGAGTCATCTATTCCGGGCATAAAAAAAACTGCACTTCAAATTGCACTTCAAAAAAATGCAATAAAAAAAATTGATTTTTTTCAAAATCGCAAGTGGGGGTAACCCCTTAAAAATCGATTTTTTTTTCCACTTCTCACTCATTAATTTTACGCGTTTTTATTTTTAAATCAGACTCGCGAAAGCTCTACCTGGCCAATGAACATATAGTAGTCGCTCAAGGTTTTCGAAATTCAGAATTTTCGCCAAAAAGTAAATCTCGCATGCACTATAATTCCTTATAGCATAAAAACAAAATAAACAGCGAAGTGTTACATACTCTGAATAATTTATCATAATCAATTGTAACAAACACCAATTAGGCGATATATATTATTATGTATTTTAGATCATAGTTTCTATTTGAAGTCTTCGACAAATTTTGTACGACGATAGATTTACTCGGGTTTGGAAGTCTCTGCCGAAGATCCTCAATGAATTGGAGTAAGAATTATTTCTGTCCCTCGTCAATGGTTAATAACTAATTGGTTGGTTAGTTAGTGGGCTAATTGGTTAATGGTAATTAGTCAATGGTTGATGGTCTAATTGGAGCTCGAGGAAGCAATTGGACGCACCATGAATAAAATTAGTCCGCAATTATGCCAAAATGTTATTGAAAATTTCGGCAAAAGAATAAACGTTTGCAAACAGGAACGAGGCGGCCATTTATCGGATATTGTGTTTCACACATAACCTCCATGTTTGTACCTTATATTAAAATAAAAGTATTCGTGCTTTTCAAATAAATAATACGTTTTATTTATATATAAAAATGTCAGGTCATTTTGAGATACCCCACATAATATGTGTGTGTGTGTGTGTGTGTGTGTGTGCGTGCGTGCGTGCGTGCGTGCGTGCGTGCGTGCGTGCGTGCGTGCGTGCGTGCGTGCGTGCGTGCGTGCGTGCGTGCGTGCGTGCGTGCGTGCGTGCGTGCGTGCGTGCGTGCGTGCGTGCGTGCGTGCGTGCGTGCGTGCGTGCGTGCGTGCGTGCGTGCGTGCGTGCGTGCGTGCGTGCGTGCGTGCGTGCGTGCGTGCGTGCGTGCGTGCGTGCGTGCGTGCGTGCGTGCGTGCGTGCGTGCGTGCGTGCGTGCGTGCGTGCGTGCGTGCGTGCGTGCGTGCGTGCGTGCGTGCGTGCGTGCGTGCGTGCGTGCGTGCGTGCGTGCGTGCGTGCGTGTGTGTGTGTGTGTGTGTGTGTGTGTGTGTGTGTGTGTGTGGTATCTCAAAATGACCTGACATTTTTATTTATGAATAAAACGTATTATTTATTTGAAAAGTACGAATACTTTTATTTTGATATAAGGTACAAACATATATATATGGTATATAGGGGAGACCGGGGCAAAATGGTATAGCGGGGCCGTATAATGGGACCGGGGCAAAACGGGTTTGGGGCAAAATGGAATAGTGAAAATTAACACTGCTGGAAAATACGTCATTGGGGCAAAACGGGACTGGGGCAAAATGGCCCGTAGAAAATCAGGCTCCTCAGAAAGAGGCGGTTGGGGCAAAATGGGACAGTGGAATAATTCGATGCAGAAACGAAAGATATGCAGGGGTAAAAAACGAGGGGTAATAAATGAGTAAAAACAGGTTTTATTGAATGTTACACGATATTTGGGTCACACTCTACTTACGATACTATAATTCAACGGTGGCAATGTTTAATTTTTATTGCTTGTTTAACTAAGCTAATTTTTATCAGCACAATTGTCGCAAACGGACTCGATTAAGTTATCGTCAGCATGGGCACATAAATAGTGGGCCCATTTGTTATTAAAGTTTGTTAAACAATTACTTTTGATTCTGCGGTCAGAACTGTACCAAACTTGACGTAAATTGTTATTTGAGCCTTCTTATTCGATTGGTACAATTTCTTTGTCGTTATTAATTATTTAAATAATCAAGTAATTTTTATAATCTGACGCGTGCAATTTATGTTTTTTTTGTTTTTATCTTTCTTTTTTTTTTTAATTTATTTTCTGCCAACTGCACGTTACTGATACTGATTTTCAAGCCATTGATGAAAATTTAACTCTTGTCAATTTTTACGTAAATTGTTTTATGAAACTAGGACCGCCGGTCCCCATGAAATCGACGAATATGTGTCGACAAATATATCGGTCAGTCCGTATTATCTGCGTATATGTGGACTGAAACGAACCACAAGCACCATTTAGATTAGATTATGTTTCAACAGCTCTTTCATAGAGCCGAAGCATGAATTTTCCTGTCATCCCATTTTGCTCCAAATTCAGCGGGCTGCGACACTTCATTTTTGTGTGTCCCATTTTGCCCCTATCCCATTTTGCCCCAAATCAAGCACCAAGAAACTTCATTTTTTGCTATCCCATTATGCCCCGATCCCATTATGCCCCAGTGCCGTTTTGCCCCGGTCTCCCCTATATATATATATATATATACATACATAATATAAGTATACCGTAATAGATAAAGCTTGTAAACCACTTAGAGCGCGTGGGCTCTCGAATTCTCGCCCTCGTCACATCCGTGATGATTGTACCCGCCGATAATTAACGACAAGAATAAAACGGGCTCGCACCGCGACTGCGAGATCATTCTCGTTATTACATCGGGCGCTGGAATACCAGGAAAATTAAAATGCTCTTCTTATTCTTCTTATTCTATTCACTCTATATATAATTCGTGTAAGCTGATATATCTCTCCTCGCCAATTTTCCTGCAATGAAAATTCTCTCTCTCTCTCTTTCCCTCTCAGCCACTCTCACTCGCCGTCTCTTCGTTGAATATTCGCAAATGCATTTGCCTGAATATTCGAGACATTCGAAACAATCCGAAAGCTCTGAATCATCGACAGCCAATTCGTCAACTATACAGTCCACGCAGTCCTACGTCCAGCGCCGTATGAAAGTGAAATTAAAAAAAAAGAAATCCGCTCCAAAACAAACACGAGAATTTGTTATTCGCAAATGCAGATCGTTGATTTGGTTTATTTTCTCCTATTTTTTTTTACTTTCGTTTGCCTCGCTTTAAATCCGTCCTGTTGGGTATTGGCGCGGTTCATTTTAATTCACCTGTACACTGCTTACCGAGGGCGAGTATACGAGAACCTGCGCCCCGTACGAACGACCGATCGTAAAATCCGCGACCGCCTGTTTGCTTTTGCCGGTTCCGCGTTGCGCGCCGTGGCGAGTCACGAGAGCCTCGCCACTTGTGTTCCTCACCATCGATCGTCTGCCCAATGCCAACAACGCCGCAACGCCTGCATCGTCGAAAAATAAATAACACAAAAAAATTCATTAACGTGCAAATTGAAAGGCGAAGCCTCGGCGTGTCTCTATTAACAACGTCGCGATTAAATCTTCGCGAAACTCTCTTATCTCGCTCTGCTCTTCTCCCGTCCCTCTGACTCTTTGTCGGGATAAAAGATCGCTGAAAATTCATCGCGAATCAAGGCGGACGACCGCGTGTTTGGGCCATGTAATTTGAGAGAGAAAAAAACGTCGCCAATTTCCAATGTTTCATTTATGAATAATAACGCGCCAACCGTGTTAATATTCACCAAGAAACAATTATTATTCTGTCACCACGCGACACTGCCACTACCATCCCATCGTCACGGGAGAATCCCCAGAGTGAAAAAAAATCACGAGAGAGAAAAAATACATCACGAAAATGATAGAAGCATCGCGAGAATGAAAAAAAATTCCACGATAACGAAAAAGAAGAAAAAAATCACGAAATTAAAACGATCACGAGAATGAAAAAAAAAACATCATGAGAAGGGAAGGCATTTAAAAATAAAAAAATTAAGAAAAACGATCATGAGAACAAAAACGATTTTTTCAAATCATGGAAACGAAAAAAAGGGCGCGAGAAACGAAAAAGAAACCACGAGAACGAAGAACAACGATTGCAAAAGCGAAAAAGAAAAAAAAATCATTAGAAAGAAAAAAAGGGTAGGGAAAAAATTCCGCAAAAGGAAAAGAAAATATCGTAAAACGAAAAAGATCATTTGTACCAAAGTGCCCCGAATAAATCGGACCTCCTTCACGACGCACATCCGAGCAAGATGATATAAAATTGATCAACATCCACAGATCATTTTCGGGCATGCCCTCTCCATCGAACCGTACAGTTTATTATTTTGACACGTTGGCGAAATGTTCCTCATTACGTTCGAGCGAAGCGTCATTGGCGGCGAACAATGGGAGTTCGAGCCTGGCGTACTTCGATCGACTATAGATCATTGAAATTGCACGAAACATAATCACCCACAATAATTAAACTGCATCACGCAATTGAATTCTATAATCCAATTGAGAAGAAAAAAAATATACCAAATACATTTTGAAAAACACCCAACCTTTAAAAAAATATTGTACCTTTTCGAAAATATCCCATACCATTTTCGGAAATATCCTAACTTTTCGAGAATATCCTAACCTTTTAAAAAATATCCGACCTTGTTAAAACAAACCTGCCTTGCCAAAAATATCCTAACTTTTTAAAAATATCCGACCTTTTAAAAACAAACCTCCCTGTTCAAAAATATCATACCTCTTTATCCCCGAATTTCCATGCTTGATCTTGCCTTCCGTACAGCCGCATAGAGGTACACAAAGTTCCATTTAAAAAAAAATGTTACGAAACCGCGAGCTCTCTTTAACATACAGATATGCACTCTGAATTACTCTCGGTGCGTTCTTTATTTTTTCCCTTTATCTTTCGTCTGGGTCCTGAATCCATCATCGTGCGGTGTGGTCATCGTAGAAAAATGTGAATATGCATCGTCGTCATGAATTGTTCACGATTCTTGGAACGATGACAATTATATGTGTGTGTGCATGTGTGATCGCAGATTCCTGACTCATCTTGGGCAATATATATATATATATATACGCGCTGCATACAAAACCGCACGCACATGTATATATATACGAATATATGGGAAAGGATCCGTTGATCTCGTTATATCTATCTAATGTTGGCTATCATCATATCTGGTTGTTTTGAGGCCAGTCCCAATTTTTTAAAATCGTTTATTTTAAGTACAGGGCGGCATTCGAAATAAACGTTATATGAATATGCTCTCATTCATCCAAAGGTCATTTTGGAGCGATTGAGCTTCACATAATGTTGAGTATGGAGGCAATTAGCTGCTATGAAGACTGTCCTCGAAGACGAATGTCTTCAGAACCACCTGCCCCGATATATATATATATATATACCTACATAGAGGTGATCTGTTGACTGCTCTTATATGGCGGCTTCTCTCGTCTCTACACCAAAAGCCTCGACGCTTGCCCTCGCTCGTTATGGGAGCGATTTAACCCCCGTTGACCCTCGCGACTCCAGCATCGCGATCCTACGCTTCACTCATCTCACTCTTACTCTTTTATCACTCCTCATGCTCCCTGCGTCTTTCCATCCCTCTCGGTCTCTCTCTCTCTCTCTCTCTCTCTCTCTCTCTCTCTCTCTCTCTCTCTCTCTCTCTCTCTCTCTCTCTCTCATCTCATACACTCCCGTGGCCGGTGGGCTCCGATGACCGTAGACGTTAATATCCACGTGTAATACGTGGCGGCTCGAACAACATGCTCTCCCATATGTACTTGGCGGTGTGGTGGAGGATCGACGAGGAGGACGAATAAAGCAAACGTGTACATGCGAGCAAGTGCGGCGCGGTGAGCAGGGCTTGCGGCATAGAGTCGAGCGACCGTATGGCTATTAATACTTGCCTCGACCAAACGATAATTAGATGGACGTTATACTCCCCTCGCTGGAATTGGAGTAATTAGATTTAATTGGCACGAGTTTGGGAGGAGCGAGCCGCGGTCGCTGGCCCTCTCATCGCCATTATTGTCTCATTCCGGCCTCGCCGCGAGCCTCTTTCAATTTTCTAACGAGCCTCGCGAGATCCGCCGCGTCAACTTCGACGCTTGGTGCCGTTTTTTTTCGCCTCTTTTTGGCCTCTTCTGCGAAGGCGAAGAACGAGCAACGATGTATACGGCAAATGAGGAAGATTCGCGTGCGGAAGAATTGGTCGATTTTACGGGGGGTGAGCACGTCTCACGGGGAAAAACAGCTTGACGTTGGTGTTCCAGAGAACGGCGGAGAAAATTTTGCGAAAAACCAAAAGAAAAGGATCCAAAAGAAAAATAGCTGATTTTCGCGATATTTTTTTCGATTTTAAAAATACGCTAGTCAGTCTGATTTTTTAACGTAGATGCGAAGCACTCATGAAGAACACAAAATAATTTTTTTAAAGCTTGTTTATATTTTTTAAACTTTTCTTTTCACGTTTGAAAAGTATTCGAAAAAAAGGAGTCCTCACGGTGCACTACTAATATTAAGGGGCTATACCAGTGTGACACTTAATAAAATCGATTTTTTCGTTGCATTTTTCGACAGTTTATACTTTCAAGAATATCATTATCATTTACATCATTTGTATCAATATAGCATCAATATATCAATCAATTTGTATTATTTATATTATTATCATAATTTTATCCTGCAAAAATCGATAGTTAAATCTTTAAGGCCTAAGGCCACTGTAACCGTCCAAAAAAAAAGGTTTTTTCACGAATTTTTTGCTTCCAAAATTGAAGGTAATTGAAAAAAAACTTTTAAGGGTGTTATCGGGCATACATTAAACTTTATTATCAAATTTTTTTACAGCAAAAAAAAACAAAATGGCGGTTCCACAGCTATCTTCCCGGGGCATGTTTTGCTTGCAGGGCTCCGCGGCACGCAGCACCACTGGTGCACTTTTGAATCTAGAACAAAAAAAAAACATCAATCTAGAGGGTTATAGCTAGAGAAAAAAAAAGCGTTTGAAAAAAAAATTGATTTTTGACGAAAAAAACGGCTAGTTTTTTGTTAATAAAAAATCAATAAATAAAGTTATTGAAAATCCCGATCGACATTCTCAAGATAATGTTAATGTTCACATCTGGTCAAAATTTCAAGTAAAAAAAAATGAAAATTGTTCGAGTGATGCTGCGTGCCATTTTGAAAAACCGTATTTCGAGAAAAACGCGTTTAAAGTTTTGCGAATAGTTTTTTATTGGAAAAAATAAAAAAAGAAGGTAAAAAAAAATTTACCGTTAGTCTGCAATCCCAGCACCATACATTTGTCCTTCGATGGCCAAATTTTCGTCGGGCAAAATTTACAGTGGCCTTACCCCTTAAACGCGTTTTTCTCGAAATGAGATTTTTTAAATTTGCTGACATTTTAACTCAAAGCGCAATTATCCGATTGACTTGAAACTTGAACTGAGTACTCTTGAATATATTTACTCTACAATGACGTAGGATATTTTTGATTGGATGAAAATTGACGATTCGGCATTGAAAAAACACGACCATTTTATAGGCAAGAAAACAGACTTTTTTCATTATTACGCCATTTTGTTAGATTTTGATATTTTTTCGAAAATCCTACGTCATTGTACAAAAAATACCTTCCAGTTTAACAACATTTTTTCCTTTTTCGGTTTCAGCTACTCAATCGGCCTGAGTCATGTCAGCAGTGGAGGAACTTTTTTTTGGCGCCTCCGAAGGCAGCGCATAAGTCGCTTGAATCTCAATATTTTTCTATGAAAAAATGATGTAATATAGGTCAAATATAGCGAAATACTTAATTTTCCGAAACATTTAATTGAGAACTTTTCTTCCAAAAAAATTCCGAAAATCAACCAAATTTTCAGCGTTCACACTGGCTCAGCAACGATCTTTTTTTTCAAGTGTGCGTTAAGAAAATCCATCCATAATTTTTTAAGTAGCCTATTCAGAGATCTAGAATTTAAATAAAAAAAGAAAATTGGTAAAACAATGAAACTGAGAAAATAAAAATATAAAGAAGAAATTTCGTTGCACTGCAACGATGCAAACTTCAAGACCATACATATTATCTGAAACAAATTTGTAAAAAGATTAATAATCAGTATGAAAGCAGCTATCCTTGCTATGGACATTTTTTTAAATCAAAATTGGCAAAATGGTTGTGGTTTAAAGAAAAGTATCGAATTCAGCCAATTTTTTTGACAGTTTTTTGTTAAAAAAAGTATGAAGATTTCATAAAAAGCTTCCATAGCAAGATAAAGAATGGCGTGAAGAATCTTGTGTCATAATTTGAGACGAATAGCTTGAAAACTCTTCCTTTGAGCGTGTGCACCGTTTTGAAAAACGACATTTCGAGAAAAACGCGTTTAAAGTTTCGAGTCCGGAATTTTCTTATAAATTGTCTGCTTACGATCAGTCGGCGATGCCAGGTCCATGTTCATAACCGTCTTACTATCGGATAATGCAAAAGAAGAAAGATTTTTTGAAAAAATTTACACCGTGTGGATCTCTTAAGGCGCCATATACATTTAGACAGGAAAAAAATTAGCAGTATTGAGGGATTTTTTAAACTAAGAAATAATTATTCTACAATTATGAAACTTTAGGTATACTTTAATAATATATTTAAGTATACGAAAGAATTTTTTTTAATTAATTCATGATCAAAATGGGGAATGGGTGGCAGAGTGTTACATCAAGGCTGCCGCGGGAGTTACGAATCGGCGTGCAATCTAGCTTCCCGTAGACTTTGATTTGCAAAAAAGTTCAAACATTTTTTCAGTTAGAACATGTATAGTTTCTATGTGACGGTAATTAAAATGAAAAAAATGCAAATTTAAGAAAATGGCACGCATTCACAAAAAAAATCAACATTTCTGTAAAATGTGGATTAAAAAAGTAGTTTTTTTCCAATTTTTCAAAAACAATTTTCGTCAAGTAGAAGGTACCAATATTATCAATATTTCTACCAAGTTTCAACTCAATCGGCTTAATAGTTTTTGAGTAATCCTGCACGCTAATTTCGACAATGCAGTTTTGAGAAAAACGCGTTTGAAGTTCACGCCCGCTGCAAATCCGAGCGGTGAGGCACAGCGTTGACGGGCAGTAACGTTTGAAGTTTTTCGAATTTTGCTTTGAAACTTTGGGAAAATATTCTACATATATAGTTCTATCGTTAAAAAAATAGAAATCGATTTTTTGATCGTTGTGAATGTACATCCCGCCTTAACGTCGTTTGAGAATTTTCATTTGAAATTCTTGAGCGGAATTTGTTGGATCTTCGGAAAAAATATCGTTCGGTGATACTGTGCACAAATTGGTTGGGAAGTCCCAAAATGCACCCACATCTCTATGGGGATTTGTTAGGAACACCGCACATAGGAAGTTCCCATTGGGATCCAATTGGATTCTGCTCTGTTCCTCGATTACCGCCGTTTCGCAATTCTTACCACGTTCGAATCGGAAATGTGTGAAAAGTCACGAGAAAAAACGGCGTGTTAAAACGTAACGTATACGCTTCGTGAGCGTGTACGTGTGTGGTGATATTATGTCACAGTGCAGTCAAATAAATAACACATCATAATTATGGTTTTTCGGCCATATAATTCCAATCAATTTTTAAGACAAACTTTTTTAAGGGGGGAGATACCTTTAAGTGAGGATTTTTTTTTTACGATTTTGATGATTTTTTTTTAAAGGAAAGATTTCTTCAACATTTTTCAGACTTAGGGTATATTTTGTTACTACTTTTGACTGGTACATGGTATTTTTTAAAATTAATCTTTAAAAATGGAGAAAATATGGCACGGTCTTCTAAACGACATTTTCAAAACTAGCTTCACGTATAGTTGAAAAAACTAATCGACCGATTCTCATTAAATTCGGTATAAATCTTTCTAACCTTATTGCCTGAAACATGACCCTGAATGTCTTCGAAAATAAAAAAAAAACGCTTTTTTTCATTGCAATGTAGCAGTTTTTTTTCGGAAAGTTAAATCGTTTCATTTAGAAACGTACCATTTCATCGATTTTTAACATTTCTCAATTTTCCTTGGTTCATATTCTGCGTATTAGTGTTAAGCAGTAAGGCCGCCATAGAGGCCGAAAAAATAGGCTTTTTGGGGATTTTTTTTCAGAAAAACTACAAAATAAATCGAGATTACAAAAAAGGGTGTTTATCATACATATCATTGGCTGTATACAAGAATTTTTTTTTGGCGATTAATTTAAAAATGGCGGCTGTGCAGCATTTATCTCAAAACTGCATTTTTTAAGTTGGCCGGAAACATAACTCATAATATTTTCAATCGATTCACTTGAAATGTTGAATATATCTTGAAAAATACATTGTCTATGGAAGTACGTAGGATTTTTTCGACATATTGATTTTTGGCCAAATGGCGCACTTCTAAAGTGGAAAGTGAAAAATCTGCCTAAATCAGATACTCTCAAGTCAGATAATTTGTAATAACAAATGAACTATGCAATATACAAAAAAATCCTACGTACTTCCATAGACAATGTATTTGTCAAGATATATTCAACATTTCAAGTGAATCGGTTGAAAAATGTCTGAGTTATGTTTTCGGCCAACTTGAAAAATGCAGTTTTGAGATAAACGCTGCACAGCCACCATTTTGAAATTAATTGCTTCAAAAAAATTATTGTATATAATCATACATGTATGATAAACACCCTTTTTTGTAATCTCGATTTATTTTGTAGTGTTTCTGAAAAAAAATCCCCAATAAGCCTTTTTTCGGCCTCTAGAGTGGCCTTAATGAAAGAAAAATCTTCGTCGGTTTTTTGCAGATTAATGCCACCGACGCTACGTGTCACGCCGTCTGACAACATCCGCCGCAACCCGTTTTGAAAATTACGAAAACTGCCAACTGGAGAAAAAGGTTGGATTTTCGACCAAACATTTTTTTAATCATTTGATATTACCAAATAGATAAACAAATTTTTTAATCGTTCGCTCATACGATGGAGAATGTTATAAGTCACGCTCTCTCCGAATTTGGAGTAAATCGGGAAGACTTTGAGATACTAGTTACACCTTTTCATAAAATATAGTTTCGTGAAAAATGAAAAAAAAAACCGTCACATCTCGGTCAATTTTCGGATTTTTTTATGAAAACATTGTTGCACATTAAGGGGCCACACCACTTTGAAAATTTCAAAAAATCAAAAGTAAGCAAGACTTGAAGAATCCGACGATGACGAGCAATCAGAAGGGATTTTGTACGGTGCAGGAATTGCCGATTAAGTTTAGGTAAGAGTTTTTCATAGAATAAACTTCAAACGCGTTTTTCTCAAAACAACGTTTTCAAAATCTAGCTCCATCGTATCTCTAAAACTAATAAACCGATTCTCTTGAAATTTGAACCACAAATTGTAAATATAATTCGCAACAAGGTGACCCCTGATGGTTTTCAAATTTTGATTTTTAGTCTTTTCTTTGCGAAAAACTGCGAAAAAACGCGTTTTTCAATTACTTTTTTCGTTTTTCATCTGCCATTTTTTTATTTTTCGATAAAACTTTATATCCAAGGGTCATTTTGTAGCTGGTGTCATACTGAATCTAATGGACTTTGATTTTTTTGTTTCAGACAAACCGTTGCCGAGTTGTGATGGAGCTACCTAGCCCACCTATTTTTGAGGCGTTACGTTAAACTATAGTTTTTGTACTTAAAAATGACTTAAAATGAAAAAAAAAATTTAATGTATTTCAAGACTTTATTTATGAAGCCTAACAACTTTTATATTCATATCTATTATAAAATCCTAAAAAAAAAATCCCGAAAATAGTATTTTTCGTGGCTCCAAAGTGGACTAGCGCCTTAAGGTTAAAACCCAAGGCTATGAAACTACGCGAAAACAATATCGTATCATTGAAATTACAAGCTTGTATAAACGCCTCAAAAAGCTGGGTTTAGCATCATTAGCGCAATAAGAATATTCCCTTTTGAGTTCGAGTAATCTCCCAATGGGCCATTACATGAATGAGGAGCTTAAAAGGAGTCAATGCTCAAAAAATGAATGATAACATAGAAAGTCACGAAACATTCCTGGAATACTGTTTGTTCCAATAAACGTGCAGGTATGTAGCGCATACATATGTAAAATTATACATATGCACTCACACATGCCCATGATATTGTCATACCGGGTGTCCCATTTTAATCTTACACCTGATTTATCGCGAAAAATACTGCATCGATCAAGTATTAAGTATAATAAAACTTTTAGGGTTCAGAAGGGGACGGGCCGAAAAAAAGGTTTGGTCCGAAATTCAAAAAGGCGACGTTAAAATGGCCGACGTGTTTTTCTTCAAATGGAAACATGTCACTTTTTACCAAAAAGAGTGTCAGGCCAAAACTAATAACTTTTGTAGGAATTTTTTTTATTTATAAAGTTCATAATTTTTAGGTTAGAACACAATTTTCAGTCTCCAACATCATCTGTGTAAGTGTGCGTGTGTGTGTATGGGTGTGAGTTTATTTGGGTTTGTTCGATAACCCAAACAAACCCAAACAACGATTAAGTCTCTGTGACTCGTCACTTCCGTTATCAAACAAACGCAAAGAAGCTCAAACAAACTCACACCCACACACACTAGGGACGTTGAAAATTCTACCTCCTCATGGTACATCGTGGATAGCGCTAAAATAGTAGAAAAAAGGCGTTCTAACCTACAAATTATGAACTTAACAAAAACAAATGTCCTACAAAAGTTGTTAGTGTTGGACTGATAACTTTTTCGGTGAAAAAAAAACACGTTCCCATTCAAAAAAAGAAATGACGGCCATCTTCACGTCGCCATTTTAAATTTTGGACCAAGAACGTTTTCTTTAACGTCCCCCTTTGAACCGTAAAAGTCTTACTATAGTCAATACTTGATCGGAGCATTATTGTCCAAAATAAACGAGGTGTAAGATTAAAATGGAACACCCGGTATATATATGAGGAAAGGATAGTTTGGACCCTCTGTACCTACCTAATGTCGGCTATAAGGACACATGACTGTTTCAATAATGGTCCTCAAAGTCAAATATCTTCAGAATTGCATATATATATATACATACACGATGGTTTTTCTTCCAAAACTTCTGCCCAGGTGGCTCTTTCTCATATCCGTGAGCTCATCAGAGCCTGGTGCACTTTACCTGATACTGACATAAAGTACGGAAGCTCCCATAATGCCCCGTTGAAAGCGATGCCCGTTTGCCTTCATAAGAAAGACGAATAAGGAAGTGGGAGATATAATGAGCGTGGATTCGGAAATCAAGATGATAGTACACGCAATTTCCATCTCTCAGGACCCTCAAGGATCTATCCTTTGGCATAGCGATGACGCTATGTGCAATGAGCTTTTCAAATGTATTACATACGATTGCATAACTCGAAGGGAACTTTGGAACTGCGTTACGAGCGCAATTTGTAGAATACGCACACACGCACGCACGCAGGCACGCACGCACGCACGCAGGCACGCACGCACGCACGCATGCACGCACACGCACACACGCACACACACACACACATGCACACACACGCACATGCACGCACGCACGCACACACATATATATATGCACATATATTGTTGATTTACAGCACGAAAGTCATTTAGACATATTATTCATAACTTTTATATTTAAAATTATTTAGCAAAAATTATAAACAAAACGAAAAAAATATCGATGTGTTTTACAATTTTCATCAACAGTGAACATTAAAAAGTTGCTTTGTCAAAATTGGCTTCTATTTATTAATATTTTTGGTTAATCTAACAATTAATTTCACGGAAATAGCAACTTGTATCCAAAAAATGAGTTTGTAAAACCGTCAACTATTAAACTATTAAATTTTTTAATTATTTTGTGACACAATTATATAGAACATTAAATTATCTCCAAAAAGGTTCCATGGGATTTTGTGATGAGCCTGACAGTTTCTTCGGAAAAGTGAACAAATGAACTATCAATTGTGGGAAAAGTTTTTCGTTCCTCTTCCTTTTGCGTCGACGGGACTCGGTCGGAGATCGGGTTACGAGACTCTTGAGTGGGTCATAAACGCGAGGGCTGTTTATTCCGGAGCTAAGGGAGAAGCCAAGGGACGAAGGCCCAAGGGTCCTAGGCGAGGCGCCTTGGAATGGACAACGGAGGGGCATTCTGTATCCAGACCTCGAAGTGACGAGTCGCAATAACCATCCTAAAGACTTTGCTATATTTGTTAAACCGATTTATTGACCAATGTACAAGAGTATTCTGACCAACCGGGAGGATTATATTAATTAAAACTGTCTTTGTGAAATCCTACAATTCGTCAACCAAATATTTTCCTACATATCAGAAGTGGGATACACTCAGCTCATCCCTTATTAAGGATAACACTGACTGCCGTATCGTAGACTCTAATGCATACCTTGCGTGTGTCGTGGATAAACAAAGTGAGTCAGTGCGAAACAAAAATTGTGTGTGGACAAGTGTGGACAAACGTTAAAAAGCAAGATGTCGTCGGGACAGTGGGCAAAGCAAATTGAAGGACACGGAAACGATAAGGACCAAAGGTCGCGAAAGCGCCACCGCGAAGTGTTTAGCGACTCCGATACATCAACGGAGCGTCGACGATCCGACTCGCGATTAAGCCTTAGCCCACTGCGCGCCCACAGCATCAGTCCGCACAGGAGCTCCACAAGTAAGCGCCGTGATTTGGACTTTGCCAAACTCACCGACATCCTCGCAGGTATCGTAAAATCCCGTTCGCGGCCGTAGAATCATTTCGTAAATGGGAAGGTCTTACCCGAGTTCGACCCATCAGAAAAAAAACTTTAACAGCCGCCGAGTGGCTAGAAAATGTCAACACGTGTAGCATATTATATGATTGGGACGATAAGACCAAACTCTATTTGGCGGTGTGTAGATTACGGGGAAACGCAAAGATTTGGAAGATTTGCAAGACGCGCATTTGCCGTGGGAGGCGTTCAAGCGTGCTCTCGTGAGACAATTTACAGAGAAAAAAAGTGTCGGTTACTCGCTAAAGGAAGCAGTAGAATATTCTAGCAAACCCAGTAACGACTTGCAGTCGTATTGTTTCGTTAAAATGGGCAAACTGAACCGTCTCAAATTAGGACTCCAAGAAGAATAGATTGTCGATTTCGTAGTTTGGGGAATACACGACGAGAATGTCCGCCAAACAGTTCTAGCATCTGGATACAAAACAATTGCCGAATTTAATCATCATTTGGGAGTTCTTTCTCCGACAACGTCTAGAACAAAGGGGGGCATGCTGTTGCCAACGAAGGTCAGCTAGGAAAAGACAACGGGGGGCGAAGGGCCGTTGCTACTCTTGCGGTAAGAGGGGTCGCGAGGGAGAAAACTGCTGCTAGCCCGAGGCCTCGCGAGGGCCAATGACGTAGAAATGAAAATCGAACTGTAGAAAGAAGAGCGGGGGTATTTTCGACCCTACCACATGTCATTTCGAGAGCGCGAAAGAGTGAAAAGGATTGTAGTAGATTTAGGAGCCAATAGTTAATAGCATCCGCAAGACCGACCGCCTCATGCAAGCCAGGTCGTTTTAGCCGGAAAAGAAAAAGAATGGCAAGTTGCGTATGTGCATAGATTTCCAAGTATCGAATAAAAAAATCATAAAGCAGGATAAATATCCTTTACCATCGATCGCAGATTAGATTGATCAACTGAGTGGACAGGTCATTTAATTCGTTCGATCTAACGTTGGGTTTTCCCAAATTTCAATTGCAGAATCTGTAGATAAAAGCGCGTTCGTTACGCCTGACGAGAATTATGAAAATTATTATGTACGTCTTTCGAACTTACAATTTTACCGTCCGTGCCTCGGAGAGTTATGAACAAAGATACAGGTGATGAATGATTCGTTCAAGCTCTGCTCTACATGAGCGATATTTTTATTCTTATATTGGCCGTAGAAGGCGAGCTCAAAGCCCTAAGATTAGTTTTAGAGATGGAAAAAAGGCACTTCCACATTTAACCTCTTCAAAGATAAATTCCTACAGCCGAAGACTCAATATCTCAGCAGTGAGATTGAGGAGTAGGGGTTCAATCCAGGTCGCTCGAAGTATATACGACATGGGAAGTTCCTTATCCCAGAAATATATATATATTTTTTAAAGGTGCAGTAATTCCCGAAACTTGCTGTTTATTCCTATAGATTTATGAAGATTACGTTAGTAAGGTAGTGTACCTCTTACGAATTTTCTACGTAAATACGCCCCGTGATGGCGGGGCGCAAACAGTCTAAAGATCTGGATACCATAAAACACATACTTTCCAACAGGCCCGTCTTAGCCATTTACGACCCTAGCCTAACGACAGAATTGCATACAGATACCAGCCCAATAGGATTCGGGGCAATGCTTATAAGAAAAAAACAGGCACAGAAAAAGGGTGGCAGTGTACTATAGCCGTGAGACTTTAGCCGAAGAACAAAAGTTCCATTCGTACGAGTTAGAGACGTTAGCCATAGTCGATGCTCTTAAGACCTTTCGGGTATATTTATTAGGCAAGCATCAAGTTCACCGTGGCGACGGACTGCAGCGCCGTAGAGCGACTGCCCCACAAAAAAAAAGTATATACAACCACGCGTAGCTAGGTGGTGGGTGTACATGCAGAACTTTGACTTCGAAATCGTGTATAGGCCGCGGCACAAGTCGCACATGTCGACTACTTGAGTCGAGACCCCGTGGAGTGTCTGCTCGTAGACATAACGGACGTTGAATGGATAAAGGTTGCTCGAATACAGGACCCAAACGGAGACGTAATCCGTAAAATTTTAGAATCCGGAGACGTTCAGCCTGACACGAAACAATACTTCGAAAAGTACGATCTCAAGGGTGGCGTAGTGTTTCAGAGAACCAAGGCGGGTAATAAGTGGCTGGTGCCACGTGCGTCACATTTCAATATCGTAAAGATGTGTCATGACGACCAGGGAAGTTTTTCTGTGGAAGAAACCCTTGTGAAAGTCCGAGATAATGATTGGTTTGCAGGGATGCGTAAATTCATAACTAAATACGTATATGCTTGCCTTTACTGCCTATATTATAAATCCTCATCTGGTCGTAAACCGGATCTACTACACCCCATTGAAGAGGTCTCTATCCCATTTCATACATTGCATCCGGACCACGTGGGTCAGTTTGTACGGAGCAAACGTAAAAACACGCGGATACTGACGATAGTAGACGGGTTCACGAAGTTCTGCGTACTCGAACCCGTACGAGACACAAAAACGAAACGGGTCATCAACGCTCACGACCAGTTATTTGCGTTGTTTGGGGTCCGAATGCTGATTGTGAGCGACAGGGGAAGCTGTTTCACCTCACATCGTTTCGCTGCGTTCTGCAAGGAGTATGGGATCAAACATATCCTCAATGTGACGGCGACGGCACGGGCAAATGGTCAGTGTGAGCGCATGAATCGCACTGTACTGAGCTCCCTTGCAGCCATGGGTGCCGGGGCGCCAGAGGATACGTGGGAGGACTTCTGGAAGAAGTCGGATCTAGTCGATTCTCGATTGAATCGATCTCAAGGAACTGCGGATGGAAGCGTTCGACAGATGAAGGACAACAGCGCCAGAAGACGGCGTTCGATTCGCGGAGGTCCAAGCCCCGCGGTATTCAAACGGAGACGTCGTTATGGTGGCCACGAATCCTGTCGCAACAGGGCAGAGCAGGAAGTTGATGGCCGAGTTCAAGGGGCCGTTCAAAATTGCTGCTGTCCTGCCGAATGATCGTGACGAGGTCGAAGATCTGCGTGCGCTTTGGATGGCGAAGGGTCAAAGGAGCGTCATCCCTGTTGACGGCCTTCGGAAATGGATCACCGTGGTCTTACTATCAAGGACGCTGGATGGCCTTTTGACGAGACTGTAACAGTGCGCCGCAGTTATCGGGCCTGTAGGCAGATACGTCTTGGATAACGGAGGTGTTGGTGTTGCCCAGTTGGGGGCAACGGCAACCACCCTCTGGGTTGCTATGTACCCGGCATGTCTCACCGTCGCCTCTTAGACCGAGTGCGCGGGATGGGAGCCTGGGAGACGCAGTTTTTCTGGTTGGCTATGTACCCGGCATGTCTCACCGTCGCCTCTTAGACCGAGTGCGCGGGATGGGAGCCTGGGAGACGCAGTTTTTCTGGTTGGCTATGTACCCGGCATGTCTCACCGTCGCCTCTTGGACCGAGTGCGCGGGATGGGAGCCTGGGAGACGCAGTTTTTCTGGTTGGCTATGTACCGGCATGTCTCACCGTCGCCTCTTGGCCAGAGTGCGCGGGATGGGAGCCTGGGAGACGCCATTTGCCTGTTTAGCTATGTACCCGGCATGTCTCACCGTCCACTCCTGGCCAGAGTGCGCGGGATGGGAGCCTGGGAGACGCTATTTTCTTCATTCTTCCTGTCACAGTAGAAGACGGTTTGTAACCGATTGTGGTTGTTATTGGTAAATCCAGAGAATTGGATGTGAAATTTGATGGGCAACTTGATGTCGCCAAGTGTGTCAGTTGGTCAGTGTTATTTGACAACTTGAATTTGTGTTTTTCTACTGTGACGACCTCTCCGCTTGCATACTCTTTACTACTTGACATTAAAAATTGAATGGTATGACTTTCTCTCTCTCAGCCTTACTGTCCTGTCTACTATCCTGTTGCACGCTCAACTAACATATGCCGCGAGTCCGGACTGTCCTAGCCATGGCTTACCGGTCAAGAGCTTATGTATAAGGAGGATCCGGGCAAGGCAAGAATTTGACCGGTACCAAGTCGAGTACTCAGCATGTTAAGCGAAACCTTGGTGGTCAGGTTCGTGTAATGGAGTTCCCTCGGCGGAGGTTCTGACCATGGTCGTGAGCCAGCGCTTCGCACAATGCCTCACGTGATCGGGTAGATGTGCTAATTGGAGCCTGGTGTTGCCCGCGATCACGTTAGACCAACATCCAGGCACCTGCAGGATATGGGGATCCTTCTATCAATACACTCCAAATGCAGAAAAAGCAGAAAAAGAGAACTATGCATGATAGTTCAGCATGAGAATCACCTTCGAAATTAGACGATATCAATTCGCACGAAAGGCACGTAGCATTGGAGTGTTTCAGGTGAGATCCTGTGGGGTAAAGTCCTGGTGCGGTCTTGGTTTCCCTACCTTAAAAACCTATCCAGAGGGGTAATAGTCGTGGTGCGGTTGGCTTTCTCGAGCGGAGCTGATCACTGCGCTTGAGAAGAGTTGCGATTGCATCCCGAGGAAGACCCATCCAAAAAATTGGACGATGTGAAATCTTTCTAATTTGGGGTACATGTGGTCTTGGCGACTTTATTCTTTTGTTCCGTACAGAAACGTTGTCGACGTTTAGATGTGTCTACAACGGTGAGCCGAGGGCGGCTCAATTGCAGGAAGGCCGAATGTGGGAAAAGTTTTTCGTTCCTCTTCCTTTTGCGTCGACGGGACTCGGTCGGAGATCGGGTTACGAGACTCTTGAGTGGGTCATAAACGCGAGGGCTGTTTATTCCGGAGCTAAGGGAGAAGCCAAGGGACGAAGGCCCAAGGGTCCTAGGCGAGGCGCCTTGGAATGGACAACGGAGGGGCATTCTGTATCCAGACCTCGAAGTGACGAGTCGCAATAACCATCCTAAAGACTTTGCTATATTTGTTAAACCGATTTATTGACCAATGTACAAGAGTATTCTGACCAACCGGGAGGATTATATTAATTAAAACTGTCTTTGTGAAATCCTACAATTCGTCAACCAAATATTTTCCTACACAATTTAACTTTGACCTTGAATAACTTTTGAAAGAGTTGATTTATCATAAAACGATAGGAGACCTTTTTTATAGAGCATTCAATTCCCTACGAAAATATTTATTCAATATTATTGTACGTTTACCCGTTGGCTAGTTATAAAATTCAAAAGTGGCAAGCAACATTTTCTCCATGTTATTAGCATGCGAAATAAAAATCCACGATGAGGAACCTCTAAATATTGATATTAAAAGCTCATATTTCACCTTTGTGCAACACTGAATAGGGGAATTTGAAAACGAAAAAATAGTCGACTCTTTTAATCATCCATATATATATATACGTACATATATATAATATGTACGTATGTATGTGTGTATGTATGTGTGTGTCGCATCAAAGGTATATACTGACGCAATATACTGACCCTCGCCAATTTATCATTTTATCGACATTGAATTTTCCTTCGGCCCTTGCGAAAAATAATAGCCCTCGAGAATCAAGCGACCCACTCGATTGATCGAGACCGATGGCGGCCAATCTGGAATTGCCATTGGTTGATTGGATCGCTCGGGACGAGTGTACACCATAATATACGAAAAAAAAAGCTTTGCAATATTTGTGACGCGTGTTTCAAATTTCACTGTATCTGTAAGAGTATTACAAATAAAAACATCCCAAGCGAGCTTTTGCGATCTTGACCCTTCCGGTCCGAGCTCACCATTGTCATTTCACTGTTTTTAGTTCCTTAAGGGGGCATAAGCTTGAAGTTTCAAAGTCAAGATTTCGCTTTATCGCACAGGGTCTGCACTTTAATTTGCACCAATTTTTTTCAAAATATCTATAAATTAATTCAGTTGTGCTCATTTTTGTGAAGTGTCGGAACTGCTCTATGGTGAACCGCCCCGCTCCGAACTACCCTTTTTTTTCCTCCTGCATTTTTCTCGAAACTATGTTTTATAAAACTGTGCAAGTTAATAAAAAATTACTAAAATGGATTTTTTAAATCACTCGAATTCGATGTTTTTTACAATACATTTTGCCATTTTTATGATCTTTAAAATTCCAAAAAAATATCGTGCCGTACGAAATTTTTATTATTATACTAAAAGTCCGTTTCTTTATTTTTCGGTGGTACTTTGTTTGAATAATAATAACTTTATTGTGTCATCAATATTTCTCAACGAAGAAAACTCAAGGTCAGCAAGGCTACACTGCAAAAAAAAATTCGTTCTTGCATCCAAAATTCAGTTGATTTAACAAAATTGTATCTTTAAGTACGTTCAACTTGATTTTTTATTGGCATAACAAAACAGTATAGTTGGGCAGTAACCAAAGATACATTTAAACTATCTGCTTATTTAGCATGTCTGAGCAACTCTCAAAACAACAAAATTTCGAGACAACAAAATGCATTTAGCACATTCAAAGATTCTTTTTTCTCAGAGTATGTATGAATTGTGTTTAAAACCCCGACGTCCTCATCCCAATAGCCTCATCGGCAACAATCTATCGCGGAAATGTATAACTGACGCACGTTACGTTCCATAATGAGAAAGGTA
>OX101783.1:22625400-22697900 GCA_944452715.1 Ophion slaviceki
CCACAAACAAGCCGGTGCCGCGTTTTTCTCGAAACCACTTTTTCAAAGTCCGTGTTCACTGCCATTTGAAAACTACATGACCGATTTATTTCAAACTTGGTACACACTTTCTACATATAAAATACCTCCCCCCAACGGTTAGTTTGAGATTTTTTTTTACATTGAGGGGGGTTTCCACCCCCAAAATGGCCGATTTTTTCGTGAAAAGCAGCACTTTTCACTTTACATGACCACCAAAAATTTAGAAGTGAAAAAAAAAATTATCAACGACCGTTGGGGGGAGGATTTGATGATACTTTGACTAAATTTTAATGGTACTTGATTTCAGATAATTTCTGGCTGAGATACAGTGAAAACCGCAAATCGTGTTTTTCCAAAGGCGTTCTTGGAAAAGCTTTGTCACCGGCTTGTTTGTGGATTTTTTCGCGTACATATTTCACGGAATGTTCTTGAAATGACACTTAACAATGTACAAAAGGTTTCAATAAATTTACTCTATCCATATAGATGAAAATAATTCGCAAAAAAGTTTTTTTTTTCACGCTGAAACCCCTACCCTTCCCTCAAATATATGTACCTTACATTCTTTTTTCGTATCGATTTTTCGGAAATTTTAACTGTATATAACTCCTTAACGTTTAAGGTTAAAAAGAAGACTTATCTAGATAAAACAAACAACCGTGAGTAATTTTTTTAAAACTGGGTCGAAAAAGTTGTCATTTGTAGAAATAGCGTGCGAAAATCCAAAAGCAAATGATATTTATTTCGAAAACTGTGGGACTTTTACTAAACTGAAATTCCAGCATATAGTAGGGCATGATCTGACCTATCAACAGTTGCAGGATTATCCATTCATAACAGGACACCCTGTATACACACACACACACACACACACACACACACACACACACACAGGATGCGAAGGAAGACAAGGAGCTAAGATTTCATTAGATACGACGAAAGATCAAAGCACGTAACGTGCGGGAGATCTGCTAGAGAAAGAGAGAGAGCGAGAGAGAGCGAAGGGTTGTGAGCTTGATACAAATCTGCAGAAAGCTCTCGATTTCTTGTCTAATGAATGCTGAGAACGGAGTGGAAGAGAAACTCGAACGAAGAGGTGAACATAAGAGAGAAAGGGAGAGGGAGAGAGAGAGAGAGAGAGAGAGAGAGAGAGAGAGAGAGAGAGAGAGAGAGAGAGAGAGATACAGTAAGTGGAAAAGTATTTGCAGAGTTCGCTTTCTTGAAATTACTCTTCGAAAAAGCAGAAACTATCTTAGCCCATACTATACCTTATCACAAATACCAATACTGTATGTTAAGGGGAGATATACACCTAGGAGCCGGAAAAGGTCATATTTGTGAATTTTTTCAAGGAAAACTATTTGAAATTTTGGATTGGCGTTTTAATTATCTAAAAGTACATACATTCAAAAATATGTTTAATTTTGTTTATTTAAAAATATCAAAAATATACAAGGATATTGTATGATCGTTGGAGCGTCGTAAAACAATCTGCGTATACGGTAGCCACTGGCGTTTCTTCAAAAATCATCTGAAAAAAAAACCAAAAAGATTATTAAATTAGATACTATAATCTAGTACTTGTTATAGCCAATTTTAAAAATATCGATTTATGACAAAATGGCGGACGTTTGAACATAAATAGTGATTTTTGGGCCAAAAATTAGTTATTATTTTGCCTACAAAACAAAAACTAAGTAACGGAAAAAAAATCCTATGACAAGTACTAGATAATGGTGTATAGAATAACCACAAAAAACCTCAAGGCAATCGGTTCATTGGTTTTCGAGAAATTTTGGGTACCGATTTGAAAAACGTGGTTTTGAGAATAACGCGTTTGAACATTTGGGAATGAATAAATCATGAAATTTGTCAACTTACATGGAATCATCGATACCAGGCATATAGTGTAGGTCTTTTACGGTCGACGGAATGTTCATAGCTTCTAAATCCTCGACCTCGACCATCTAGGTGTATATCTCCCGTTAATGCTGACATAAATTATTTGAGTCAGTGCAAGTTCCCATAAAACGCACAGAAAAATCATGAGTTGTACTTGCAACTGCAAATACTTTCAATACCCATTTTTTTACAAAACGATGAAGCGATATACGAGACAATCGTACAAATAAAGAATGAGAGAAATGCCATACACGAAATGAGAAAATCAGGGAAGCGCGGACGAAGAGAATGGAATGTAAAAAATATAGTGGCTCCAATTAAGCAAACCATAGTGCATGAATATAGATAAGCCATTCAATGCGAAACTAAAATAATAGTAGGAATGAGATGTTGAAATAAAATTTAATTGGCGTAGATGTCGATATGGAAAAAAGAGAAGCAGATGGAAAAGAAGAAAGATAAGGTGTGCAGACAGAAAGAGGAAGCGCGAGGGAGACAAGTGTTTAGTTCGTGCTGTGGCACTGAAGACCCCGTGAGAGCACCAGAGAGAGGGAGAGGGAGAGGGAGAGGGAGAGAGAGAGAGAGAGAGAGAGAGAGAGAGAGAGAGAGAGAGAGAGAGAGAGAGAGAGAGAGAGAGAGAGAGAGAGAGAGAGAGAGAGAGGGAGAGGGAGAGGGGGAGAGAGAGAGAGAGAGAGAGAGAGAGAGAGAGAGAGAGAGAGAAAGGGAAGGAGAATGAATGAGTGTACAGAGCTTTGAGATGCAGAGATCAGCATCCGTGTATAAGATTCTCCGTATTTCGTCTTAAGGGCAAGTACATCCTCAAATGCAACCTAGAAATTAATTCGCACTATTTTCACCCTTCAAAATATTAGTTCAGTAGGGTAGATCGGCGTCTTACGAGCCGAGGGGTCTCCTGCGCTACCCACACTAGCACCCGACGGTACCTTAAAACGGGGCTACTTTGACATTCAGGGTAACGTTGACACTTTTTGGGACTACTTTGATAGAGCGCCAAAATACGTTTTAAATGTGTGCGCAGCGAGCTCACTTGACCTTCTGTGGTGGGCGGCAGGTGCGGGGAATAAACTCGAACAACAATTTGTTGTTCAAGTTAATTATAATGTTGCTAAAGTTGATTTTGATCTCAATGACAATTACAAGACTCATTAAGTGCATATAATAGCACTCCAGGTACTTGATATTTTTCTGTAAAATGTTTCCTTAAGGTACCACTGTAACTACGCATTTTCGACCGTTTTCATTGGATTTTTTTAAAGAAAGGAATGAAATACGTCCTCAATAGAGCTTTTAGGTTTTATAAGGTATATATTGAAGTATGTAAAACAAAAATTATTTGTCAAAAGTATACAAAATGGCGGCGCACGAGCCACTATAGCACTACTGTTCTTCTGCCAATCCTCTCCGTGGCACGCAGTAGATCTTCGTAAATTTAGTCCCGGAATTAAGAATGAAATATTTTCGTTAATTATATTATTTTTAGCAGTCAAGTACGGTGGAGATTAAAAAATAATTAAAAGAAAATTAGAGACGAGTTTGAAAAAACGTTCGTTTTTTCGACCATAATTTTCATCTCAAAAGTGATATATATTTTATAATTTTCGATTAATCGAAAAAAGAGCTCGTACTCGACTGTTAAAGCATTCTGAGAAGCTACAGTTAAAATTTCAAGTCGATTCAACGAAAATTGTTCGAGTTCTGCTGCCTTAATAACGATGACAATTTGGTTATCAAAATCGTTGTTTTTCATTTAAGAGGCCACTTTGAAAATTTCAATAAATCGAAAGCAAGCAAGACTTGAAGAAAGCGACGATGATGAGCAATCAGAAGGGAGTTTGTACGGTGCAGGAATTGCCGATTGAGTTTAGGTAAGAGTTTGTCATGGTATAAACTTCAATCGCGTTTGTCTCGAAACAACGTTTTCAAAATCAAGCTCCATCGTATCTCTAAAACAAATAAACCGATTCTCTTGAAATTTGAACCACATATTGTAAACATGATTCGCAACAAGGTGACCCTCGATGGTTTTAGAATTTTGATTTTTAATATTTTTTTTGCGAAAAACTGCGAAAAAACGCGTTTTTTGTATTTTTTTCGTTTTTCATCTGCCATTTTTTCATTTTTTGATAAAACTTTATATCCGAGGGTGATTTTGTAGCTGGTGTCATACTGAATCTAATGGACTTTGATTTTTTTGTTTCAGACAAGCCGTTGCCGAGTTGTGATGGAGCTACCTAGCCCACCTATTTTTGAGGCATTACGTTAAACTATAGTTTTTGTACTTAAAAATGAATAAAAATGAATACAATTTTTTTTTTTAATGTATTTCAAGTCTTTATTTATCTAGCCCAACAACTTTTATAATCATATATTTTATAAAATCCTCAACAAAATCGCGAAAATAGCCTTTTTTCATGGCTCCAAAGTGGACCCCTTAATTCTATGTGTAATATATAAAATATTGCATTTTTTATCAATATAATTCCAAAGTAACCCTTAATCTTTGACATAAGCTGCATTTCATACCCTGTCAAAGAATCCCCACACTCGGGGCTACTTTGACACTTGAAAAAATGTACATATCAAATTGTGAGGGGGTGGTGGAGCTTGACTTTCTGATACATTTGAAAGCCAGAGGGTACATTGGAGCAAGAAAAGTTGGTATCTAGGCTGTTAAAAAAAGAGTTACCTACAAAAAACTACCAAAACCTGTTCAAAGTAGCCCCGTTTTACAGCACATGCTAGATGCAAGTGTGGGATGTCAGACGAAGCAGGAGGGGTACGCGGCTCGGTCGCCGTTGCGTCGTCGCCGATTGTTCGATTTGAGTGTCGCGTACGTTTGTTTTTATTTTCGCGACAAAAGTAAAAAAAGCAGTTCGTCGTATATTTTGGTCTCCAGCCCATGCTTGTGGTGTTACGACAACCAAGTAAGTGTATTTTGATTTCACAATAGTGTATTTATACGATGACAGAATAAAAAAGAATCTAATATTAATAGTCTTAGAGTGGCTCGGTCCAATTAGTGAAAAATGGGGAAGGGGTCATTTGAGCCAAAACGAGCGGGGTCTCTTGAGCATGGCTCATTAGATTTGCATTGTAAATCAGGCGTTTGAACCCCACCCCAAGTACCTATGAATCTTTCTACAAAAACTATTTCTTGTTTTCACGATGGGAAAGTAAAAGAGAATAACTGAACGACCTATAGTCTTCAAAGATCTGATGAAACGTCTCGTAGGAGAAGTCATCAACGGCCAAAGTATCCGAAAAATGGCAAAAGATAACAAATTAGATAGAACTACGCTTTCTTCTTCTTTTTATGTTTCTCTCGTGAAAAAAAAACCATTATTATCCCACTGGCTCAACTGAGGCATCTGACTTCTGTGGTAATCATGTAAGTTTAGTCTAGTTAGCAACATTTTTACAGCTGTTTTTTATGATGTGACATAGCCAAATAAACAACCCATCTATTTAAAAAGATGTCATTACTTATCACTTATCGTTGATTAATTCTGAACTATACTGCTTAGAAGAAAATCAGCTTCGAGTGACCCCGCTCTGCCCTACTATCAGTGTGATTGACATTTCACACTAAAAGCAGCGAACTTTTATACCTCACCGCCTTCCACAATCGGAACAGCATTGATCATGAGACGCAGCATCTTACTCCAAACACGTTGTTACACAACCGACAGTATTGGGTATCCGATCGTTTGATGCTTCCGAAACATCCTCTATAAAGCCGGCATGGCCTGAGTCAATACTTGGATGGGTGACCACCATCTTGCGCGCCAACAACCGACCTGGCGGCAGTTCCACCAAGTTTCCGATGATAACCCAACTGGCGGTCCAGTAAAAATGTAGCCTGCATCGAGACATTTTTTTCGCAGCTTCCCTGTGCCGTCGTGGAAACGCAATACCTTAGGGCAAACTACGGGAACTAGGAAACGAATAGCGTGTGGGGTAAAATGAACGGGATGAAGCTCGCACACTCAGAAAAAATATTTATTAAGGACAAAGAAGTTTGTCTCCCGGCGATTAAGTTTTCTTATTCGTATGTCGGCCTATTACGATTGTATTAACAGCTAAGGAATTTTTTAATTTAAGTTTATGTTTAAAATTTACTAAGAATTTTTCTTAACATCTAATAGGATATGTAAGTTAGAAGAAATACGTGTTTTATATCCGACAAATAGAGTTCTTCTTAACATCTAATAGGATTCTTCATAATCCCCCAGCTTGTTTTTTTCGAGGAATTGTGTCATTTCGTCCGTCATTATTTTCTCACTTGGACGTTTTGTTCTCACTTTATATTCTTACTTACACTTAAATCATTCCTCACTTTCGAGTTTCTCACTTCCGAAACGCAACACTGACACTTGTGCCAAAAGCATTGGCATAGGAAGAAGCTACACGGTAAGCGTATGCGTGAGCTACATCTGACGAGCTGTTGTCGGGCCCGTCGCGTTGAAGGGCAAAGTGCGCATGCGCGCATTATTATCATAGTCGCGAAATGAGAGATTTTCGTGATTGGAAAGTAGTATTTAGTTGGTTTGAAGAAATATTTATTCAATTTTCTATTTTAAATATGGCTTTTAATTGATGTGGAAAATCGGCACGTAAAAAAACATATTTAGTGGCGCCGAATAAATGCTGTAGTTACAATCACATAAAAACTGTCTCCGTACGAGTAAACATTTATTAATTTCTAATAAATTATGTTCTAATGTGCCAATTTATTAGAACATAATAAATCTTTTTTCTGAGTGCAAGGGAATCCAAAGAAAAATTGGGAAAACGTTAATGGTATTCCTGCATGGGACATGATGAGGAGGATAGAAATGGGCGGTAGATTGACAAGCGGAGCAAGTCGCGGAGTATACTGCAAATACAAATGTGTTGTTTTTACACACTGTAGGTGTGTAAATGACTGTGGACCACACTCAGAAAAAAGATTTATTATGTTTTAATAAATTGGCACATTAGAACATAATTTCTTAGAAATTAATAAACGTTTACTCATATGGAGACAGTTTTTATGTGATTGTAACTACAGAATTTATTCGGCGTCACTGAATATGTTTTCTTACGTGCCGATTTTTCACATCAATTAAAAGCCATATTTAAAATAGAAAATATGAATAAATATTTCCTCAAATCAAATAAATACTACTTTCCAATCACGAAAACCTCTTATTTCGCGACTATGATACTAATGCGCGCATGCGCACTTTGCCCTTCAACGCGACGGGCCCGACAGCAGGCCGCTCGTCAGATGTAGCTCACGCATACGCTTACCATGTAGCTTCTTCCTATGCCAATGCTTTTGGCACAAGTGTCAGTGGTGCGTTTCGGAAGTGAGAAACTCGAAAGTGAGGAATGATTTGAGTGTAAGTAAGAATATAAAGTGAGAAAAAAACGTTCAAGTGAAAAAATAATGACGGACGAAATGACACAATTCCTCGAAGAAAACCAGCGGGGGATTATGAAGAAACCTATTAGATGTTAAGAAAAATTCTTAGTAAATCTTAAACATAAAGTTAAATAAAAAATGTTCTTAGCTGTTAATACAATCGTAGTAGGCCGACATACAAATAAGAAAACTTATTCGCCAGGAGACAAAATTCTTTGTCTTTAATAAATCTTTTTTCTGAGTGCAGGGTTGCGAAATTTGTAATGAAAATGTAATGCATTATTCATTACTTTTTTAATGGGTAATGAAAAAATATTTCATTACCCATTACATTACATTTAGTAATGTAAAAAATTTCCATTTCTCATTACATTGGATTTTGTAATGTAAAAAATTTCCATTACCCATTACATTGGATTTTGTAATGTAAAAAATTTTCATTACCCATTACTTTATATTTTGTAATGTAAAAAATTTCCATTTCTCATTACATTGGATTTTGTAATGTAAAAAATTTTCATTACCCATTACTTTATATTTTGTAATGTAAAAAATTTCCATTACTCATTACATTGGATTTTGTAATGGAAAAATTTTCCATTACTCATTACATTGGATTTTGTAATGTTAAACATTTTCATTGCCCATTACAATGTAATGGGTAATGGAATTTTTTTACATTACAAAATCCAATGTAATGAGTAATGGAATTTTTACATTACTTTTTCGCGTTGAGAGGGAGAGAGAAGGGGGGAGAGAGAGAGAGAGAGAGAGAGAGAGAGAGAGAGAGAGAGGCGGGGTGGATGGATGGATGGATGGATGGATGGATGGATGGATGGATGGATGGATGGATGGATGGATGGATGGATGGATGGATGGATGGATGGATGGATGGATGGATGGATGGATGGATGGATGGATGGATGGATGGATGGATGGATGGATGGATGGATGGATGGATGGATGGATGGATGGATGGATGGATGGATGGATGGATGGATGGATGGATGGATGGATGGATGGATGGATGGATGGATGGATGGATGGATGGATGGATGGATGGATGGATGGATGGATGGATGGATGGATGGATGGATGGATGGATGGATGGATGGATGGATGGATGGATGGATGGATGGATGGATGGATGGATGGATGGATGGATGGATGGATGGATGGATGGATGGATGGATGGATGGATGGATGGATGGATGGATGGATGGATGGATGGATGGATGGATGGATGGATGGATGGATGGATGGATGGATGGATGGATGGATGGATGGATGGATGGATGGATGGATGGATGGATGGATGGATGGATGGATGGATGGATGGATGGATGGATGGATGGATGGATGGATGGATGGATGGATGGATGGATGGATGGATGGATGGATGGATGGATGGATGGATGGATGGATGGATGGATGGATGGATGGATGGATGGATGGATGGATGGATGGATGGATGGATGGATGGATGGATGGATGGATGGATGGATGGATGGATGGATGGATGGATGGATGGATGGATGGATGGATGGATGGATGGATGGATGGATGGATGGATGGATGGATGGATGGATGGATGGATGGATGGATGGATGGATGGATGGATGGATGGATGGATGGATGGATGGATGGATGGATGGATGGATGGATGGATGGATGGATGGATGGATGGATGGATGGATGGATGGATGGATGGATGGATGGATGGATGGATGGATGGATGGATGGATGGATGGATGGATGGATGGATGGATGGATGGATGGATGGATGGATGGATGGATGGATGGATGGATGGATGGCTGGATGGATGGATGGATGGATGGATGGATGGATGGATGGATGGATGGATGGATGGATGGATGGATGGATGGATGGATGGATGGATGGATGGATGGATGGATGGATGGATGGATGGATGGATGGATGGATGGATGGATGGATGGATGGATGGATGGATGGATGGATGGATGGATGGATGGATGGATGGATGGATGGATGGATGGATGGATGGATGGATGGATGGATGGATGGATGGATGGATGGATGGATGGATGGATGGATGGATGGATGGATGGATGGATGGATGGATGGATGGATGGATGGATGGATGGATGGATGGATGGATGGATGGATGGATGGATGGATGGATGGATGGATGGATGGATGGATGGATGGATGGATGGATGGATGGATGGATGGATGGATGGATGGATGGATGGATGGATGGATGGATGGATGGATGGATGGATGGATGGATGGATGGATGGATGGATGGATGGATGGATGGATGGATGGATGGATGGATGGATGGATGGATGGATGGATGGATGGATGGATGGATGGATGGATGGATGGACATTCATCCATCCATCCATAGGATGGATAGGTGAATAGATGGATGGATGGATGGATGGATGGATGGATAGATGATGTATGTATAGATACATACATCATCTATCTATACATTACAAAATGTAAAAAAAATCTATACATTACAAAATGTAAAGTAATGGGTAATGGAAATTTTTCCATTACAAAATCCAATGTAATGGGTAATGGAAATTTTTTACATTACAAAATCCAATGTAATGGGTAATGGAAATTTTTTACATTACAAAATCCAATGTAATGAGTAATGAAAATTTTTTACATTACAAAATGTAAAGTAATGGGTAATAGAAATTTTTCCATTACAAAATCCAATGTAATGAGTAATGGAATTTTTTTACATTACAAAATGTAAAGTAATGGGTAATGAAAACGGTAATGCATTACAAAAAGTAATGCATTATTTGCAACCCTGCTGTGGACACTTTTTACACGTTTTAACGTGTGTGAAAAATAACGGTGTAAAAATAACCCGTATAGATGCGTTCAAACAACACACGTACGTGTGTCATTTTCGAAAGCTTTTCGAAAATGACGAATTTGGAAACGAAAGCTTTTTATCGTCAAAATATATGCATTTCTAGAACTGAACTCAACAGTACTTGTATATTACTCTGTGGTATGTATAAAACGTGTCACTGTTTTGCTTGTCTTCGCATAGGCTAGGTTCTCATACAGCTTCACGATGACGGCCGTTTTTTGCTTGCAGCTATCGAGGTTTTGGAAAATAGATTCCAATTTCAGGTTCTTCCACGCGACAAACTCAAAAATAATCTATAAAAGAAACAAAAAGTTAAGATCAGATGTGATTTGAAATTAACCGGCTAATCAATCGATGTCAAATCAACTAAGTTTCACGTGATGTCGCAACCAAGGTGATTTTTAAAACACATGATCAATAACTCGTTATTGATCATGTGTTATTTTTGCTCGTGTGTTGCTATCAACGTATGTTGTTTAGTCCAACGTAAATATGTTTCTTGTATGTTGATTCTACACGCTTTACGTGTGTTCGATTAAGCGTGTCATTCATGGGGACAGCTACGAAGGTGTGTAATAATTACATGCGTAAAAATTGAACCCTCGCGTGTGTAATTGTACCGCATTACGTGTTACCAAATGCATAAGAGTGTAGAATCACCAAGGCAACGCGTGTCTAGCCTTTATGTTGTGTTACTTCCACATACAGTCCGACCTCCGAATAAGAAACCAAAAGCCCCCAAGGGGAAGAGTTTTTCTTATATATCGCATACCCCCACCAGGCGCGCGCTCCGCGCTCGCTACCTCTGTCTGTCTCTCTCACTCTTTTCCGCATGCGATCCTCTCAACAAGAAACTCGCTCGAACGAGTTGCAACTTAGTATTCACATCGCCCATGCAAAAACGTTTTCGACTGCGCGTGGACACTTATTTAGCGAATTTTTGTTTCACGTTGATATACATACTATTGAATATTATTGTGTACTACTGTATCTGAATTACTATTAACTGTCATAAAATGACCGAAACTGTAAAGCGTAAGAGACCAGACTGTAGTATACAAGTCGAAGAAAATATTACAGAATCTCCGCCACATGGTGATAACTTAAACAAAGAGCTTTATGTCCATATTGTTTTATCCCATTTATATAAAAGAAGAAGTCAATATCTCTGAGGATTCATCTTCAATGGCAGAGTTCGACTCTCAGGAAAATATTCCACCGTCAGTTGAGTGTGTTGCGCATCAAAATAATACGCAACAAGACGAAAACGCTTTTCATTACGTCTCGGAAACTTTTGCCGTTTTATATGAAAATCTTTAAACGCCCTTATCTTTGTTTTTGTTTTACATGAAATCTTGTCAACACATATATGTATCTTATTAATGAATACAAAAAAATTCTAATAAACTTGTAGATTTTTCGTTACATTCACACACGTACACACACATACTCACGCACGCATGCACACATCAATCAGTACAACGTTCACTCTATTTTGCCCGAATAATCTCTCCCAGGCTGGTTTCTTAACCAGAGGTCCCGCGCACAAAATTCTCGAGCTCGGAGTTCCAGTCGGAGTGGGGGAAGCGCTCGAGTGAAAAACTGGGGAAAGTTTCTTATTGCCGGGTTTCTTATTCGGAGGTCGGACTGTACTTTGAACACACGTCAAACACGCCTAGTTTTTGCAGTGTAGAGATAAAGAAATGCTTCGAAAGCTCTTGGGAAGGATCAAGCTGCTGGAAATTGGTAGTACCATTATCATCCGGGGCGACGGTGCAGCAGAGGGGGGGGGGGGGCAGAGAGTAGCAATGGCAAAAGCGCACGGGCTGGTGTCGAGGACAGGGCAAGAACTATTTAAATTGAAACTGAAGCTTTCCCGGACGTATAGACCTTTCTCACGAGAACTCTCTTATATCTCCGATCCCTTTTCACTCCCTCTCAGCCTTTTTTTTCCACAGCTCTCCGTCTCGATGTCATTTCTCTCTCTGCTCAGCTTGCATTGCGCTGGTCCGTTCTTTCTCCCTACAGTGCTGCTCGAGACGCCGCAAAAACGGGAGGAAGGGAGGCGGGGTGAAAGGGAGAGAGGAAGAGAGAGAGAGAGAGAGAGAGAGAGAGAGAGAGAGAGCGCAAGCGAGTTCACCGATTCGAGTATCGCCATCTAAGTAAAAGCAGAGCAAGGGCAGAGCTTCTCGCACTTTCGAAATTGGCTCCTAAATCGCGAAAGGTGATTCCCGATCGAGCTAGTTCGTAAATTATCGACCGACGCGCGAGAGAGCGAAGCGGGAGATGAATTCTGCCGCTGAATCGCCGCCTGTTCGCCTCTTCTCCATCGGCCTTTTCTTCCGTCGCTATGTATACTCTATACGAGTATGAACACACATGCTTGCCTCGATCATTAAAGATCTTCTGTCGTGCTTCTCACTTGCTGCTATCTCGTTTTACCTCGTATCTGCGCGAGGGTGAATAAGAGAGTGAGAGAGAGAGAGAGAGTGAGAGAGAGAGAGAGAGAGAGAGAGAGAGAGAGAGAGAGAGGAGAGAGAGAGAGAGAGAGAGAGAGAGAGAGAGAGAGAGAAGAGGACGCAAGTGAGAGTATTAAGTCCATCAAGCAAGTTCCGAAATCTCGTACATTCCGAATTTCCGACTACATTTTCGTTTCATTAATAACCACGTGGCAAAATCTAATGAATATATTTACAAAGTGCCCCATTTATCTTGAGACATCAGAATAACTTAAGGTATCTCTTTGAGGCACCACACCACGGTAAAAAATTGTTTTTGTCATTTTTTTTTTCTAAAAGATACATTTGTTGAGAATGCTCTCACCATTTTTTTTTTACAGAAATTTGTAAAATTGGCCGAGATACAGCATTTTATGTGAAACCGTTCGAAGCGCACGATCGCGCCAAGCGGCAGATGTGCGGCTTTGAACGCGTTTTTCGCGAAACTACGTTTTTCAGCCTGGTTGACAATATATTAAAAAAATTAATCATCCGATTTGCATGCGCCAAGTCTTAATCTGTTCGAAAATCCAGTCTCCATCGCACCACGTAGGGATTTTTTTTATCAAGAGCCCCCTTCTATTTTTTTTTGACGAACGATGAAAATTCTCCATGAAAATCGGAAATAAAATTCGCTCGTCCGCCATTTTTGTAGATATCGAAATTCCCCTACGTGATGCTGTAAACCTATATGTCTAGTTTCTAAATATATTTTTATTTTATTTTTCAAATGAACCGTATGGCTCAATCACTGTCAACCGCCGGGCAGCAATTTCGTCGGAGTGTCCTCTTGGAAGCGTCATGCACCGCAAACTATACTTTACATTCGAGTACAAAAATTTGTATACAGTCTTCTATATCTATATATTGACTATGAGTATTGATTTACAAAATGCCATTCATCGTTTGCTTGAAAATAATTACGAAAAATACACCCTCGTACCGCGCACGAACCGTGGTGCCTTAATGATATCGAATATTCAACAATTAACTTATTTTCGTCTATAATCAAGTAAAAATACATGCCTAGTGTATGCCAGGCATGTATTTTTACAGGTAAAATTTCAAGCCATGTTACCGAAATTTTAACGAAAAATTACGGTTAAAAATCGTCTCATTTATACTGCACTTCATGGCGATGACTCGCTGGCCACATTTCGATTTGATAATTTAAGCACTAAATAACTCTGGATGCCTGATATAAAGTGCTCAACGCGTGTAAAAAATTCTAAGCGTTCCGTAACGACAATAGAAACAGGAGGTCACCGGATGTTTAAAGAAAATGTTAATGATGAAACTTAGAAAAATGTAATTAGAAGACGAGTTTTCGTAGCCGCGACTGTGCGGAGAAAATGTAAAAATGTCTAAATCTACAAAATTGTTATTTATATCAATTATTCAGAAGGGCCTTGATTATGCCCCCACAAAATACGGCGCTCCGCAAAACGAATATCTTAAGTGCAGCTTATTGTTAGTAAATCACGTATTGCATAGATTGAAACGAGAAGTACATTGGCAAGATAACTTTTTTATTTAGTGGACGTTTTAAAGATGACTTCGAGGTTGACTTACAAAAAAATGGAAACCTACATACTTTGCCGTGGCATCTCGTTCTACGGGTCGGTTTACTTTAGTCCGAAACATTTTGTCCTATAGCCATTACTTTTGGACATTTCTTAAACTTTCTTTTTAACAAGCGGGAAGCAATTTTGTGTGTGACTATTTTGGCAACTTTTGTCACAATTTCATAAGAAACATGACAAGGGCACTGTTATTCGACATACTTGTCTCAGTATCAACGGAGAGACTCTCTCTTTACAATGTCGGATATTTATTCGCCGTGTTAATTTCCGTTTAAAAGTGGAAGGCCATTATTTCGAACCTCTTTTATCGTAAAAAAATGTTTCGGATAAAATCAACCTGTTTCTTTAACGAAGAATAAAATGCAGCTATGAAAAATAAAGGTCACCACTGACGAAAAATATTTATTCTGAAGCACCTTGAAATCGTCCACCGAATAAAAAAGTTACCGTGACATTTTACTCCTCGTTTGCATCTGCTCAATACGTGTCTCGGGTTCTTCAATTTACTTCGCAGTTCTTGAGTTAGTTCGATATCTCAAGATAAATGGGACACCCTTATCTTGAGGGGTGTCCCATTTCCCTTTTTAATATGGGAAAATTGAAATTTTGAAAAAATTGTTCGTAGCTTGAGGCAACCCAAGTTGAAGAGCAAGGTCCAACGCATGGTGCAGGAATCGCAGATTGAACGTGAACTCATGATTACAATGATAAAACTGCTATCAAAACTTGAAATGCGTTTTTGCGAAACTATAAAATTTGGTCCACCATCGCAGTGTAATAGTAGTTTAGTCTAGACTGACGTTTTTCTTCTTAAATTAATGATGTCACTTTCCCTCGAAAAAAATCAATTTTTTTCACGATTAAAACACGATAACAATAAAGGCTCGGTCAAGTCTTAGCCAATGTTATCTACTTTCAGAAAAAAAATTTGTTAACTAGACCTTAAAAAGTCCTTAACGAGATTGTTTATAACTTCTCAAATTATTCATATTTGTGTATGAAATTCGGGACACAACTTTGATAATAAATAAACAAAAATAACAAATCGCTAATTTTAAAAGTGGGACTGTCTTTAAAACGATTTCGATACGGTTATGCTCACATTTATCGGAAGGTGACTTTGAAGACATGAAGGTTTCCATAATGTTGTGTATGGAGACAATTGCTTACCATGAGTCCTCAACGTCGAATCTCTTTAAAGTCCCCCTGCCACACACACACACACACACGCGCGCGCGTATATATAAAAAGAATGACCAAGCAAACAATATGCAAATGAATCTTGGCGGTATCCGTTACTCCGTTAGCGTATTATAACGAGTTTTTGGGTCCCTCCCCGAAAAGATGAGTTACCGCGGTCACCAGTAGGGGCAAGATTCAATGCATACAAAATATATCACAAATACCTACTATGCGGGGAACTAACTATACCGTACCGCGGAAACCGGCAAAAATCATCTACTACAATTATACAGCTGCGCGGCTAGTCTCGCTCGATCAAAATATAAATTATGGCTGGATACATCAACTTGTAACGTTTGCCCATTCTCGGGGTGAACAAAATATCGCCTGGGCTCGATGGACCCTCTTTTTTCATCTAATATGACATTGCAGCTTTGGGCAATATATATGTACACACACACACACACACACACACACACACACACACACACACACACACACACACACACACACACACACACACACACACACACACACACACACACACACACACACACACACACACACACACACACACACACACACACACACACACACACACACACACACACACACACACACACACACACACACACACACACACGCACGCACACACACGCACACACACACACACACACACACACATATATGGGGGATATATGGAAACTGGAATATGGGTTATGTATCAAGGGGGAAGATCCCTGTACAGATGGAAGTGTAAAAAAAAATATATATATGCCAAGAGACACGGCGACGGCACGTCGCCAAGGAACGTATTTCTAATAAGCGTCAAAGTCCGCGGCCCGCCCAGTTATATACAGTAAAGTCGGGTTTGCTTGGGTTTATAAATATACTAACTTTTGTCCACGGGTGTCCTTAAGTGTATGTCGAGGACAGATTTTTACAGTTGTATCGTATTGAGTGTTATATAGGATTCATTATAAGAGTACACGTTTTGTATACGTCAAAAAAATCCGTTCTCTGTGTAGCTTAAGGCGTTACACCTGAGTAGAAACAAAATGTTGACCATTTTTTTTCGCTTGAATAATCTATAAATATTACAAGAATGATATACAAATGGAATTATGCGCGAAACAATTGGAAAATAATTAATTTTCCGAAGCGCCTCTGAGCGCAACTAAACACACGAGACGGCCTAGACGGTGAAGGTAGCAATTTGGAGTCGTTCAGTTCAGTCGTTGTACAAAGAATACACAGGGTATCCCAAATGTCACGTAACAATATGCATAATTCACGAAAGTGAAATGTTGCGTGGGGTTTGGGATACCCTGTACAACGACCTAACGACTGAACACCTACTATCAGAATGCTTCGGTGGGTACACGGAAAATTCAAATGAGCGCTTAAATTCCGTGGTGTGGACGATAGCTCTTAAATCAGTTAAAAAAATGTTGAACGCGTTTTTCCCGAAATCACATTTTTCGAACCGGGAGAATGCATAATTCGGGCAGTCTTCATCCGATTGAGTTCAAATTGTGACTGTAGCTTCTTAGATGAATTGTTTGAAGAAGTACACACCATTTTTACGATTCTTCAACAACGCTCGTTTTTATAAATAGAGCCAAAAATTTTGCCATTTTGCGAAAAATCATGTTTTTTAACAATCGTCCGTACTTCTTTAGCAAAACTAATGAAAATGACAGTTTTTTTTGTTCAGGGTACTAATCTGAAAAACGCTCTTAGAGTAGCTACGGCTAAAGCGCCATTTTGTATTTTTGTTCATTAAGATTTTTTTTTGTATACTTCAATACATATAGAATTTATAAATTTATTTAATCAATTTATAGAATTAATTAATAAATAGAATTAATGAAACATATAGAATTCATTCAAACCCTCCAAATCTCATTTTTCAGTAAGCCACATAGATGCAACGTCTTGCACACTCATAATCAAACCAGCTGAAAAAAAGTAGATTGAGTGTGCTGTCCTTTTAAGGATTTTGAGTAAGTTTGAAATTTTTAAACACGATGATTCATTGTATAGGTTTAGAATCCAAGGTCTTAACTTTAATTCGCAGCAAAGACATTGTCAAAATTCCATAAATTGGCCCGGTTAGGACGACTCTTGCGTTTGTTTGCGTTTTTCTCGAAACTATGTTTTATGAAACGGTGTGAGTCGTATTTCAGAATCTACCCTTTCGATGTACTCCAAAATTGGATAGAGCATAGTTTAAAATATTTTTCTATCGTATGATTGGATGATTAAAAAAAGTTCATTCTATTGTTGATAACAAATGGTTAAAGTTGTTTTTTCGGTCGAAAATTGATTTTTTTTCTACACCTTGCCATTTTCCCAACATTCAAAGTTTCAAAAAAGTATTCAGTCATACGAAAGTTTTATTATTCTACTAAAAGTACATTTTTCGTATCTTTCACTCCGGATCGCCTTAGTTGTCCGAACCACCCATGCCGATTGGACACTCAGCAAACGCTGCTGTTTTTATCAAATTGAAAAAAAAGCTCAATCTTAGCAAGAGTATCTATGGAATGTGTGTAAAATATCGACCTCGTCATCCGAAAACCCTGATCAGAAAAAATCTAGAAAATCGACGACTTTTTCCAGCAAGCCTATGCAGACCAGTTGAAGGAAAAATCGCTTTTTCTAAGGTTCTACACTGAGAAAAAATCATTAACCCAATATCATTGGTGTTATTGAATGAAATTTCGTTGATTCAATTGTAAAATTGTTAGTGTGACTAATCGGATTTATTAGTCCAAATAAAACGATATTGACTTTAATAACATGTTAAAGTTAAAAGTTTTTTTTTTCATTCAAAAGATTTATTGTCAGCCGAGAACAATATTTTATTGAAACTATCTAAAAAATTATCGCGAACAAATAACATAGTTCTGAATGCCTTTTCTGCAACGAACAAAAAAAGCCTTTCAATTTATAATATGAATATTGTCGACTCGAGGACACAAGAAAAATTGAATTTCGCTAGTTTGATTCAGATAAAATTTCTATTCAGTAAATATGTTATTTTATTTATTTCACCATATCCGATATCGATTTTCAAGTACATTATTCGTTAAAATATTAATATTTTATTTTCATTGGACAATATTAAATGCAAATGTCTGAATTGGTTAAAAAATTATGCGAAAATAAAATTTGTTTCTTGCGCATTAGGTTGAAAAAATTCAACCAAATCATGGCCGAGCGCCACCGAAATTATAGGTGTGAGGAAACCCGTAGTTCTCGGAGTAACCGCTAGAAGCCGCACGCGCGCTCGTTTCTCGTAAGCGTAGCGCGAACCGAAAATCTTCTTAAACGCCGGAGAAACTCTAAAGAGTATCGCTTCTTGGCCTGTGGCTAAGATCAAAGTGTAGTATATGTTCTTATCAGTTGAATGTCTGATATTCTTTCCATGGATATCCCATTGGATATCTGATATTCTCTCCACTATTATCGTGGATGATCATTCTAATGCTCACTTTTTATTTAAGATTTAAAACAAATTAGAAAACTTACGTCTCATGGCATATTTGTTTCAATGTAGTAAAGAAACAATTCATTCTATTGATTATATTTTTGTACGAAATAAAAAATGTTGTAGCAACCGCTTAATTATTTCATCCAAACATCTACGGATTGTATACAGAATGATTCCAATACAACATAATTTTATTTTAAGGATAATGTAGATGTTCAGATAACAGAAGAGATTTTCAAATAAAATAATATGTTATTTGAATCAATCACACTTTCCAATATTTTATAGTATTGTAACAATATCATATATCGGTGGCACTCTGCAGCCGCACATTTATTTGGATCAACCAATATATTTTTTTGATTCAATCGGTTTTTTTTCTCAGTGTACTTGACCCAGCCAAGCACAGCTCTCTATAAGCAAAAGTGTGTACATCGCTATGTGCCCAGCCGTCGCGAAAATAGGGACGTGTGGTCCGGATCGTGTCTCCGCCGTCTTATACAGATTTTCCTTCGCGTGCCTGATTTAGAGGAGATCCCGAACGAAACCTCACTAAATTTTCCGTAGGGGACACGCTCTCTCGCGTGTATGTTAGGAGCGTCCGAGAGGGAGATCCAATCACTATTTATTATTTCGGGACCGGGACGTGCCAAGGACCGCGTGACTTTGACTTTGGTCAAGACTTTTCTTTTTACGACTCAGGAAATACGAAGAGAGTTGGGCAAATGGGAAGGAGCATAGAGGGCAGATTGTCGTGTGGGTGGCGCCTTCCGGAAAGAATCAGCGAGTTCGTCCTCGGTAAGTGATATTTTTGACTATTTTCCGAAGGACCCGAAGGATCCAATAAAACGGAAGATTGAAGCTTCTGTCGGATCTATATCTGAACGAATACACGCGTGTAATGGTTCTATACACCCACACACGTGGGAGACGTATGCGGACTATGCAGGGTAACAACGAGAAGGACGTACTGGTACGATGAGCGAGTGGACATGAATCCCATTCGGTCCATCTGGGAATATCCGCGCCCTCGTGTACATCCATGACCCCCGAAGGACATACGTACGTTCGTACGCCCGTATGTGTATTTGCCTGTAGCTCCTGACATCCCCTCTCCGGACATTTTGATATCCAACCACCGGGGGTAATAGCGAGGACGGGGTGAGCTCTGCGAGGGCGAAAGTTTCGTATCGGGTCCAATAGAGGATAACCTCTGCTCGATTTCTCGACCCTGGTGGTCTCCCAACCACCACCCGCAGGATCAGCACTCGAAGCATACAGTGACAGAGTAATCGAGAGAGAGAGAGAGAGAGAGAGAGAGAGAGAGAGAGAGAGAGAGAGAGAGAGGGAGAGAGCGAGATAGGGCGAGAAAAAGGGCTGAGACGCCGCGACTTTCAAGGCTGACATATTAAGTAGCACAGAGGTTATATACCTCCCTGGACGCGGTGTAACGACTGGGACACATCCCCGAATTATACCGATTCGATTTAATTTATAAGAAAAACCCGCGCTAGGACGCGCACCAGCTAGGGATAAGAGGCATACCCTGACCCTCGGGATCCCTTATACCTCCGGCCATCAAACTCAAGCTCTCGACGGTACACAGACACAAATCGTGGCCACACGTGTATATGGGGCATCCCAGGTCAACTCACGTGGTCATCCGCCTTACCCCCTCGAATTTAGTTAACGTTTTTTTCGGGCATATCTTGGTCCAAAAAAGAGGTTATTTTTTAAAGATTTTTATCACTCGTTTTACCCCATAAAATAACTTTTTTCCATGACTTTTGAGTAAAAATGAATTTCGACCAAGTTTAAAATTCTGAATATTTTTACATAAAATCTAGAACTAAAAACAAGTATTTTCATCATAGTTGGAGAGTGGGCCGAGAATAATGTTTTATATAAAAAAAAAATTACAAATTTGAAAAATTAAATATTTCAATTATGGTTCCCTGTACGAAAGAAGAAAGAAAAATAAATCATATCCTGTTAAAAAAAACGTTCCTCATGTTTTGAGAGTGAAACTCTGAAAATTCGCCGAATAATTAGAATAACATTGATAAAAGCTACTTTAGTAGCGACTATAAAAATATCGCTAACTTGTGTAGCCATTAAAAAACTTGTGGTATCAAAGCGGAGCGGCATTTTATTACTACTGCGCATGGCAAAGGTCCATGCGATGGAATTGGCGGAACTGTCAAAAGAGAAGCTGCAAGAGCAATTCTATAGCGCCGGAGTGAGCAGCAAATAACAACTGCAACAGAACTATATGACTGGGTAACCGAAGCTAGACGACTTCCAAATATAGCTGTCCAGTATTCAAGTGCAGAATTTTATGGAAAAGAAAAACCGGCTATCGAAAAATCTTTTGCAAACGTCAGTAAGGAGAAAAATCTGCAAAAAGTTCACTGCCTAATCTCCGATGCAGATGGTACAGGAATTGTGAAAGATTACTCCACTTCGACATCCCATAAAAAATTTCGAATTCTCCCATGAATTGAAAAGTTTTTTTTTATAACCATATAAAAAAGTTTTCTTTATACTCGAACTGTTTCATTTTGATTAACGACTTTGTATAATAAATGTATTGTTTGTTTAAACTAAAATAGCTTTTTTCAATGTTACTTTAATAATTTTTATAAAAATATAGAAAAAAAATTGTTTCACCAAGATGTGATACATTTGTCTTTTTTTCGTGAATATATTTGATTTTTTTCATTTGGAAAAAAATGTCTTCAATTTAAAAAATTTATAAATTACTCTCGGCCCACTCTCAAACTATGGTGAAAATATTTTTTTTAGTTGAAAATTTTATGAAAAAAAAATCAGAATTTTAAACGTGGTCGGAATTCAATTTTACTCAAAAGTTTTTTTCATGGGGCAAAGCAAGTGATAAACATTTGAAAAAAAACAATCTTTTTTTTTATACAAAGACCAAAATATGCCCGAAAAAAATTCGTCCACTGAATCCGGGGGGGCGGTCCAGCCGATGACCACGTGCGTTGACCTGTAATGTCCCACATATACAGGGTGTGCCTCTTATCTCTGCCACCCGAAATAACTCGGCAATTATCGACGTCACAAAAAAATGTTTCAGACAAAAGTTGTACGGTGTGAGGGGGGCCACCAAATGCAACCAATTTTTGTATTCCGGTGGAGGCGCTGACGCACGTCGAAGGTCAATTCCACTTTTTAAAATGGAATGGTACGTTCTTTTTCATCTTGTGGAGCACCTCAAGCCGCATAAAATCATTAGGAGGTCAAAGTCGTTCAAGGTCATTCAAGGTCAGTATCGATGATACAAATCTACATATCTCAGATCACTACCAAATATTTGGTAGTGATCCAAGATATTTAGATTTGTATTTCATTTTAATAGGTGTCGAACACCTGCAATTATATGTTTTATGCAATATGCATATATGCAATTATATGTTTTTATATCAAATGGTAATGGTGAAATCAAAGACTTTGAGGCCCGTTCTCCAAACAGTTAGTGCTGATAATCGACTTTGCATGGATATGAAGGATCCACAATGTCCTTCCCTATATATAAACAGGGTGGCTTCAACAGTGACGTCCAAACGGAAAAGCTAGATGCTTCGTATCAATACCTATCCGCATCACCGCCATGTTCGTTCTACGATCGTTTTTAGTTTTCGAGAAAAAAAGCATTCTCTTGTTTTTCTCTTCTGTGTATGTACCACGGTCTTACATACAGGTCTGGAAACGACCGTGGTGGGGGTAGGCACCGTTAACGAACGCACGTTTGTTTCCAATTTTCGCCACTACGTGGCATTACTATCGGCGTGTACGGTGCGACAAGGACAGAACAGCTTCCGTCCGTCTCTCTCACTCTTCTCGATGATCCGAAATACACATTACCTTTTTCGCGGGGGGGGGGGGGCGAAGGGGGAATAGAGGTAGATGAGAAATAATTGTGGAATAAGGAGGGGGGATTGTGGAAGAGAATAGAAGTGGGGCTTGTAAAAAGGGGAAGATCCTGTATGGCTGGAAGAAGACCAATATAAAAATTTTAAAAATAATTAAAAATACTTACCTTTTTCGAATGAAATGGATTTTCATTCGAATTTTATTCCGAGTTTCTTTCGATGATCGATATACAAATACCTTTATTGAACACCCGGTGTGACACGTGCGTACCGCACACACCTTCGGCATGTCGACAAGTTTTCAATAATACCCTGAAATAACGGTCCACCTTCCCAAGCTTTATGAATATTTTAAACTACAAATGCTCGTTGACGCGACGCAAACAGAGGTTATCGAGAACGTGTAATCAAAAAGTAATGACAAGGCAAGGGGCGAAGGGAGAGATCACAGAAGACCGTGGTTGGGACTTACTCGCCGATAGTAGCGACGGCGGTGGCGACGAGCGGAATGAAAAGTGAAGCTCGTAACGGTGCCTCACGACTCCATTGAAATCTGGCTTCGTTTCCAGACCTGTATGTAAGACCGTGGTATGTACTTTCCTCGCGATTTTTTAAACATGTCTTGCCGTTATGAAGTATGTCAAGCAATAAATGACTGACAGCTGAACACTAACGTAAATGCCTTAGATTCGAATGAATCGAGAAGACCAGTCACTAATGTTCAGATGGTGGAAAAATATATACTTATGATAGTCTAAATGACTCCCAATTGATTTTGAAAACTTCTAAGAGGAACGTACATATACATCAAAAGGGGAAAAAACCAAATCTAGGCTACAGAGAAACAAAAAATAGTAATTATTTCGGGGTAAAAACCCGTAACGGTATACGCTGGATCGCAGGAATTAATTGAGATCACACTACAATAACAAACTTAACGCTTCTCGAAACGTAAAAGAGATCGTAGACCATACATGGTGGTGATTCGGATAGTTGATACGAGGTATCTAGATTTTTCTTTCGAACGACTCTTTTCAGGCCACCACAGGCTTATATGTATATATATATATGTATGTAGGTATATGTATGTATGTGTATGTATATATATATATATATATATATATATATATATATATATATATAGGGTGGATCAATAACTATTAGCACCTTGGATGTCTTCGAAACTAGAAGGTTCACAAAAATATTTGCTGAAATGAAATTGCACAGTACAAAAGGGGCCATCCGATAGCGATAATAGTTTTTTTGCAGGTGCAGGTACTTCGTACATTTGAAGGTCAACTCCATTTTGTTAAATGGATCGGTATGTTTTTTTTCTGTATCATGAAAGAGGAGCTTAAAACGAGTTCAACGACCTATGACATAAGGTCATAGAAAGTACAGAGAGGCGATAATACTTACAGTTTCGGTAGTAAATAAAATTACTACGTTTATAGTAAGTGTTCGAAATGACGACCATCAATATCAATACGTACGTTATTATGTACGTTTACACATTTCTTAGACAGGTACAGAAAGTACAGAAAGGCCATAATACTTACGGTTTACTTCACTGAAAATAAACACTGTTTCAAGACACTTTAATAAGTTTGCAGGATAAGATAAACATGATAAGATTTATCTTATCATGTTCACCATACAAAACGTTGTATGGTGAACGATATACACATCGGTCTCAGCCTTCGCTGAGTCTCAACTACGCTTGACGACATGCAACAAAGAATTATTACAGCCTGTGCATCAATAAGTTCTGACGCTAAAAACTTGCAAGTCAATCAATCGAAAAAAGAATCCAATGTTGCATTGATACTGAAAGTCGTCATTTTGAACACTCACTATAAACGTAGAAATTTTATTTACTACCGAAACTGTAAGTATTATCGTTTTTCTGTATTTTCTATGACCTTCAATTAACTTATGTCATAGGTCGTTGAACTCATTCTAAGCTCCTCTTTCATGATACAGAAACAAAAAAACATACCGATGCATTTAAAAAAATGGAGTTGACCTTCAAATGTCCGAAGTACCTCCACCTACGAAAAAAACTATTATCGCTATCGGATGGCCCCTTCATATATATATATATAGGACCCTGTATATATATATATATATATAATGGAAGAAATGCGAAGGGTTGAAACGAAGTGATCCCTGATCGGAGCATGTCACTATAACCCCGACTCGTTTATCGCTCTCCTTCGAAAATGCTGAGAAACCTCGATGGACTTTGCCATATATTTATACATGCATACACAGTACTGCTACATCAAAACTTCTCAAAGTTGTAGGACGGAAAATCCTCAGTGAATCTCCTATGTACATCGACCGCTTTTGACTCGAGCTTCGAGCCCGCCGGATTCTCATACTTTTTCCACCTTGCCACACACCTCTCATCCTTTCTCAGCTTATTCCTTCAATTTCGATCGCTCTCGGTACGTTGTACCCTGCGCATGTATTACACGTACGTTACACGTTTGCGCGCGTGTGTTGCTAAAACCGCAGGTGTATTCGCAAGTGCACCATATCGACAGGCTTTCGTTCTTCCTTTCCGCCCTCTTTATTCCGGACACACGCGCGTCGTTTACGCCTCTCTTCACCGCCGGCAAAAATTCTTTTCTACATTCTCACCCGCCGGAGTACATATCGCGCGTTTGTATCCATATATTTTGGAAAAAATAATGCAGCGGCCCATCGTCTCGCGCGCTGCCTGTATGCACACTTCGGGACGTACGAAAAACCTCGCGTGTAAAAAGTCTAGTGCAATATTTCACTTTAGCGTAAAAATAAAACAAGAAATGGCGCGCTTGTTTCAAAGTTTCGCACGATTTTTTTTTTTCGTTTTTTTTTTGGAAATTCAATCATTTTTCAATTTGATTTTCCACTCGGGTACACACGCGCATGAAATTTGAGAGCGGAGGTAAGAAGGAGGGTCGGATTTTCGCAGTTTTGAGTTTGTTTGGGTTTGGACTTTTGTGACATGTGAGGTGAAAAAACAATTCTGAGGAGGATCGCAATCTCCCGTTTTATCTTCCGTAAAAAGCAACTAGAGTGCTAGTCGCTTGCCGTCGGCCAAAAGTAACTGGCGAGCCACTTTTTCGCAGTCCTTAAAAAGTACCTTTAGGACAAAATTTCACTGCGAGTTCTCAAAAAGTCACTATGACATTACTTTTCCCGGTTTCAAAAAGTAACTAGGATATTACGACCCCCCCTCCCCCCCCGTTTTCGAAATGTAACTAGGACATTACTTTTCCCCCGATTACAAACAGCAACTAAAGCATTACTTTTCCCCGTTCTCGAAAAGTAGATATAACATAACTTTTCTCCCTTTTCAGAAAATAACTATGACATTACTTTTCCTCATATTAAAAAACAACTACGACATTACTTTTTCCCATTTCCAAAAGTAACTTAGACATTACTTTTCCGCGTTTTCGACAAGTTACTATGACATTACTTTCCCCTGTTTTGAAAATGTAACGAGGCCATTACTTTCCCCCATTTCAAAAAATTAATTAGGACATTACTGTTCTCCGGTTTCAAAAAGTAACTAGGACATTCCTTTTCCCCGTTTTCGAAAACTAACTATGACATTACTTTTTCCCGTTTTCGAAAAATAACTGGGACATTACTTTTTCCCGTATTTAAAAAATAACTAGGACATTACTTTTTCCCGTTTCCGAAAAAGTTACTTGGACATTCCATTTCCCGGTTTCAAAAAGTTACTAGGACATTACTTTTCCCCGTTTCAAAAAAGTAACTAGGACGTTACGGTTCTCCGGTTTCAAAAAGTAACTAAAGAGGTACTTTCAATCCACCGTGAAAAATAACTAAGGAGTTATTTTCCCCAGTTCCATAATATCAAGTAGGAAGTTGCTTTGTTCCTGACCCGCAAAAAATAACTAGAAAATTGCTGTCCTCTCAGTCTGCAAAAACTCACTAGGGTATTACTTTTCTCTAGCCCTCGAGAAGTAACCAAAAGTACCCCACTAACCAAACCTTCTTTTACCACAGTCCTCAAAAACTAACTGCGCAGTTACTGTCCCGCAGACGTCAAAGAGTAACCTCGTAGTTCCATTTTCCGAATACCTCAAAGGAAAAACTAGGGCGTTACTTTCCTCCCAACCCTCAAAAAGTAACTAGGAAGTTCCCCCCCCCCCCCCAATGTCCTAAAAAAGTAACCAGTCAGCTACTTTTTCCCCAGTGCTAAAAACGTCACTATAAAGTTCCTTTCCTCCAGTATTAAATTCTACAAAAGAAGCAACCATCGGGATCAAGTGCAAAGATCGTGGCAGACTTCATGGTCCACACATTTCCATTCCCGGTTGAAATTTTCGCACGGTGTGATCTCGCGCGGAATGGTTTTATTCGAGCGTTCGGAAACAGGAAACGAGCGCGTGACATATCGGAGGGATAAAGAAAATCGCTGCATGTATACATACCAACATATGGACGCAGATACGGCAAGTACACTTCGAAAATTGTACGTTGCATTCTAGCTCGTCGCGGGATTTACGCGGCCTTGGTACTTTCTCGTACAACAATGGAATATCTCCTGGCTCAGCCAAGAAGAAAAACATACACCTCCAGTCCACGCCGAAACGACTGGAGAAAACGTTTCTATTTCGCGTATGCCAAGTGGGTACCGTCGCTCTCGGTGCTCGACATACACATACACAATGCTCCATCTCTCCTGTTCTCTCCTGTTCTCTCTCTCTCTCTCTCTCTCTCTCTCTCTCTCTCTCTCTCTCTCTCTCTCTCTCTCTCTCTCTCTCTCTCTCTCTCTCTCTCTCTCTCGCTCTCTTCTATTTAGTCTCTTATGCTAATAGTTTGTTTTCTTTTTCTTTGTCCGCACTCCTATTATTATTATTATCATACTATTATTATAATTTTGTATTTGGTGGTTACTACTATATTGGTTGTTGAGCGACCATTCCAGTGAAGGCTTGAAAATAGCTGATTTTCACGATTTTATTTTTTTGCAATAAAATTCTATAATCAGTTCGATTTTCTTCATTTATTCAAATGACTAATATTGTACATAAAAATATTTTTTGAATATTTTAGTTTTATTTTTTATATAATTTTTTATCATTAAAATAAAGGGGTTAGGCCGCAGTAACGGGCATAAACTCATGTGCGAATTTACCAATTATTTTCGTATGAAAAATAGATTCACCCATAAAATTAAGGCGTTACCCCCACTTGTAGCGCAAAAAAAGGCCTTTTTCATGAATTTTTTAAAATAAAACTACAAAACTTTTTTAATCGATCAATATACCATCTTAAAGAACGCATCTTGAAGAACTTTCAGTAATTTTTTTATTGAAAAATATTACATTGTCTAGTGGCAAATGGCCGTCAATGAAATAATGTTTTTATATACACGGTTTGCGGTGACCAACATTGCGGCGAAGTGGATCATCTGAAAAAAAATGCGGATGGATTTAGTCTTTAATCGAAGGATTTTAAAAAATATTCATTTTTCACAAAATGGCGGACAGTCAAAGTTAATGGTTCGATTTTAACGAAAAAAACGGCCGTTTTTTGGCTATAAAACGGCCATTTTTTTCGAAAAAAAAATCGAACGATTAAAGACTACATTTTTATGTTTTAAATAAGCCTGCAAAATTTCAAGAAGATCGGTTCATTAGTGTTCGAGTAATCTTGGTCACCGACTTCAGAAATGCCATTTTGAGAAAAACGCGTTTAAAGTTTCAATTTCAGTTTACACGAAGAAAATATTTTTTTTTGTAAACTTACATAGAGTCATCTATTCCGGGCATAAAAAAAAACTGCACTTCAAATTGCACTTCAAAAAAATGCAATAAAAAAAATCGATTTTTTCTAAATCGCAAGTGGGGGTAACCCCTTAATTACACATCTATTTAGTATGAATATCAATCTGTTAGAATTTTTTTTTCGATGTACAAAATGGCCGACTACTAATATATTCTTTTGTTATCTTTTTTTAGACGTTCCGCGGTGTGACATTTAGCATCCACAATTTTTTACCTAGAACAGAAAACGAAAATTCTCGTCAATATACATTAGAATACCTAGAGAAGTACGTACGGCATTTAAAAATATTGTTTTATTCAAAAGTTGTAGGTATTTGAACTTAAAAAAAAAATTCGGTGAAAAATTTCGTTATAATTGTTTATAAACTGCTCATAAAATGGAAAGTTTTCGATTAATCAGAAATTCCGTACGTACTTCTCTGCGAAATGAAATTAGGGACATAACTTTTAAATTTGCATTAAATCCAGTGAAAATTGTTATTTATCACACCAATTGGAAAAAAGCTGTTTCGAGAAGTTTCGAGTAGTCGGCGATTTTGTACATCGAAAAAAATCTATATATATGTTCTAACAGCTTGATATTCATACTAACTAGATGTGTAATTAATTTTATGAGTGAATCACTTTTTCATACGAAAAAAAAATGTTAAATTCGCACATGATTTTATAGCCGTTACTGTGGCCTAACCTCTTAACAAAGTCGTGGTCATTTCAAAATAAAGTATCACATTGGGCGTTTTTCGACACTTTTTTGGTGAAGAAAAATGTGAAATTTTCAAATAAAGAAAAACGTTTACAAATTGACCATAGTAAATGGCGTGAAGAATGACGTAGCAAAATTTACGATGAATAGCTTGAAAACTCTCCGTCTAAAATCGCGCACCGTCCGCGCCAGATCTCACACAGCTGGTCGAATCCCTTTTTCTAAGAAAGCCTATACCGGAATAATTCGAATTTCGCGACCAAAATTCAACAGCATGTTGAGGAAAGCCCATATTTTTGGATAATGCAAAAAAAAACCTATTTTAAAAAATCTTGCATTGAAATGGTCCTTTAAGTTTTGTTTTAGCTTATTTTAAGTTTCATTAGTTCTCTTCTTCGAATAGTTTTTTCTCTGTATTCCTATTATTACTAGCATTACTATTATTTTCATTTCTTTTAATTATTATTTTTAATCTAGGTGTATCCTATCGAAGTGTTGTGTCCTATCGAATTGTACCTTTATTAGCCCGAAAGTTTTACTGGGACACAATAAACTGTATCAATGTATATGTGTGTAAGGTACCTGCGGGTAATAAGGCCTAGCTAAGGGATATTTGAAATAAAATTAAAAATATCCAATTTAATCGACAAATTTTAATTATAATCATCATTGAAGTTCAGATTCTATAAAATATAAACGAAAAATGGTAAGTTATGCCATAAACAAAAACAAAATTAAACATTTTTAAAAACCTTGATAGTAAACCTTATGTTACGATGGTAGGATAATAACGCCTACGGCTTTAACATACTTAAATAATCAAACTATACGTAATATATTTGGTATTTGAGATCAATAATCCTGTGCAGCTTTGTATGAACTCAAAGTTCCTCTTTGCACTGCTCGGACAGCGGACACCAGGACGTTTCCTGACCACAACACTCGTTTCCGAGACATCGAGATCGAGGCACTAAAAATAACGATCAATTAATTAGTAATAAATATGCGTGCTACTTATTTACATTCGTAACATCTTAAAAAGTAATGTAAAATACATTATAAAATAAACAAACTTTGCTACAAAAAGTTGGAGAATAATAAGGCCTATGGTTAAATTTATTAGGCCTTAATAACCGTCGACCACGTACGTAAGAAAAACAACACAAAAATATATTTGAACCACGATACGTTATTCAAATATTTATGATCATCGAAGCTTGAATTAATAAAGATAAAGACTGTGATTTTAGATAGATAAGTGTAATATTACAAAAAATACTTACGATTTATTCGGACCGATTTTTTATTATTGGTGCTCTCCGACTGCGTCTTATGATGGACGATGCAACACTGGCGGCGGAGAGCGGGGTATCGCGCCTCTGAAAACTTGTAGCGACATATTCGTGCAGTAGGCGCCTCTGAGTGCGGCCTTGAGCGTGAGCGGTTATTTTAAGAGGTCAGTCCACTTTGGTGCCACGAAAAAAAGCCTATCTTCGCGATTTTTTTGAGGATTTTATAAAAGATATGAATATAAAAATTGTTGGGCTTGATACATAAAGTCTTGAAATACATTTACAAAATGTTTAATTCATTTTAATTTATTTTTAAGTTAAAAAACTATAGTTTAACGTAACGCCTCAAAAATAGGTGGGCTAGGTAGCTCAATCACAACTCGGCAACGGCTTGTCTGAAACAAACAAATCAAAGTCCATTAGATTCAGTATGACACCAGCTACAAAATGACCCTCGGAAATAAAGTTTTATCAAAAAGTAAAAAAATGACAGATGAAAAACGAAAAAAGTAAAAAAACGCGTTTTTCGCAGTTTTCCGCAACAAAAAAAGAGTAAAAATAAAAATTTGAAAACCATCGAGGGTCATCTTAATGCGAATCATGTTTACAATGTGTGGTCCGAATTTCAAGAGAATCGGTTTATCAGTTTTAGAGATACGATGTAGCTAGATTTTGAAAACGTTGTTTCGAGAAAAACGCGTTCGGGGTTTATACTATGAAAAACTCTTACCTAAATTCAATCGGCAATTCCTGCACCGTACAAAATCCCTTCTGATTGCTCATCATCGTCGATTTCTTCAAGTATCGCTTGCCTTCGATTTTTTGAATTTTTCAAAGTGGACTGGCCCCTTAAATCCGATTTTCGTTACTTCGGCCTTATTAGCCGACAGGCCTTAACCCGCAGGTACCTTCATCAATCAATCGATCGATCTCTTAGCTTCCATGCTCGTTTCTTCCAAAGCCCTGTTGCTTTCTGCATTCCTCGTTTTTTTTGCCTCCACCCTTTGCGACTGCCTACCTAAGCAGAGCGAACAAATTGAATCGGTTGCTCAATTCGTGATGGCGAACGGTTTGACCTGTTGGATCGATTGGAACACTGTGGTACTTTGTTCAGCATTTGGACCGAACCAATTGCCAAAAAGCTCTCCATGTGCGAGAACCCAGCTGCCATTGACCTGCAATTGTGATCAGATCACATCAGACACCGCGTAGCATCAAAGAATGATCCCGGGCTCGGGCGGTCTCGTAGATTTGACAGGAAAGGCCCCGTACATGCACTCGCTCCGTCTCAGTCTGATGGCAACCGGTAAATTTGCCAATTTATATGTTTGACAAACATCGTGGCACGCGTCAACAAATTAAGTCGGCTATGCCGGCCACCGCCTCAAGGAGCGCTTGTATACATGTGCGCGTGGGTTGTGTCTATATATGTTTGGTTGAGCAGGTGCAGACTGTGCAGAAGCATGTACCGGAGTGCACGAGCACGACGAGAGCGTTGCCGCAGCCTGAAAATGGCCCCTACCTCCCTTTATTGCTCTCCCTCTCCCTATTTCGCTCTTCCTAGACGACCAAACGACGAAAGCTTCAAAGTCAATAAGGTCGAGGGTTGATGCCAGTGGTAAGGTAGCTACGAAAGCTTCAGGCCCAAGCTGGAGAGGAAAATATTTTCTCACTGCACATTCTTACTGTTCTTCGCACGAATCCGTGAAAAAAAAGTGAGCTACATTTATGGGGTGTCTCAAAATGACCTGATATTTTTATTTTAATATAAGGTACAAACATGGAGGTTATGTGTGGAACACAATATCCGATAAATGGCCACTTCGTCCCTGTTTGCAAACGTTCACTTTTTTGACGAAATATTCAATAACATTATGGCATAATTGCGGCCTAATTTCTTGAATGGTGGGTCCAATTGCTTCCTTGAGCTCCGCAATGGGCTGTGGATAATTTTCATAGGGTCAAAGTGGGAACAGTGGGTACACTGAACCTTTTCTGTTTCTCAGAAGTGGACATGTATATATGTGCATCTTTTTCACATTAGAACCGCCCTCGGATGCCAATAGGTTTGAACCTGTCTGGGAGTCGCTCCCGCGCAATTCGGTTGTGAGAGGTGATATTATACTATTTTTGGTGTCAAAAGTTGAAAAACCAGCTGAGTTTGTATGTTTTTTGCTTCTTTACCTATCGCAGTTATGTTCGAAGTCATTGTTCTCCCGCAATATACAGCTATATTGCGGTATTTGAGCATTGTGTGTGTTAACCTAAAAAAAATAGAAACTTGTCAGTAGCCGCTTTAGAAGAAAAGAGAGCGTCGGTACACAGTGGCTGAATTTTTCGAGGTACACAGAGGTAAGTCATAATATGAATATTTTCACGTTGTGATTTAGATAGGTACTGGTACTACCTCATTAGGTAGGTACTCATTGTTGATTAATATTCAATAAATGATTGTGATTGATCTCATAATGTGCTGTTTTTTAAATTAATTTTTCACTAGTTTACTGTACAATACTCCCCATTGTATAGAGAAAAGCACTCCATTACGTACAAGTGTAAAGTGGATCAGGGTTACTTTCTTCAAATTTTGCTTCATTTAAAAATTTTGTTTGACTGTGAAATTAGGCATGTTTCACTGTGTATGCCCTCAAGTACACAGTGGATCAAATTCCATTTCTTTAAATGGCTATTATCTCAATATCTATTGGGTTAGGCCGTTTAGTGTCTTTTAAGGCGTTACTCCCACTTGTAGCGCAAAAAAGGCCTTTTTCATGAATTTTTTAAAAGAAAACTACAAAACTTTTTTAATCGATCAATATACCATCTTAAAGAACACATCTTGAAGAACTTTCAGTAATTTTTTTATTGAAAAATATTACATTGTTTAGTGGCAAATGGCCGTCAATGAAATAATGTTTTTATATACACGGTTTGCGGTGACCAACATTGCGGCGAAGTGGATCATCTGGAAAAAAAATGCGGATGCATTTAGTCAAATATAAGTATAAACTAGTCTTTAATCGAAGGATTTTAAAAAATATTAATTTTTCACAAAATGGCGGACAGTCAAAGTTAATGGTTCGATTTTAACGAAAAAAACGGCCGTTTTTTTGCTATAAAACGGCCATTTTTTTCGAAGAAAAAAATCGAACGATTAAAGACTACATTTTTATGTATTAAATAAGCCTGCAAAATTTCAAGAAGATCGGTTCATTAGTGTTCGAGTAATCTTGGTCACCGACTTCAAAAATGCCATTTTGAGAAAAACGCGTTTAAAGTTTCAATTTCAGTTTACACGAAGAAAATATTTTTTTTTTGTAAACTTACATAGAGTCATCTATTCCGGGCCCATACAGAAGTATGGGCCCGGATACTTATACTTCAAAAAAATGCAATAAAAAAAATCGTTTTTTTTTCAAAATCGCAAGTGGGGGTAACCCCTTAACAAAATGAAGCCATTGAACACGGCTCATGTTTAGTCCAGGTTTCATTGAGATTGTGTGAACGGTTAGGCATCTGTAGACCTCTGAAAAAATGAGCCACTGATCCCACTGACCCTACACTTTCCCTTTCAGAAAACCCCAAAGAAAGAAATCCAATGGCGGCAAATCGCACGATCTTGGTGGCTAATTTGCATCGCCGCGGCGCGAGATAACACGACCATGAAACTTCGTCTGCAATAACTATGCAGTAACAATGCAGCAAATAACAATTTCTATGCGTTGCTCGATCGTGTAATTCTCCATGATGAACTCTCAATACTTCCTGATGCCAGTTGTCAAATATTAGTACTCTATGTTCGCCACAAAAAAAAATTGCGCGCAATTAAAAATGTCACGTCATTCTGAGACCAATTACGTTACAATATCGAAGTCCGAAAAAAATCCACACCTGCTCAATTATCATAGTACGTGGTTGCCAACAAAGAATGGAACGCGCAAAATTTGTGTGGATGTCATTACTGCGCATTGATTTTTCTTTTCCCTCGATTGTCATGTTGACCTTTTTCGGAGGCTGGCTACCTTTTGTCGGTAACTGTACGCAGCTTGCCTGTAGGCACACCCAACAGAAAACGGGGTTTTCCAACTGTATATTTCTTGAGTTCCAATGCATACCCTTGCGGGTTTTCACGTATGGCCTTCCCAATTGAACCCTTTCACATTGCTCCCTCTCTGCACTTCACTAATCTTACCTAACTTCCGTTGCGTCCACAGGCATCTTGAGCTACACTACACCGCATTTGCCGACGGTGCGGGCAAACTGTGGAAAACCCGTACCAGTATAGACGGCCCCATATTCTTCCGATTTTCCGATGCACAGGGGTTTTACTCAAGTATCTACACCAAGGTCTCAGAAGTATTGACCTTCTATTCGGTTTTCCTAACCATACACGGTGTCCTGTTATAAATGGATAATCCTGCAACTGTCGCTAGGTCAGATCATGTCCTACTATATGCTGGAATTTCAGTTCAGTAAAAGTCCCACGGTTTTGGAGATAAAAATCACCTGCTTTTGGTTTTTCGCATGCTATTTCTACAAATGATAACTTTTTTTAGCCGGTTTTCTTAAAAATACTCTTGGTTATTTGTTTTATCCAGTAAAGTCTTCTTTTTAACCTTAAATGTTAAGGAAACGTTATGAAAAAAGATCTCATGCAGAATTTTCATACAAACCAATTCGAACATCTGAATTTGATAGCCTGGGGTGTCAAAAAAATGTACTACGCACATCTTGCCAATTACTTTAAGGCCTTAGGCCACTCAAGAGGCCGAAAAAATAGGCTTTTTGGGGATTTTTTTTCAGAAAAACTACAAAATAAATCGAGATTACAAAAAAGGGTGTTTATGATACATATTAGTGACTGTATACAATAATTTTTTGGAAGCGATTAATTTCAAAAGTGCGGCTGTGCAGCGTTTATCTCGAAACTGCATTTTTTAATTTGGCCGGAAACATAAGTTAGACAATTTTCAACCGATTCACTTAAAATGTTGAATATATCTTGAAAAATACACTGTCTATCGAAGTACGTAGGATTTTTTTTATATTGCATAGGTAATTTATTATTAACGATTTTTTAGGCAAGTTTTTGGAAAGTGAAAAATTTGGCTAATAAATCGTCAGATAATTGTTAATAACAAATGAACTATGCAATATAAAAAAAATCCTACGTACTTCCATAGACAATGTATTTTTCAAGATATATTCAACATTTCAAGTGAATCGGTTGAAAATTGTCTGAGTTATGTTTCCGGGAAACTTAAAAAATGCAGTTTAGAGATAGACGCTGCACAGTCGCAATTTTAAAATGACTCGCTTGGAAAAAATTATTGTATACAGTCACTGATATGTGTGATAAACACCCTTTTTGTAATCTCGATTTATTTTGTAGTTTTGCTTTAAAAAAATCCCCAAAAAGCCCATTTTTTCGGCTTCAAGAGGGGCCTAACCCCTTAAAAAGTTGCTTAGTTATTGTCGATTCATATCATTTGTAGAAATGGCATGCGAAAAACCAAAAACAGATGATTTTTTTCAGAAAAAATAACATGAAGCCCAAAATCTTGAAAACCGTGACACTTTTACTAAACTGGAATTCCAACATACAGTAGGACGTGATCTGACCTATCGATAGTTGCAGGATTATCCATTCATACCAACCCGAGTCGAAATTTTCAGCCTATTTTAAAGGCCTTTGATCCTATGTCAGCCTCACTTGAGTCTGTTTACTGCTAGAAGTCCTACTATGGGCCGCCACATGCTCGTTCTTTGCTGCTTACCTCCTGCATAGGCTCTTATACTCCTACCTAACCTAGCTGAAGTCGTTGCAGCTCCTCTTTTGATTGCGTTTGGACCTATCGCGTATTTGGCTGTTTCGACGAAACGAGGGTGGGGATGGTCGCATTCGAAACAGCGGGTCTGATAGTTTTCAGTAACCGTCATGCGTTGGACTAGGAAGGACCGCGCGTTCGCCGTAGAGGGCTACTTTTCCAATGGCCTTTCCATTATCTCCACCCAGCGAACCTTTCGCATTCGCTTCAAACTTGCCCCTGCAGCTCCAGCAACTCTCCAAAGTGGAAGAAATGGATCTTGGGCAAATAGTTACAATATTTTTGATAGGAATTGCCCTCACGTATGCTTGTATACGCGGATCCCTATAGCAGACACGCATGCATACGTATAGGTACTAGTATACGTGTGTTGGTGTATGCTTAGGCATGTATGTGTGCGGGTATATACGTGTGTCTGCGCATGCGCGTATTCAGGCATATGTATCTCTATATGCATATGCGTGTGCGTGTATACGTGTGCCAATCGACGTCCTCCTTAGCGCCTGCAAGTGGAGAAAAGGGAAATTTGTTCCCGTTCTAGGCGTTAAGTAGGAGCTCATTTTATATTGAATACGAAGCTATTTTACTGCCTTTATCTCCTACCACTGTGAGGATCTGGAGGGTCAAAATAGGCTGAAAATTTCGACTCGGGAAGACACCCTGTTTATATCTATAAATATATACAGGGTGTCCCTCTTATCTCTGCCACCCGAAATAACTCGGTGATTATCGACGTCACAAAAAAATGTTTCGAACAAAAGTTGTACGGTGTGAAGGGGGCCATCAATTGCGACAATTTTTTTTTATTTCGGTGGAGACGCTAACGCACAGTGAAGGTCACCTCCACTTTCTTAAATGGAATGTTACATTTTTGTTCAACCATCTTGTGGAGCTCCTCAAGCCGCATAGAAAACATTAGCGGGTCAAAGTCGTTCAAGGTCATTCAAGGTCACCTATTAAAATGAAATACAAATCCAAATATCTCGGATCACTACCAAATATTTGGTAGTGATCCGAGATATTTAGATTTGTATCATCGATACTGACCTTGAATGACCTTGAACGACTTTGACCCCCAATGTTTTTTACGCGGCTTGAGGTGCTCCACAAGATAGTTGAAAAGAATGTACCATTCCCTTTAAAAAAGTGGAAGTGACCTTCACTGAGCGTCAGCGCCTCCAACGAAATTTAAAAAAATGGGCGCTTTTGATGTTGCTTCTAGGGGCCCCCTTAACTTCGTACAACTTTTATCTGGAACATTTTTTGGTGACGTCAATAATTACCGAGTTATTTCGGGTGGCGGAGATAAGAGGGACACCCTGTATATAAGGTTTCGTATAAACATCTACGACTTGCGAGAGCCGCGCAATAAGCGAACGATCCGCAAAGCTTTGACATTGTACGCCCGTTCGAATTATCTCGCCTTTATCATCGTCTGTCGTCGTACAAAGCGAGCGGGAGCGATTCTATTATCCCTTAACCCAGAAATTGGCGGGGGCTCTCGACGAGATACGGCGTGTGTACACATAATTCGACGAGGAAGCGCATCTGGTGGTGCCCGGCTCTCAATCAAGTATACTCGCCTGTATATAGTGAATTGCAATTACAGGTACCCCGAATTCATCCTCAGTATCTGCGACGAGAATTAAGGGCTCGGCGTTGGACCGAGATACACGCGCCGATTACATTTGCACCTGAATTATTTCCTCCTCCCTCTAGGGAAAATCTAATCGTTTCTTCGATTCCCGATAAATCCGAGTCGCATGGATAATCCGATGTACCATCGCGCGTCGCCCTTATTATTGTACGACGAGGAGAAAAACCAACAATTATCCACTGATCAATTTATTTTATGTGTATTTTTTTCCCTTTCTCTTCCAGATAAAACATTTCTCATTCTTGACGAGCCTGCAAAAATTGGGGCCCTAAAAGCAGGTCGATTTTCGATATTTTATTTTGACGAGGGTATTGGGATGACGACGTTGGAATTTTACACACAATTAAAACACAGTGTTGCCAGGTTTAAGTTTTTTTCAATTGGCAAATATTTATAAACAACGATATTATTATTTACACAAAGTACCGCCGTTGTAACCGGCTCGCAACGGTGCGGAGTAGTGCGGAGTAATTAATCAAAGGTTTTTTCTCACCGATAAATATTTTCCATTTTATAAACAAGGCCTAAATTTTTGTGAAAAATCGATGTTTTTTTCAGAAATCGCCATTGTGTCAAAAATTATTATTTTGCTTATTCCTTCGATCAACGATAAGATAATCCATTATATTAACGAAATATTTTTGGGTTTTTCATTTTAGATGATTCAGTCCAGAGATATCGTGCTTACCGCAAGACGCCTTTTTTTAGAGGTGCTCCCGGGGATCAGCTATAGCAACGTTTAAATTAATTATGTTTACAAATAAAAATGTTAAAATACAGTTAAAAGTTACCATAACAAAGGTTTTTTCTCACCGATAAATATTTTCCATTTTATAAACAAGGCCTAAATCTTTGTAAAAATAGATTTTTTTCTCAGAAATCGCCATGGTGTCAAAAATTATTATTTTGCTTATTCCTTCGATCAACGATAAGATAATCCATTATATTAACGAAATATTTTTGGGTTTTTCATTTTAGATGATTCAGTCCAGAGATATCGTGCTCACCGCAAGACGCCTTGTTTTAGAGGTGCTCCCGGAGATCAGCTATAGCAACGTTTAAATTAATTATGCTTACAAATAAAAATGTTAAAATACAGTTAAAAGTTACCATAATATGTGTACAAATTTGTACAGCAATAGATTTAAGGAGGTACACCAGCTTCATACAATGTTGCCATGCTAAACCATGGTAAAATTTCAAAATGGTGATAGATCAATAAAATTTAGTGAATATATTCTTTAGTATTATATATGTCAATACAATTTTTTTCAGATTTTTTCATTGTGCCGTTATCGAGTAATTGAACATTGAAGTTCACGTGTATAAGCATAGCGTTTTTATAGATATAGGTATATATTCCGGGTATAAGAATAAACGCTTGTGAATTATTTGTAACAAAACGGCACAACCAAAAAATCTGAAAAAAATTGTATCTACATGAATAATACTAAAGAATATATTCACCAAATTTTATTGATCGATCACCATTTTGCAGAAGCTGGTGTACCTCCTTAAAGGTCTTCTCAAGAAAAATTCTTGGAAAATCGATATTTTTGGGCCTCCTGACCCCTTAAAACTTACCTTGTACCTCCAATACATTCACTTATTTATTAATTGTTATGATTTTCATTACTATTATATATTAATAATTATATATTAATATATATTATAATAATGATATAAATATATAATTAAATATTAATAATTAGCCGATCCCCCATGCCAAGAAGGGTTGATCTGCTCCTCGGATGGAAGACCGCTCAACCGTGGCCTGCGGCTTGCCCGACCAGAGTAGGACCAACGTAATCAGCAACCGAGTTACACTGCCCAACAAATACATCATACAGTAAAGTGCAGTTACACGGGCAATTTTTTTAGCGATGATTGCCCGGCGACAGTCGCCGGAGGTAGTGGAGCAATTAGTGGATCAATCTGGACCAATTCCTAAAAACTGCTGCAATTGTTTCGGCAATATTGCTTCTGATTGCTCCATATATTCTCTACTGCTAAATGTTGCTGCTATGGATTGCCGAACGTCCAGGGAATGTGGAAAATTCAAGGCAATTTTGTATCTATCTCGTTTGTACGTATACTTTGACGACGGTCGCTCAACTTAATTGCTGGTGTATGAATCTATTGCCTAGTTCACTCACATCGCTCCATATCGCTCAATATGTTGTGGAAACATATCCAGCAACAATTGCTCCATATAGGAATCGCAGTAAATTGCTGGATGTAGTCGTGACGTTATACTTGGCTAATATTGCCCAGAATTGAGCAATTTTAATTGCTCGTGTAAGCGCACCTTAATATACAGGGTGTCCCAGAACTCAACGTCAAGCCGAAACGGGGTGACAGGATTGATTGTAACCATCATGAGAAAAATCAGAAAAAAAATCTGGGCATTTAAGAAAAACCTAGAAATTTGGTCAAACTGTAACCATTTTTCGGTTATTGTGGTTAATTTTTATTATTTTTGTTCATTTAAACTTTGGAACCGTAACCCTAAATAACATTTCTAGAATCACAGTCTAAAATAATGACACAATTGCCCCAAGTTTCCTACAATTAAGACTGTTTTTTGTTAAACTATGAATTTAAAATTTTCAAAATAGATTTTTTTTTCTGATTTTTCTCATGATGGTTACAATCAATCCTGTCACCCCGTTTCGGCTTGACGTTGAGTTCTGAGACACTCTGTATAGCACAGTATCGACAATAAATTCACTGATTCGTAATTAAAGGGTATCTCAAAATGGAGTGACATTTTAAATTACGCGCCATTATTCCTTGTGGCGAACATAGAATGCTAATTTTTGACAACTGGCATCCGGAAATGTTGAAGTTTAGTCATGGGGAATTATACGAAAGAGCAACGCATGGAAATTGTTATTTGCTGCATTGTTATTGGACAGTTATAGCAGATGAAGTTTCATGGTTATTGGGTTTCTTTCTTTCGGGGTTTTCTGAAAGGAAAAGTGTATGCCAATGATCCACCGACCATTCCGGAGCTCAAGGAAGCAATTGGACGCACCGTTGATGCAATTAGTCAAATTTCGTCAAAAGAGTGAACATTAACGAACAGAGACGAGGCGGCCATTTATCGGATATTGTGTTCCACACATAACCTCCATGTTTGTACCGTATATTGAAATAAAAATATTTTTACTTTTAAAATAAATAACACGTTTTATAAATAAGTTAAAATGTCAGGTCATTTTGAGACACCCTATACAATACTCATCGCCACTTCACGAATATTTCAGAACAGGCATCTTCTCCGTTCTAGACCCGTTAAGGGGCCAGTCCACTTTGCAGCCACGAAAAAAATACTATTTTCGCGGTTCGTTGAGGATTTTATAAAAGATATGAATATAAAAGTTGTTGGGCTTGATAAATAAAGTCTTGAAATACATTAAAAAAAATTATTCATTTTTAAGTACAAAAACTATAGTATAACATAACGCTTCAAAAATAGGTGAGCTAGGTAGCTCCATCACAACTCGCCAACGGCTTGTCCGAGACAAAAAAATCAGAGTCCATTAGATTCAGTATGACACCAGCTACAAAATGACCCTCGGATATAGAGTTTTATCGAAAAATAAAAAAATGGCAGATGAAAAATGAAAAAAGTAAAAAAAACGCGTTTTTTCGCAGATTTTCGCAAAAAAAAGAGTATAGATCAAAATTTTGAAACCGTCGAGGGCCATCTTCTTGCGAATCATGTTTACAATATGTGGTTCAAATTTCAAGAGAATCGGTTTATTAGTTTTAGAGATACGATGGAGCTAGATTTTAAAAACTTTGTATCGAGAAAAACGCGTTTAAAGTTTATACGATGGGTCGGCCGAGCGCGCTATACGCTCAGGTAGATGAAATGAGGTCTTGACGTTCAGGTAAAAAAAGAAATACTTAGAGAGCTCGGATTTTCATAAAATTTTGACACAATATTTCTGAATGTGTGTACTTTCGAAAACAGTAAAAAAACGGTTTTTTGAAATTTTCAACGTGTACTGGCCCCTTAAGGCCTTATACACACGTGTAATGGTCGGAAAAATGGAAAAGATGTTGATTGCATACTCTTTAAGTACAATATCTCAAGAATATTCTCACCTAATTTCATAAACATCGGAGCATTAAATTCGCAGTTATAGGTATCTAACGCTTGGCAAGCGTAACACGCTTGCCGTGCAGCAAGTGCAAGCAGCCACAAGAGAAGGAAAAATGGCTCGTAGGCAGTATCAAATAAATGTTTCAGAAGCTGCAGAGGATGCAGAAGGATTACTCTATGGCCCTGGAATAGACGACTCCATGTTAGTATGAACAAATTAACTTTAAATGTAAAAGAAACGTACTTGAATCTTAAACGCGATTATATCAGAATCGTCTTTTTTTAGAAACACCTCTGCAGTGGATACGATTACTAAAAAACTATTAATCCGATCCATACCAAATTTACACCACTTATTTATTATGATGATAAGTAGCTAGGGCCTGGATGAAGGATTTCGGATTTTGTGGAAAAAAAAATTTTGTAACAAAAAAACCGAAAATTGAACACGTCAAAAGGTGATTTTTTTAAAATTATGGTCATTTTTTTTAATGCAATTTTTTACAAATACTGCGTCCAGGCCCAAGCCAATGCAATATACTAATAAACTCTTTTTCAAATTCTGATTTCAGATGAACCGTTCTCGAGTTATCATGTCCACCGCAACTGGTGCTCAAAAGAAGGCGCTCCTGGAAGGCAGCTGGAGTTCCGCCATTTTGAAATATTTCTGAATAAAAAAAATGGTGCAAGTATATGAAAATATGTACTAATCGATGTTCTTCACAGTTTTTCAATAAACATTCATTGTTCCGTCGAAAAAAATCAAGAAAATCACGTCTTTTCGCCCGCTACAAGTGTACATTAGGCCTTAAGGGATTATCACAGTGTAACATTTTCAAAAAATTGATTTTTTTGCCTTATCTGATAGTATAGGCAGTTATAAATATGGACCTGACATCGCCGATGGATCGTTAGTAGACAATTTATATGAAAATTCCGCACTCGAAACTTTAAGGGGCCAGTCCACTTTAAAAATGTAAAAAAAATCGATTTTTTTACTGTTTTCGGAAGTACATACATTCAGAAATAAGGTGGTAAAATTTCATGAAAATCCGAGCTCTCTAAATATTTTTTTTTTTTACCTGAACGTCAGGGCCTCATTTCGCCTACCTGAGCGTATAGCGCGCTCGGCCGACCCATCGTATAAACTTCAAACGCGTTTTTCTCGAAACAACGTTTTAAAAATCTAGCTCTACCGAATCTCTAAAACTAATAAACCGATTCTCTTGAAATTTGAACCACATATTGCAAACATGATTCACAAGATGACCCTCGATGGTTTTAAAATTTTTACTTTTACTCTTTTTTTGCGAAAAACTGCGAAAAAAAACGCGTTTTTAAAATACTTTTTTCGTTTTTCATCTGCCATTTTTTTATTTTTTGATGAAACTTTATATCCCAGGGTCATTTTGCAGCTGGTGTCATACTGAATCTAATGGACTTTGATTTTTTTGTTTCGGACAAGCCGTTGCCGAGTTGTGATGGAGCTACCTAGCCCACCTATTTTTCAGGCGTTATGTTAAACTATAGTTTTTGTACTTAAAAATGAATTAAAACGAATTAATTTTTTTCTTGTATGTATTTCAAGACCGTATTTATCAAGCCCAACAACTTTTATATTCATATATTTTATAAAATCCTCAAAAAAATTGCGAAAACAGCCTTTTTCGTGGCTCCAAAGTGGACTGGACCCTTAAACGTGTTTTTCTCGAAATGTCGTTTTTCAAAACGGTGTACACTCTCAAAGGAAGAGTTTTCAAGCTAACCGTCCCAAATGTTGACACCACATTCTTCACGCCATTCTTTGTCTTGCCATAGAAGCTTTTTTTCGAAACCTTCATATTTTTTTAACGAAAAACTGTCAAAAAATACCCAAATTCGATACGTTTTTTTTTTCAAACCGCCGTTATTTTGTAAATTTCTATTTTTAAAAACCTCCATAGCAAGGTAGCGGCTTTCATACTGATTAATGATCTTTAAAAAAAATCGTTTCAGATAATATTTACGGCCACAACCGTGTACACCGTGACGACTCCTTTTTTCAGACATTTCCGTCCGTTAAAAAAACAGTGAAAAAATAAAAATAAACGTTTAAAAAATTATTTTCTGTTCGTCATGATTGCTCTGATTTGACATAAAAAAAATCAGACAGACTCAAAATTTCCAAAACTCTCTAGCCAACTCTAAAAGAACCCTTGCTCCATAATAAACAAATAAACCATGGTATTTCCAACGAGACAGCTCTCAACGATTTGTTTTCCCGGCTCTTTCAAGCAGATCACCATCGCTCGCTGCCCGAGTTTCCCTCGACGCTCATCCTATTGGCTTCCGTGTAAACAATTATAACGTCAAAAAGTTTCGAGTTGAAAATGAAAGAATGGTTAAGAAGGGATGGGGAAAACTGGCTTACCGCGATAGAAACTGATAATGGTATTTAATAGTAGTAAAACGGTATATTTGTCTTGCTTTAGAGGCAGCCCCGATAAAACTCGTTGATAACGAGTCCGAGATGAGAGTGTGGATAGAACGAAGAGGAGCACGGCACGTAAATTCGAAGTCTCCGCTTCTCTGTCTCTCCCTCGCGATGTGGCGCTTTAAGCACCGACGTTTCGCGTTCTCAGTACTCGTAGTGGCTGCAATTGAGAGAGAGAGAGAGAGAGAGAGAGAGAGAGAGAGAGAGAGAGAGAGAGAGAGAGAGAGACAGAGAGAGAGAGAGAGAGAGAGAGAGAGAGCCCGAGGCGCCTAACGAGCGCGGCTATGCAGGGGGTTGGCAATGGGGGAGGAAAATAGGAGTCGAGATGCACACCGTGCACACTCCTATCCGAGAGAGCAGCGTAGAGAGCGTCCGGCTGATGTGCTATGGCCTTTGGAATTCAAGGGTCGTGCTCCAAGAGGGAGTTGGTGCGCTCTCTCGAATCGCGCGAGACCGCAGGGTAATTTCCATGTGGGGTGTAATCGTTTCCGTGGCTTGACCTCTCACACCCTCGGACCATCTTTCTACCTCTCTCTCTCTCTCTCTCTCTCTCTCTCTCTCTCTCTCTCTCTCTCTCTCTCTCTCTCTCTCTGTTTCTCTCTAGCTCTCTTTCTCTCAGGGTTGTTACCCCCCCTCCTTTTACCTTGCTCTCCAGCTCTGTGGTTATACTCCAGCTTCAAGATCACCTTTCTCGCCCAACGTATATATCTCTCCTACTCGCTCTCCGTACGCAAGCCCCCTAACCGCCCTCTCCGTCGCCGTACGAGCGAACCGTACGTAGAACCGTTCGCCGAGGTTGGCTCGGATAGTCTGTATAATGGACGATAAATCACGAGTCCTTTGGAAAAGCGAGAGATAAAAAAGCATATATATATATATATATATATATATATATATATATATATATATATATATATATATATATATGTATATATATGTATATGAATATGTATATGTATATGTATCTATCTGTGTGTATAAACATACATTTGTATTCGGGATGCATATATTTCAATTATACATTTAATCATTCGTTCGCGATCACTCCTTTTATCCCTTCGGCTTATCTTCGCATCTTTTTTAACACCCACCACTCGTCGCACCTGCACCGGCCGCCAGTCTAACGATCGCTATTCTCAAGGTGACTGTGCGAAAAAACCGAGATCGGAGCATTTTTCAATTGACCTTGTATTCGGGTGATTAATCGACTTACATTTTATTTTTCATTAATCAAATGAATTTGTTCCTTAAGAGGTATACTCTTGCTTTAGACATTGATGAATGTGACATCGTGTATAGGGAAAGAGAATAAAAAACAGTGGATGCAAGTTTAAGTGGCCATGCGATGAAACGTTATCCCGTTATCTCACCCTCTCGCTCGCTGTAAGAGCATATGCATAGCTCAATGCATGAAATGCATACCTTTTGCAATCCTAGTGCACTAATATTCCCACTTGAATCTATAATTTTTTTGTTCTCTCTCTCTCTCTCTCTCTCTCTCTCTCTCTCTCTCTCTCTCTCTCTCTCCCTATTCGAGGGTAAATATGATAAATATTAGTATTGTATAACTTTTGTATGGATATTTTTCATTGTTTTGCATCAAAGTTTCTTAAAAAACAAAAAAAAATGTCTTATTTTTTTCGTTCTGGTGCACTAAAAGACTATCTGCTTACCTATCTTTTATTTTCCTTCGTCTCTCTCTGTCTCAGTTTCTTCAATATTCAAATGATGCATTTTTTTCTCAAATATAAGTTGCCTTCTTTTACCTCGGAATAATACACACTTAATCGTGAACAACGTGCTGAAAAACACGGTGCGCGCCGCCGCTGATGCGCAGAAATAAATTGATCGCGGCAAAGCGGTCAGTGGACGAACGCGCCCGCGAGCTCGGGGCCCGCTGTGCTTCATGATATCGGCTCCCGCGTGCTTATCGCGAAACCGCCACAGTGGCACGGTCACGTCCGAGGAGAGTCGTCGGATCGATCGTTTCGGTCCGCGGGACGTGATAAATATAGAAGGGAATAAAAAAGAGAGAAATTAAAAAAGGTTCGAGAGAGAGAGAGAGAGAGAGAGAGAGAGAGAGAGAGAAACGAACGAGGGATAAAAGATAAAAGGAAAAAGCGAGGATTGCGCGAATGTGGAACGTTAGCCCGCGCGGGCACTGCGAGCACGTCGCGTCCCATCGCTCTTTATGCACGCACACAGACGCCTGTCTAAACATATACAAAGTGACAATTACAAGGTGGTCAACGGTTTTTTTTAAGGTTGTTGCTAAATTATTTTTCAAGGGAAGGGGGGAGGAGAAACGATGTTCCTATGCTAATACATTGTGTGATGTCACCAGTGCCAACTTATTGCACCAAAATATTAAGGGGTTTCCTCACTTTAGACGCTAAAAAAGGCTATTTTCATGAACTTTTTTCATAGGTTTACATTATAGATGTTGATATAAAAGTTGTTACACTTAATAAATACACATTCGAAATACATTAAAAAAAATGTATTTATGTAATGTATTTTTTTTTATTTAGTATTTTTTGAACGCCTAAATATAGGTAAAAATTTTGCTAAAATTACACCTTTTTTTAACAGCTACCATTTTGTGAATGTTTTCTTTCGAAAACCGGCTACATACAACGAGAACTACATTTATACAGATTATAAAACTTTTTTATTTTTTAGACCGACCGTTGTCAACTTTTCAAACCAGCCTTTGCCCCACAGTTTTTATACGGAGGCTTTGTTATACCTCAATAACGTCGTTACCTATTCATTTTTCTAAAATTAATTTATAATGCTTCTAAAATTTCTAAAATAAATTTAAATGCTAATTTAAAATGCTTAATTACATACCCTTTTCCAAATTCCAAATAAATAATCTAATAGACAAAAAAATCGAAAAGATACGACGTCTTGTCTCCCCGTCACAGTCGGTGTCCTCCCTTTAAGGAGTCTTATCACTTTAGACGCCAGAAAGGCTATTTTCGTGAATTTATTGATACGTTTATATTATAGATATTGATATAGAAGTTGTTACACTTAATAAATATAGAAAGTGTATACACTTTCGAAATAAATTTTAAACAAGTCATTTATTTAAGTCACTATTTATAGACGAGAATGGTAGTTCAAAAAATGTCCTGAAAAAATTGTAGTCCTGCGCTATTGAATCCTGCGCTCCGATTAAATCTCGGAGATGGATCATCCGAAAGAAAAAAATCAAACGGTTTTAGAATCAGTACGTTAATGGCTATAGCGCATATCATACGATTTTTGATATATGCAAAAATAACAAAATGGAGGACATTTTTTGAAAAACCAAAAAAGAAACGTATTTTTTCACCGTTTTTGGCAAAAATAGTAAATATCAAAATTTAAAAAAAATCCTAGATATGCGCTTTAGCTATAGTTGTAAAGAATATGTGGTTAAAATTTCATAACAATCGGTTCAGGAGTTTCGAAGATTTTATCAACAAGCCGTCAAAAAACGTTCTTTCGAGAAAAACGCGTTTAAAGTTTGTTTGGGTTGCATATATACATTTTAAAAATGGTTTAATGTATTTCGAAAGTGTATTCATTAAGTGCAACAACTTTTATATCAATATCTTTAATATAAACCTATTTTAAAAAATGAAAATAGCCGTTTTCGCGTGTAAAGTGAGCAGACCCCTTAAAAGCATAATGCCACCTTACAGTTGCCACTTTGCACATATATATATAGAAAGATAATTTTGCAATCTTCAAGGACCGTTCCCACAAAAGGCACGTGTCCCCATACTCAACATTACGTCAAGCCCATGTCTTCGAACTGACCCTTGGATAAATTTAAGCGTATTTATATAAAGCTCCTTTCACGCATCCTTCTGTACCCAAAAACACCGGTCCGTCCATCAAAACTTGAAGGACCGCCCTCGGAACACCCAATGCCAACATCACGTATACCCAGTTCGAAATGTTCCACTCCCATATATATAGTATACTTATGCGTGTATATATATGTATACGGCGTATATCGTCTCACCAATAGCGAGATCCGCCACCGCTACGGGGAATATCATCGGCCGAAGCGAGCGGAGTTATTCGACTCACAGTGCAAACTAATAACGACGTTTAAAGGCTCTAATATTTCCCGCCGCGGGTATGCCGACGCTTCCAGAAGCCCTCGGGAAGGCTTTCGCACGCGAAAACTTTATATCTTATAAGAAAAGTTACCATTTCGACCCATCGCTCGCTTCTTCTTCTCCTTCGCCTCCTCTGCTTCTTCTTTTGCGTCTATTTCTTTTACTACTACGTTTCATTATATATATATATATATATATATATAATGTGTATGTGTGTTGGGTGTGTGTGTGTATGTATACCGGGTGCCCCACGTTAATGTTACACCTGATTAATCTAAAAAAATACTACTCCGATCAAGAAAATGGTACAAAATGGTATTCTAACCTAAAACTGATGAACGTCAAAACAATTTTCCGACAAAACTCGTTTTGATCTGACAAATTTTCTGGTGAAAAAAAGCGCATAGTTTCATTTTTTTTAAATCATGTCAGTCATATTAACGTCGCCATTTTGAATGTTGGACGAAAAAACATATTTTTTTTACCGTCCCCGCAAAAAAAACGTTGGTCCAAAATTCAAAATGGCGATGTTAAGATGACTGACATGTTTTTTTTAATGGGACCATGCATTTTTTTCCCCAAAGAATTTGTCAGGCCAAAACTATATAATTTTTATGTTAGAATACCATTTTGTACCGTTTGGTGTAAGTGTGCGTGTGTATGTGGGTATGAGTTCGTTTGGGTTTGTTTGACAACCGAAACAAACTCACACCCACACTTACACTAGGGATGTTGAAGACTTTACCTCCTCGTGGTACATTCTAGATAGCGCTAAAATAGTAAAAAATGGTATTCTGATCTAAAGATTAGGAACGTTATCAAGAAACTTTTGCCAAAAAAATTGTTAGTTTTGGCGTGACAAATATCTTCATGAAGAAAATGCATCATGCCATTGAAAAAACATGTCGGCCATCTTAACGTCGCCATTTTGAAATTTCCACCAAAAAATATGTTTTTTAAGTCCCCCTTCGAACCCTCAAAGTCTGATCATACTCGATATTTAATCGGAGCAGTATTTTTCGAGATAAATCAGGTGTAAGATTAAAATGGGACACCCGGTGTGTGTGTGTGTGTGTGTGTGTGTGTGTGTGTGTGTGTGTGTGTGTGTGTGTGTGTGTGTGTGTGTGTGTGTGTGTGTGTGTGTGTGTGTGTGTGTGTGTGTGTGTGTGTGTGTGTGTGTGTGTGTGTGTGTGTGTGTGTGTGTGTGTGTGTGTGTGTGTGTGTGTGTGTGTGTGTGTGTGTGTGTGTGTGTGTGTGTGTGTGTGTGTGTGTGTGTGTGTGTGTGTGTGTGTGTGTGTGTGTGTGTGTGTGTGTGTGTGTGTGTGTGTGTGTGTGTGTGTGTGTGTGTGTGTGTGTGTGTGTGTGTGTGTGTGTGTGTGTGTGTGTGTGTGTGTGTGTGTGTGTGTGTGTGTGTGTGTGTGTGTGTGTGTGTGTGTGTGTGTGTGTGTGTGTGTGTGTGTGTGTGTGTGTGTGTGTGTGTGTGTGTGTGTGTGTGTGTGTGTGTGTGTGTGTGTGTGTGTGTGTGTGTGTGTGTGTGTGTGTGTGTGTGTGTGTGTGTGTGTGTGTGTGTGTGTGTGTGTGTGTGTGTGTGTGTGTGTGTGTGTGTGTGTGTGTGTGTGTGTGTGTGTGTGTGTGTGTGTGTGTGTGTGTGTGTGTGTGTGTGTGTGTGTGTGTGTGTGTGTGTGTGTGTGTGTGTGTGTGTGTGTGTGTGTGTGTGTGTGTGTGTGTGTGTGTGTGTGTGTGTGTGTGTGTGTGTGTGTGTGTGTGTGTGTGTGTGTGTGTGTGTGTGTGTGTGTGTGTGTGTGTGTGTGTGTGTGTGTGTGTGTGTGTGTGTGTGTGTGTGTGTGTGTGTGTGTGTGTGTGTGTGTGTGTGTGTGTGTGTGTGTGTGTGTGTGTGTGTGTGTGTGTGTGTGTGTGTGTGTGTGTGTGTGTGTGTGTGTGTGTGTGTGTGTGTGTGTGTGTGTGTGTGTGTGTGTGTGTGTGTGTGTGTGTGTGTGTGTGCAGAAGTGTGGGTGAATATTCTCGTATTCCTTTCTGATCTCGTCGCCGCCTCTTCTTCTCCCGCTGACGCCTATATCCTTTTATCCCAACCTCTTCGCCATCTCTCGCCACTTTTGCCACGTCTAGTAAGTAAAGCTCAACTCTCACTGCCCTGCGGATAGGCGCACATCGGCACCTAGTACATCATATACTCCGCAGAAAAGCTGAGGAAAAAGAAATTCAAGACGATCATTAAGGCCATTTCTTATTTTTAACGTTTGCCTAATTTTTGAGTATTTAGGATAAAGAGTGCGCGAATCGGACGGGAAGAGATAACTGGCTGATGATGAACCACTACCAGCTGATCGTGATGTGATGAACTGCATCAATGCGAACTCTTTTCCGGCGGGGTTTTTTTTTACCCTTACCTTATGAGTGACGCGGGTGGATGTTTTCAGTTTCTGAAAAACTTGGTCTTGGTTTCGTTGTGGAGCTCAGTTACGAGATTTTATTTTGAAATTTTAATGGGAGTGCGGTGGAGTCGGGCCTAAAAAACAGGTCGGTGGTCGATATTTTTTTGGATTAGAGTAGTGAAGTGACGGAGTTTGTATTTTACACACAGTTGATGCATAGTCTTACCAAGTTTGGGTTTATTTCCATTGGAAAATATTGATAAACTATGAAGTTATTATTTGAACAAGGTGCAACCGTTGGGGCATGGTCAATCGGTGCAGGTTGTTCTAGTAGTTAGGGTGATGTGTGAATGAAAAATTAATAAATGGACTTTCAGTTCGGAAATAAAAATTTCTCATGGGTGGATACTTTTCTTAGTTAGTAAATTACTAAAATGGCAACCTGTAGGGGGAAAAAAGTTCAAGTTTCGAACGAAAAAACAATTTTGAGGCGGGACACCAATGTAACTGGACAAAAACTCGATTTTTTTGTATCTTCTCAAAGTATGAATATTGAAGAATATATGAAACAATGTTTAAGTTAAAATAATAAAAGGCCTGGCCAAAATTATAACAAAAATATAACAAAGCTATAATTGTCCGATTTTCAATTTTAAAAAACCAAAATTTTCGTAAATGCCGTAGCCATCGTTGTGCGTAGCCGTTTTTTTTTAATCAGTATTTCTTAAGCCCCTGAATCTAAGCAAAAAACTCCGCTAAAATTACACTTTTTTTAACACTAGTCATTTCGTAACATTTTTTTAAACACTAGTAATTTCGTAACATTTTTTCGGAAGATGGCTGGACGTAGCCATCTTCCGAAAAAATGTTACGAAATTACTAGTGTTCAAAAAATGTTACGAAACTACATTTATATAGATTTAAACACTTTTTTCTTTTTCATTTTTCAGACTAACTACTGTCAAGTTATCGATCCAGCCGTTGGACAACATTTTTTATACAGAGGCTCTATTATACCTCAATAACGTTGTTAACGTTTTATTTTTTTAAATAAAAATTTACAAGAAAAAAGTTCAATGTATACATAACAACATACCTTTTTTCAAATCCCAAATAAATAATCTAGTAGACAAAAAAGGCCTTTTTCGGCCCGTCACGGTTGGTGTCCCCCTTAATAAATTGTTATTAACAAATGGATAGACATATCAGCCGGTCATACCATAGAACATGTTATGTCTTAGAATGCCGTGTGCTCATTTGAAGTGAATCGGACGAATACATGGTGAGACACGACTGATGAAGTTTAATAAAACCGTTTCTAAAAAAACGCAAAAGAAAAAAATTAATGTTCAGTAAAATTGACAATCAAAATAGTATAACTGCAAAAAAGTCCCTTCCTCAAGTCATTCATCATAGGCGCAAGTACTTGAAAGGTACATAAATGTAGATTTTTAAAAATATTAAACATACATTTTAAGAGCTTGACATTTTTTTCAAACATTTTGGAGTAGTATAAGTACTTATGACGTTTGACGCCTCAAGCTTTGAAAATTCACATTTCATATTTAAAAAACATCTACATTTATGTACCTTTTGAATACTTGCACCTATGATGAGTGACCAAGGGAGGAACTTTTCTGTAGTTATACTGTTTTGATTTTCATTTTCACTGAACATTATTTTTGACTTTTTAGTACAGTACATTTAAAATAAAAGCTTACTTTGAAAAAAAATGTTTACGTTTATTTTATTTTGTAGTTTTTAGTATTCGAATTTGTTTATTTATTTGCCATGCCAGACCCCTATGCCATTCAGACATCGGCGTAATAAAAAACCTTGCCTTAGGTTATAAAGGTTTCGCTAGAGACTTTATAATAGTGTAATTATAAATAGTGCTCAAATCAACAAAGTTAATGAGCCCAAACGCGATTGTTCTACCATTTGCCATTAGGAAATTTCAGTTCCCACCTCCCACCACCATTATCAGACTCTCGTTATCATGTGTAACGAAAAGTGCTCGTGATAACAAAACAAGTAGCTCCACGGTACCATATTAAGGCGTTATACGCAGTTGCAAGGCCAAGAAAAGTAATTTTTTCCCGATTTTTTTCTGGAAAAGGATTTTATTTGGGCAAAACGAAAAGTATTAGGCACTGTAGTGGCATCTTTTAGCTTTAGATTGGCATTTTTTTATTTTCAAAAATATTCATTAACATTGCTCCTGTAGGAAGTCTTCTGGAGGTCCCCGAAAAAAAAGTGTCTGGCGGTGAGCAGAATATCTCCGATTTGGATTATCTAAAATGAAAAAACCAAAAAGATTCTTTTAGGGGATAGATGAATCCAGGTACTGATCGAAGGCATAGTTGAAATTTTAATTTTTGACACAATGGTGGCTCCGGAAAGAAACAATTTCGATTTTCGACCAAATTTTTTTCGTTAAATCGTTGAAAAAAAATAGAAATAATTATCGGAAATCTTATTCCTTCGATCAATACCTGAAGAATATATCTGACAAGGTTGCGTTAAAATTGCAGACCGATCGGTTGAGCCGTTTTTGACAAATCGTGCTCACCGACTTTGAAAACACCGTTTTGAGAAAAACGCGTTTGAAGTTTCTCGGACGCTCGGAAACGCGCTCCGAGCGTCCTTACAAATATGTGTGTATTTCCGAGAACATTCGCTGGATCCATTTGAAATTTTCAGTGAATATACTCACATATTTGTACATTCCGAAAATGCAATAAAAAAATCGATTTTTTTAAATTTCTAACTGCGTATAACCCGTTAAAATATTGTCACCACATTAAAGCATTGTCACCGTAGTTACATAGATATGCCAAATTTCAGCTCATTCGGATGCCAGCAAGTGCATGAAAAATGGATTACAAATTTTGAATCGGAAAGACAGACATACGAACGAAGCATGTTAAATAAACGCTTGTAAAAAGCGCAGCGAATCGCAGCGAGACAGTTCGCCATACCGTACTGGGCGATCTGACCCTTCTCAAAAATCGTCCAGTCGTTTTTTAGAATTTCTACAAAATCTTTGTTGCAAACATTAACACCCTAAACTATTAAACTACTTATTGAAAAATCGTATTTTTTAATTCTACGTTTACAAATCCTTTGAATAATTTTTTTCTCTCTTGATCGTTTGCGTCTGAAAGAATCGAGATATTTTTTCGTGCTCCCTCAAGGACAGCAACAATCTTCCCAAGTGAAGTTCGAACTCTGGTGCAAAATTAAGCAAATTGGTACTTCAAACGTCTCGCACGGAAATTCGAAGAATTATTCAAAATGAATAAATCACAAAATTCTCGCAACTCAAACAAAAAAATTCTCGCTCTCTCACGAATATACGTTTACATTTCACATTTGCATAGTCGTGCGGTGCTCATTAACAACGGCTTACACGTGCCGATTTAATTTTAATCGGCTTCTTTTTTTTCCCTCCTTTTTTCCCGGAATGTTTTTTAATTACCGAAAACACGGTATAATGGGACGGGAACGAGTGCTCGGTGCGAATAAATAGGTGGGATCTTTTTCAATGCACCTTCGCAAACGTGCCGGACCGCACCAGGGACTCACGCGCGCAGACACTCGATCTCCCCGCCATTTCCCTCATTCGCCCTTTTCATTCCACCGGATATAATACAGCTTTAATTTCCGGATTATAAAATCCCACTTGACGGGCGCGCGCGTGCGCGGACCCGTGTTGGACGCTCACTCCCCGGCGCCGGCCCCCTTAATTTACCGTTCCCACGCGCAATGCATCGCTCTTGTATGTATACTGGCAGCTCAAGAGTATATGGATATGTGGGTGTGCGTGCATGCGCTTTGGCATTCGAGGGTGCGATGCTTCACAAGAGTTCGCACAAACTCAGCTGACGCGTCGAGTAGCAAATTACTTATCGCTGTCCGGGTCTCTCTCTCTCTCTCTCTCTCTCTCTCTCTCTCTCTCTCTCTCTCTCTCTCTCTCTCTTTCGCCCTCCCTCTCACTCGCTCTCTCACTACGGTTATCAATCAGAATAATCTTTTCGTGTATATATCTATCGTGGTTCAACTTCAACAGAAAACTTCAGAATTATTGCATTTCCATTTTCTCTCCTCGCTTTTTTTCTCGTTAGTATGCAACCTTTCTCTCGCTCTCTCTCTTGGCCTTTTTCTTCTTCTATCTCCGCCTTTCTATCTGTTTTGCGTTGTTTCCTTACGTTTAAAATTGCACTTTTGTTTTATATCGTTTCCTTATTTTGTATTTTTATTTGTTGTTTATCTCGTTTTTATATTTCACCTCATCGGATTTTTGTGATTTATCTTTTTTTTTAAATCAAATGTTAATTTCTTGAAGTGTTTTGTTTGTTGGTTCTCATTTTTGTTTCTATCTTTATGCGCCAATAAACCCGAGATTTCATTGGGGCATAGTGAAGATTAATCAATCAATTGATATATCTTTCTCCGCTTCTCTCCTTCTATCCTTTTATGTATATGTCGCTCCCCCCTCTCTCTCTCTTTTACTTCGTTTCCTTAAGTTTAGAATACCCCTTTTGTTTCATATCGTGTCTTTATTTTGTATTTTCATTTGTTGCTTGTCTTGTTTTCATGTTTTACCTCATCGCATTTAATACTCTTTATTATATTTTTTGTAAAATTTCAATTTCTTGAATTTTTGTTTAATTATTTTATTTTTATGTCTGCCTTCATATTTAACCGGGATTTCACTGGGGCATAATAAACATTAAGGGGTTAGGCCACAGTAACGGGTATAAAATAATGTGCGAATTTAACAATTTTTTTTTCGTATGAAAAAGTGATTCACTGATAAAATGAATTACACATCTATTTAGTATGAATATCAAGCTGTTAGAAAAAATATATATTTTTTTTTCAATGTACAAAATGGCCGACTACTAATATTTTCTTTTGTCATCTTTTTTTAGGCGCTTCACGGCGTGACATTTGGCATCCACAATTTTTTACCTAGAACAAAAAACAAAAATCCCCGTCAATCTACATTGGAATACCTAGAGAAGTACGTACGGAATTTAAAAAATATTGTTTTATTCAAAAGTTGTAGGTATTTGAATTGAGTTGCAGACATTTGAATGAATTTTCAGTGAAAAATTTCGAATAAAACTGCTTACAAAATAAAAAAAATTTCGATTAATCAGAAATTCCGTACGTACTTCTCTGCGAAATGCAATTAGGAACATAACTTTTAAAATTTAAAGTGAATCGAGTGACAATTGTTAAAGTTATTTGTGACCCCAATTGGAAAAAAGTTGTTTCGAGAAAAACGCGTTTAAAGTTTTAGGTACTCTATGGCCGTGCCAGAGGTGGGCTTACGTTATACGCTCAAAGTCGGTGAAAAAAAATTGTTCTTGCTATAAATCGAATAGTAACTTATTGTTATGATGACAAAGCACCGTTTTAGCGAAAAAAAAATTAATTTTTTGAAAATTCTCCTGTCGCCTTACCCCTTAATCAATCAATCAATCTATCGTTCTCACTTTTTCTCTTTTTCTGTATCTCTTTCTCTCTCTTCGCTTCTCCCTCTCTTCCATATACTTGATCGCGCAGTCCGTCTATTTTCGAAAGCGTATCCAGGTGCAATCGAGACGGTGATCCCTGCTATATAACTCTCGATGCCGTTCGGTGAAAAACCACCGGAGCACACCACGAAAAGATCAGACACGGAGGGAAATAGAGAATAAGGAAGAGAACGCTAAAGACAAAAACTTCGGAAAGCGTGGACCAAAAGTGCCAGTCTGGGCGGTGCCGCCCCTCTCTCTCTCTCTCTCTCCCTCTTTCTCCCTCTCTCTCACCCGCGCTCTGCCATGGCACGATAAGATGCGATAGGAGAAGAAGAGCGGCCAAAGAGCGAGAGGGCATCCGAAGGGATGGGAGCGAAGATGCAGAGCTGAAAAAAAAACGCAGATTCCGCGAGGGTGAATACTACTCCCGGTGCTCTCACTTGGTTAAGAAAGGCGAAGAAAAACATCTTTATCGAGCAGAGACACTCGGTGAAGTTGGTCAAGAGATATAGGTATCTGTGTATATATATGTACACACACACTCAGACACACACACACACACACACACACAATTATATATATATATGTATGTATGTATGTATGTATGTATGTATGTATGAAGGGTGGAAACTCTAAGAAGTTTCGAACTTGGACCATTTAGTGTACCCATGCCTCGGTGGTCCGCCCTTATACCTGCAGAAATATTCAACGCGTACTATAGTACAAATACTATATTAAGCATTACATCGCGTCCTGCTATATACTATATACAATATTTGGCAATACATATCCACATAGACATACCCAAGTACACACACATATATATATATATATATATATAGTAAAAGGATATTTTGAAGCCATTACATCTATACAATGTGGTCTATCAGCACACCGGGCCATTCTGGGAACGGTCCTTAAATTATTTTAAGCGAATCATTGATTTTGGAGACCTGAAAATGGCCCTTATACAAATATGGTTACATTTATCTGAGGGTGCTTTCAAGGATATCGGAGCTTACCGAAAAATGAATATGGGGACTGCCTGCGAGGACTGTCCTCGAAACCGAAGGTCTTCGAAGCCGTCGTCCCCCATAGATATGTATACGGGTATACTATAATACATGTATGCCTTTTCGTACAGCTGTACAGTATATACAAGCAAAGTAAAATACATTGACCACGTGCTGCGTAACGACCCGACTGCTCTAATTTTCCTCCTGCTCTACGAGCCAGGATGATTTTTTTTTTTTCGTTTCTTTTCGATCTCTTTTTTTTCTCGTCTTTTTCCCCGTCCGTTCTTGCCATTTTCCCGCAGCGAAAGAGCGGAGCGAACGATAAGAGAGAGAGAAAGAAACTCAATTTCAACCGCTGTGGCGCCGGCTACGATGTGAGAAGGCAACGAGGGCGAACGCCGAGCACCGCGCACACGGGGCTGTAGACGAGCCCGCGGTAAAGTTCTTGATAACAACCGGGGTGTCGAGGCGAAAGTAAGAGGGATGAAAGTTTCTATTTTTCATGTTTTCCCAGATATGAAACGATATACAGATGTGTGTGTGTATGGGGGTGGGTGTATGTAAAAAAAGGGGCCGCTACCACCGCACTCGGGTGCTACAATTTTCTTATAAAATTACTTTTTATTATGCACGCACTCGCGTATATATGAGGCACGAGCTTTCCATGGTCGGTCAGTGCAGGCGGGTATAAAGATACGTACTTTGGGCTCAGCGTGCGCGGAGTATTTTTTTTTAACACGAAAAAAAGCTATGCAAATTGTCGGTAGGTACAGTAAAACTTGGACAATTTTTCAAGTTTTTTCGGGTTAAAAAAAAATGCGTGTCGCGAGAAACTTTGATGACGATTTTAACGACGAAATGATTATGATGAGCAGCTTTTTCCGCGGCTTGGCTTGCGTGAATGTCGAAATCGTGTTGCAAGTCTGCGGTGGGAATGGATTCTAAAGGCGTGTCGTGATAAAGGAGCTGTCACTGCAAAAGCGAATGTGTTGTTTTTGCACACTTTAGGTGTGTAAATGGCTGTTTAGGTGTGTAAATAACACGGATGCGTTCAAACAACACACTTACGTGTGTTGTTTTCTTACACACGTCAAAACGTGTGAAAAGTGTCTGCAGCCTACACACTCAAAGTGTGTAAAAACAACACACTTATTTTCGCAGTACTGTATATACAGGGGATGCGTCGGTATAATGAATTTAACAACAAAAGCTTTTTATCGTCAAAATATATGCATTAATTGAACTGAACTCAACAGTACTTATATATTACTCTGTAGTATGTATTAGAGGTGTCACTGTTTTTCTTGTCTTCGCATAGCCTAGGTTATCATACAGCTTCACGATGACGGCCGCTTTTTGCTTGTCGGTGATGGCCTCGGAACAAAAATACGTCGCTAAAGATTCAATGCAGCTATCGAGGTTTTGGAAAATAGATTCCAATTTCAGGTTCTTCCACGTGACAAACTCAAAAATGATCTATAAATGAAACAAAAAGTTAAGACTAAATGTGGTCTTAACTTTTAACTAGAGGACCGCCTTAACAATTAAGGCGGTCCTCTAGTTTCTCGGGTCGAAAAAATCGATCTTTTTTCTTCATAAATCACATCTACAACATGTGTAGAAAATGTGTGCCAAAGGATTTTTCGATATTCGAAGTGGTTCACAAGTTACGGCCCTGGAACAGAGCTGGTATACGGAGCAGGTATACTTTCAAACGCGTTTTTCTCGAAACACCATTTTTCGAAACGGTGACCACGATATTTCAGAAACTACTGCACCGATCTTGTTCAAATTTATACAGCATCTTTAATATGTTATAAGCCAGCGATTGAACTAGGATTATCATGATTGCTTCGATAGTTTTTTTTCGTACGAGCGAAAAACTTAAGAAAAAATGAGTAAAAAATAGAATGTAATTTTCAAAAGTGTATAAAAAAGTCAATTTTTGTAATTTAGAATTCACTCTATTTCAATCGCTAGTCTTAAATATGAAGATTAAAATTCCGTTTGGCTTTTTGATTTCAGATAAGCAGAACAGCCGCAATCTTGTTCACCGTCAAACACCTCTTTTACTCGATGTCTTCCTGTCGGCCACTATAACGTTTATTCTATTATATATTTTGACTTCAAAAAATTTGTAAAGCTTATTTAAATGTTAATAAAGATTATGCAAAAACAATGAGATTGATTGTTTCGATGCTTTGTCCGTAAAAAATTATTGAAAAAGCCGTAAAAAAACAGCCGAGAAACTAGAGGACCGCGTTAACCGGTGAATCAATCGATGTCAAATCAACTAATGAGTTTCACGCGATGCCGTAACCGAGGTGATTTTAAAAATATATGATCAATAACTCGCAATTAAGACACTTAAACTGTGTTGCTTTTTCCCGTCTTATTTTTGCTCGTATGTTGCTATCCACGTGTGTTGTTTAGTCCAATGTGTGTAAATATGCGTCTTGTAAGATTCGAATAAGCGTGTTATTGATGGAGACAGCTACGAAAGTTTGTAATTGCAACGCATAACGTGTTACGAAATGCTCAAGTGTGTAGAATCAACATTGCACCGCGTGTCTAGCCTTTATGTTGCGTTACTTCTACATACTTTGAACACACATCAAACATGCCTAGTTTATGCAGTGTGCATAAGCCCCGAAAAACAGGTCGGTTTTCAATATTTTTTTTCTGACGGGGGTTTTTAGATGACTAGGTGAAAATTGTACACACAATTAGTACATAGTCTTGCCGAGTTTGACTGTTTTTATTGAAAAATATGGATGAACAATGGAGGCATTATGATTTAAAGAAAGTGCCGCAGTTAACAAGAAAACCTTAGTATGACGAATTTTTGAAATTTTGAAAATTGCAGAATTAGGAAGCTGAATAAAAAGCGATCAATATCCTACTACAAAAGAACTTTAACCATTTGTTTCTAACAAGTGGCTGAACATATCAAAGTATCATCTGGTCATACGATAAAAAATGTTATAACCTATGCCCTGCCCGAATTTAAAAATCGGACGAATAAATTTCGTGATAGGAACTACATCGTTCATAAAACATAGTTTTGAGAAAATCGCAAAGGAAAAAGGGTGAGTGGCATCAGTCCGCCGTAGTGCAGTGACCTCTCTGACCTTCCGCAAAAGGTGCCATGATGGGGTTAATTCTTCGAATTTTCACAAAATATTTGTCGCAACTCAAAGTTAAGGTCCTAACTTGTAAAAGAATGCAATAAAAAATCGCACTTATCCAATGTCAAGCTCATGCAGGTTCCTCCAAACAACAACCGCATATGGTCACGTTCTACCCCACAGATCCGACGAAACAACGTGCAGATAAAACCGCGTTTATCTACTTTAGAAATGCCTTTATTTTCTCACACCAAAGGCCTGGGCGCAAAGTATCCATCTTTTTCACGCCACCTTTGCTCGAACATCCAACCAGACAGACCAATTTTCCAAAAAGATAGCCATCGTTTCAGCATCGCTTTCTAACCCTACCGGGTTGATTCCAACCTGAAAAAAACTCATGCCAAGACACTGCATGCCCAGAAATTACTACCATTAGTAAAGCAATCATTGTCTTTGCTAAAGCCCAACATTTGGTTGTCCATTCCTAGTCGGCAGATCCGTGAACTGCCTCCAAAAAGCCCAGAACGATCTTCGACCGTGTTGAATATGCACAACAAGACATACACAAACATAAAAATTGATCGCCGCACGCTGAAACAAAAAAGTTCGCGTCAATCAATTATCTCCGAATAACCAGCCTCATATACAAGCGACCAGGTCGACCCACGTTGATAAAACAAAATTACAACAAAAAAAAACAAAGTAACACCCCGCTGCGCATAGTAAAAATTTCAGGCCCTCAGCTTTCCCTCGTGGCCTGGGCGCGATGCTCGTGCAGTGTTCCCTGTCTTCTTATTGTTATTCCTAACGTGGCTTGCGTCATTCTGAAAAGCTGTCGGATGGAAACATGCGGAAGAGTGTTGGCGATGTCGCTGATCGTTGGCATGTCACGATGGGGTAGTGAAAATTGCACGACGAGAGAGGGAGAGAGAGAGAGAGAGAGAGAGAGAGAGAGAGAGAGAGAGAGAGAGAGAGAGAGAAAGGGAGAGATAAGAGAGAGGAGTAAAAGAGAAAAAGAAGTCTTGGCCTCCAGACCAAGGTACGAGAAGTGATCCCAGAAGGAAGACCACCTCCTAGGGTCGAAGAGCCCCACGCTAGCGATGCGCTTATTTGACACCCCGAGCGACAAACGGCCAGCTTATTACCTTTCTCCCCCCTCTCCCCCCAGGAATAGCATACCATCGACGTGCCGTTTCGAAAGGCCCTCGTCGTCGTCGTCTCCGTCTTATACCCCGCGTCGCGAAGTGCCGCGAGAGTGCGGGGGAGACAACCCCGCTGATACTCGATCTTCGAGTTCCTTGCAACGACATCGTCCATCGATTTCTCCTTATCTGATCGCTCCTCGAGGGATCTGATCGCTCCCTCCCCTTTGTGCTATCAAACGTTATGTATATGGGGAAGGTGATTTTGAAGAAATTGAACTTCGAAGACCGTCCCCATAGTAGATGTTATTGTACCCATACGCAACACTACATAAACCCGAATGTCTTCAAAATGTTCTTCCCACTCACTCACATTCTCTCTCCCTCGCGCTCTCTCTCTCTCTCTCTCTCTCTCTCGCTCTCTCTCTTACACACATATACATATATTGTGCAAGAGCATGGATGCATTCTTTTGCAAGGCTTAGGACAGGAACGGGTAACGAGTTTTGAAGATATTCGAATTGATGCTGGCCATAGGGAACATCCTCCAAGAGAATGGACACGAGGTAGACCGTATGTCGCCAATGGCGGACCCAGGGGGATGTGCCGTGTCTCATCTCGGATGGCCCGTTTACCACAAAATCCTCATACGGTCATCCAATTGTTGTGTCACGGTATTTCACGGATACGTTATGTAACCAGTAGGTGCATAGTGTGCGTATGCATGTATGCACGTAAAGCCCTATAACGTATGAGATCGAAATTCATATCATGTTGCGCACGCCATGCTGCAGCGGTTTATCGTCACGATTAAGAACCCTCATATGGTAAGTGAAGTATATCGTATACTTCGAGCATCAAAAGTTGTTACGCACAGGTATCCGCAGACATCAAATATACGAGTGTCATATACATGCAGGAAACACGGAACGAAAAAAAGCAGTAGGAGGAACTTTGCGAGGTATTTTATTTCGCTTGTGTACAGTGTCTCAAAATGACCTGACATTGTAATTTATTAAGGGGAGGGTAGGGGTTTCAGCGTAAAAAAAACACTTTTTTGCGAATTTTTTTCATCTATATGGATAGAGTAAATTTATTGAAACCTTTTGTATATTGTTAAGTGTCGTTTCAAGAACATTCTGTGGAATTTGTACGCGAAAATATTCACAAACAAGCCGGTGCCGCGTTATTCTCGAAACCACTTTTTCAAAGTCCGTGTTCACTGCCATTCGAAAACTACATGACGGATTTATTTCAAACCTGGTACACACTTTCTACATTTAAAATACCTCCCCCCAACGGTTAGTGTGAGATTTTTTTTACATTGAGGGGGTTTTCCACCCCCAAAATGGCGGAATTTTTCGTGAAAAATAGCACTTTTCACTTTACATTACCACCAAAAATTTAGAAATGAAAAAAAAACAAAATTATCAAAGACCGTTGGGGGGAGGATTTGATGATACTTTGACTAAATTTTAATGGTACTTGATTTCAGATAATTTCTAGCTGAGATACAGTGAACACCGCAAATCGTGTTTTTCCAAAGGCGTTCTTGGAAAAGCTTTGTCACCGGCTTGTTTGTGGATATTTTCGCGTACAAATGTCACGGAATGTTTTTCTAATGACACTTAACAATGTACAAATGTACATAGATGAAAAAAATTCGCAAAAAAGTGTTTTTTCTTCACGCTGAAACCCCTACCCTTCCCTTAATCAAACATATCGTTTGTTTGAAAAGTACGAATATTATTGTTTTAATGTTAGGTACGAACATGGAGGTAATGTGTGGAACACAATCTATCGATCTATCTATCTATCTTCTATATTTATTATTATTATTATTATTATATATACAGGGTGAGGCACATCAAGTGTTACAGAGCAATAGCACTCAAACTATTGATCATATCCAAAAATGTTTCAGACAAAAGTTTCAGTGTTCAAGGCCGTCATACTGGGCCACCCCATTTTTTAATCGGTGCAAGCGCTGAAGACACGCCGAGGTCAACTCCACTTTTGTAAATGGAATGGTACATTTTTTTCAACCATCTTGTGGAGCACCTCAAGCCGCATAAAAAAACATCAGAGGGTCGAAGTCGTTCAAGGTCATTCCAGGTGAGTATCGATGATACAAATCTAAATATCTTGGATCAAATAAAATAAAAACATTGAAGCAACAACAATAACGTTGCATTGTACCCTCGCACAAATATCAGACGAACATAACGTTCACGTAACGTTCGTTTTCTCGATCAATCGATGGCAGCATCCGAGCTTATGACATCCCTAATTATCCGCGAGTATCCTCCAAGTTTCGATATAGTACGTATGGAAGAAGGACACGATGTTCGATTAATCCGGATGTGGTTATCGCACTTGGCAAATACATTTGACCATATAAGAGCGAACCGTGAGGTCTCTGTACTACACGAGTTTCAGGTGAGGTCTGAGCACGTTTCAATCCTCCCCCCTGACAACTCCACCTCTTTCGCCTGTCTCCCTCCCGTCCTCGTCGCTGCACATACATAGCCATGTACGAGTGCTAGAATATCCGGGATCGGAGGATGCCGCCGCGAGACCTAGATGCCTCCACAGTATCCACAACGATATCGACCTTATCGCGCCCACACGGATTATCGTGTTAATCTCGTGTACACGTGTGTACCCAGTGTGCATCACAACCGGAGTATATGGCCGATGGAGGCGTTCGTTACCGCTGCTATATTGCCAGTTATACGACGAGGTCCCTCGATTGCTCATCTTCATTTATGCCCATGCAGAAACTTGTTGGGGAGTCCCGTAATCCTAATATATCCCTATACACTGCAAAAACAAATGTGTTGTTTTTACACACTTTAGGGGTGTAAATGACTGTAGACACTTTTTACACGTTTTAACGTGGGTGAAAAATAACGGTGTGAAAATAACACGGAGAGATGCGCTCAAAAAACACACTCACGCGTGTTATTTTCTTACAGACGTTGAAACGTGTAAAAAGTGTCGACAGCCATTTTTACACACTCAACGTGTGTAAAAACAACACTCTTATTTTTGCAGTACTGTATATACACGGGATGCGTCGAAATAATAAATTGAATGACAAAAGCTTTTTGTCGTCAAAATATATGCATTCATTGAACTGAACTCAACAGTACTTCTATGTTACTCTGTACACTGAGAAAAAAAACCAATTGAATCAAAAGAATACATTGGTTGATCCAAATTAATGTGCTGCTGCAGAGTGCCACCGATATGTGATATTGTTACAATACTATAAAATATTGGAAAATGTGATTGATTTAAATAACATATTATTTTATTTGAAAAAGCTCTTCTGTTCTCTGAATATCTACATTATCCTTCAAATAAAATTATATTCTATTGAAATCATTCTGTATACAATCCGTAGATGTATGGATGAAATAATTGAGCGGTTGCTACAACATTTTTTATTTCGTACAAAATATAATCAATAGAATTAATTATTTCTTTACTGCATCGAAACGAATATACCATGGGACGTAAGTTTTTCAATTTGTTTTAAATCTTAAATAAAAAATGACCATTAGGATGATCATCCACGATAATAGTGGAGAGAATATCAGATATCCAATGGAATATCCATGGAGAGAATATCAGATATTCAGGTGATAAGAACAGATACTACACTTTGATCTTAGCCACAGGCCAAGAAACTATTCTCTTTAGAGTTTCTCCGGCGTTTAAGGATGTATGGCAACTAAGTTATTTACTACTGTTCGAATTGAAACTCACTGATATTGTAAAGGAAAATATCGAGAACTTTTTGGAATTAAAAAAACAAAATTTGCCCACGTGAATGCTGAGATAAACGAATTCAAAGTTGGGTCATTTAACACGGGGAACATAGGACTGTACGTCCAAAATTCCCTTTACATTGGCAAAAAAGGTATTTCCGGAGTACTCTTTTGTAAAAAAAAAAACTTTTGTGCGGTAAAAAAATCGACATGTGCCCATATATTTTGCGAGATATTGCGAGTTAAATGGGACGGTTTTCGTATTTCTTTAGCTCGTATGTCGTAACCACGACAACGTCAGGGAAAACGTACATCAAATCAGCAACTAAATTTGCAGTTAAAAATTGAAAATTCTTCTTTCTGTACCGCATGTTTTACTTTGAGCTGTGGTAAATCTCCTTTTTAGCTTCATTGAATACTACAATTATTTTATTTAGTCTTTAAATGCGATTTTTGCAAATTGCATAATCAGTTCTGTAACGACTCTGCAGTAGCTGCCATACATCCTTAAGTAGATTTTCGGTTCGCGCTACACTTACGAGAAACGAGCGCGCGTGCGGCTTCTAGCGGTTACTCCGAGAACTACGGGTTTCCTCACACCTATAATTTCGGTGGCGCTCGGCCATGATTTGGTTGAATTTTGTCAACCAAATGCGCAAGAAACAAATTTTATTTTCGCATAATTTTTTAACCAATTCAGACATTTGCTTAATATTTTTCAATCAAAATAAAATATTAATATTTTAACGGATAATGTACTTGGAAATCAATATCGGATATGGTGAAAAAAATAAAATAACATATTTACTCAATAGAAATTTTATCTGATGCAAACGACCGAAATTCAATTTTTCTTGTGTACTCGAATCAACAATATTCATGTTATGAATTGAAACGCTTTTTTTGTTCGTTGCAGAAAATGCATTCAAAACTATATAATTTGTTCGCGATAATTTTTTAGATAGTTTCAATAACATATTGTTCTCGGCTAACAATAAATCTTTTGAATGAAAAAAAAAACTTTTACTTTTATCATGTTATTAAAATCAATAGCGTTTTGTTTGGACTAATAAATTCGATTATTTACGCCAACAATTTTACAATTGAATCAACAAAATTTAATCCGATAACACCAATCATATTGGATCAATGATTTTTTTTCTCAGTGCAGTATGTATGGGAGGTGTCACTGTTTTTCTTGTATTCGCATAGGCAAGGTTCTCATACAGCTTCACGATGATGGCCGCTTTTTGCTTGTCAGTGATGGCCACGAAATAAAAATACGTCACTAAAGATTCAATGCAGCTATCGAGGTTTTAGAAAATAGATTCCAATTTCAGGTTCTTCCACGTGACAAACTCAAAAATGATTTATAAATGAAACAAAAAGTTAAGACCAAATGTGGTCTTCAATTGACCGGTTAATCAATCTATGTAAAATCAACTAATAAGTTTCACGTGATGCCGTAACCAAGGTGATTTTTCAAACATATGATCAATAACTGGCAATTAACACACTTAAACTGTGTTGCTTTTCCCCGTGTTATTTTTGCTCGTGTGTTGCTGTCAACTTGTGTTGCTTAGTCCAATGTGTGCAAATATGCGTCTTGTATGTTGATTCTGCACGCTTTATGTGTGTTCGAATAAGCGTGTTATTGATCGGGACAGCTACGAAGGTGTCTAATAATTCAACGCGTAAAAATTGAACACTCACGTGTGTAATTCTAGCGCACTACGTGTGTAATTGTAATGCAATTACGTAACGTGTATAGAATCAACTTGGCAACGCGTGTCTAGCCTTTATGTTATGTTACTTCTACATACTTTGAACACATGTCAAACACGCCTTGTTTTTGCAGTGTAGGGATTTGATAGGTACGCCGCACACACGGAGTCCACATTGAAATCCAAGCAAATTGCGCGCTATTTCCCAATCGACGTCGTTTGAAAATTTATTCTTCGAAATTATCAATCGGAATTTTTCGGAACTACAAACAAACCTTATTTTGATAATCTTTTCTAGTGTTATAAAAAAAAGAAATCCCAAAAAAATCTCATTTTTCGGTGAACTACATAGATGTAACGTCCTAAGGGGAGGTTACCGTCGAGAGGCATGAAAAATGCATGAACTTCGGGAATTATTTTTGTATATACAATAAATACTTTTGCAAACGGGCTCCAACGTATTTTCTTCTTCTCTCAATAGAGAGTAAATTCCTGTTGTATTTTTGAAAAATCCTAAATGGCGACTCCAGCTCCTGTTAAATTAAGCGGCCTTGCCGGTTCATTTGAAACAAAAACGGGTTCAAAATGATTTAACTGGACTGAATTTCGGGGGCCTTTTTTTGTTTCTGAACAACCTCTGAACAACAAAATGGCAGCCGTTAAAAAAAACGCCCAATTGTTATGCCCGGTTTTTTTTTGCTACAGCGGACGAAAAAAATGTCTAAATCAATTTTTCATAAAAAATCGCTGCCCGATGTCCCCGCAAATTGAATTTCCTTTCAATTGCGCAGAAATTCGTGTGAATCGGTTCATCAGTTAAAGCCGTAGAGCGCTGACAAATGTTGTTTCTAAAAAAAACGCGTTTAAAGATTAACGTTATGAAGAATCGTATTTAATGTTTGGTGTTGGTAACCGAAACGAATAAACCCATGTGTACTAAAGACTTTAAGGGTGCAAATTATTTTTTTTTCAATCAAATCTTTCATTGCCATGAACGGTAACCTACCCTAACTGTTGTCTCAAATTTCTTGTCAAATCGCCAGTAATGTTGAACATATTTGGGGGTGTTCTACAAGGGGGACATATAATGGAGACACCCTGTATACGTAGGGTTCAAGTAAATCCAATAAACTCATTTGTGTGTGTGTGTGTGTGTGTGTGTGTGTGTGTGTGTGTGTGTGTGTGTGTGTGTGTGTGTGTGTGTGTGTGTGTGTTGGGTGGGTGGGTGGGTGTTGTCTTTTCGTTTTCACATATACATGTTTATGTATGTATGTATATATACGCACACCCACCCTTATAAAGGAGTTTAGTGCAAATTGGGATGAGACGATAAATTCCGAGAGCCCCACGTTTCTTAGCCAATGTAGATGAATAACTGCCGCTACGCTGGCACTCTCGTTCCCCGAGTGTATCCTGGCCATTATTTCCGCATAACGTGCGAGCTATATACGACTCGATCAATTGCCAAAGAATTCAAAGGTCCATAACATTCAAGGATCGCAGCCACATCTACGCAAGATAAAATCCAAGTGCTCCCGTTTCGAATGAAAAGCGAGAGCGTCCCAGTATACTGTTTCATATGCCCTCGCGGTATTCATTTTTCCACTCGCTACGAGGATGTCAGCTGCACGCTCACAAATATTTTACCACAATTTCGAAAAAAATACTTCGTTCAACATACTTTCTTTTTGCGAATTTTTCCAAGCTTCGTCTCCCAGATTGTTTCACTTTTTTCTATTTTATTTTAAGCTCACGTAAAAACGCGATTGGGACGCATAGTTTTTCATACAAAATGACGAAAGAAAATGTGAGTATATGCACTTTGGTTCGTTCTCGATGAAAGAGCAGGATCGGATGATTTTTTTCTGCCACGATTATGATAAATCGCCCGTCACGGCGGTGTAACAAATTGAAAAAGTTACTGACGGAAAACTTTGGGAAAGCGCGTTTGTATTTTCGAAAAAAAAACGTGGTCGGAACGCGAAACGGCTTTAATAAGAGAAGAAAAGAGAATGGAGAATCCGAGGAGGGAGTCGACGGCGAAACTTCTCAATCTGGATGGAATCACTCTATATATTTGTGGGTGTGTGTATATATACATATAGTATATATGTCGATTGACTATTTATACACACACAGATATGTAACTTTTTGTAACATTTGTAACTTTTTGGAAAGCTTACGAAATAAGAAACTTCCTTCCGATTCGTAGGCCATAACGAAATAACGAACTTCTTTCCGTTTCGTAGCCCAAGTGTCATTCTTTTCGATTAATTCTCGTCCATTTTTATTAAAATTTAGAACAACCATATTCTGGCCTCGTAAGATCTTTTTTCTCTGAGGTAATGGGAATTTTGAGCATGAATTTTTTAAAGTGGTCATTCATTTATCAGCTTTTAGAGAAGTATCAATTGGGTGCCCAGAATGGAGTTTTTTTGGAGTGGAGTAGAGTTTTTCTGTAATTATAATGTGGAGTTTTTCACAATTGTTTGCTTTTGGTAACAAGTTTGAGAATTTCTAAAAAAATCTAAACCCACCATAATTGGGGAACTACTCATTTTCGACTCCTAGTTGATAGGAGTTAATTCGTTGCAAATGACCTCCAGTGTAACCTCTTTCGAGGAGTACGTTTAATTAACAATCATCCTGCATATATATGTGTATGTATATATATATATATATATATATATATATATATATATATATATATATATATATATATATATATATATATATATATATATGTATGTATGTATGTATGTATGTATGTATGTATGTATGTATGTGTGTGTGTGTGTGTGTGTGTATTTGCAAAGAGAAGGGCACAATACTTGAATCAACACGTAAAGTGATGGTTGTTACACGCTTTGCGTTAATAGCAATCGACATATACATATATGCACACATACAAATTGATTGAGTCTTTCCTTCCCTCTCTCTCGACATATCAGTCGGAACGATCGAGATACATAAAGTGGATTCGATCCTCGGCTTCTCGGTAATCACTAATCAGTCGATGATTCTCTGTTACATGCCGCAACGATTGAACGTGCGCCGCGAGTTGAAACGGCGATTGGCTGATTCGACGAGTAATTAATTAATAGTCGCTACGGCGGAATCGTGCTGTACACGCTCCGCGTAGGGGCACGTGAACCACGTCCATGTTCGGAATAACAACGGCCGCGGGAACGTGTTGCAACCTTCCATACGTCGTTCTCCCATGTATTTGCTATTTCGCCTTTGCATATATATTTGTATGTACGCGCGGGGGCGCAACGTCAATGAGCTTTTCTCTCTCCTTTATCTTACCGCGTCTCGGTTAATTGCTTCATCTATACGTGCTTGGAAATGTCGTGCCACGGATGCTCGACTTTTCATACGCATCCGAGAGCTCCTTTGATGCTCGTATGTGCCGAAATGAATCGTGGCTCGTCGTATAACTTAGGAATAATATTTCCTGTTTCCCCCGTCCATAAATCAATGAAGCCATACGATAATAAATATTAGAAAAGATAAAAAGAGTAAAAGAGCCTCTATGAAACCGCTAATTGTATCAATGAGTAAAACGGCGGTGCGTAATGAAATGAATAATTCATCGTTTGAAGGGAAAAAAGGAGAAAAAAATGAATCTGATTGCATCAAATTTATATGCCACTGCGACTATTCGTCAGCCGCGTTCAACGTGTTTTTCCGGCAGGAGATTAAAATCACCCTCGATAAACTCTAGACTGTATATTCGTTACCTCTCGTATGTGAGTAGACTCGACACGCTAAAAAATGACCCTCTTCTCAGCATTTTAGTCGAAACGTCATAGCGACTGTTTTGCATCTCCATTTAGGAATTTTTCTGGTACTTGATAAGAAAGAACGGCACGAAGTTTCGTTATTTTTATTGCTCCAACGCAACTTTGGGGAGTCACGAAAAAAAAAGATTTTGTTGGTCCAACGAACAATGATTTTGGGAGATTTCAGCCTAGGTTCAGGCAGTCGGGGCAAGTATTTTTTGCGTGATGCAAGTGGGTTTAAAAAAATTAGTTTTGTGTATTTTTTATTTTAGATACCTCGTTTGTTGAAAACAATTATTCGTAAAGTAATTTTTGAAAAACTGAGAACTCCACACAACTCCTGATAATTCGTGAGTTGCTGTGCGTTTGTTTTCTTTAAGGCGTTATACGCAGTTGCAAGCCCCAAAAAAGTCGTTTTTTTCACGATTTTTTTCTGGAAAAGGATTTCATTTGGGCAAAACGAAAAGTATTAGGCACTGTAGTGGCATATTTTAGCTTTAGATTGGCATTTTTTATTTTCAAAAATATTCATTAACATTGCTTCTGTAGAAAGTCTCCTGGAGGTCCCGAAAAAAAAGTGTCCAGCGGTGAGCAGAGTATCTCCGGTTTGGATTATCTAAAATGAAAAAAAAAAACAAAAAAAATTCTTTTAGGGGATAGATTAATCCAGGTATTGATCGAAGGAATAGTCGAAATTTTAATTTTTGACAAAATGGTGGCTCCGGAAAGAAACAATTCCGATTTTCGACCAAATTTTTTTCGTTAAATCGTTGAAAAAAAAATAGAAATAATTATCGGAAATCTTATTCCTTCGATCAATATCTGAAGAATATATCTGACAAGGTTGTGTTAAAATTGCAGACCGATCGGTTGAGCCGTTTTTGAGAAATCGTGCTCACCGACTTTGAAAACACCGTTTTGAGAAAAACGCGTTTGAAGTTTCGCGCGCTTACTCTGTAGCGCTCCGAGCGTCCTTACAAATATGTGTGTATTTCCGAGAATATCCGCTGGATCGATTTGAAACTTTCAGGGAATATACTCACATACTTGTACATTCAGAAAATGAAAAAAAGATCGATTTTTAGAAATTTCTAACTACGTCTAACC